>JAKKZN010000004.1:24825044-24838255 GCA_033441825.1 Pangasius elongatus
ACACACTGCACCTGAGACACTGAGGATTTATTTAAAGCCAAGGATCGCCACATTAAACACTCACTCTGGGTCATTTAGTACTGTTTACTGCTCTTTATAGGGTTTTTTTTAATGTAGAAACAGTTAATTTCATTATTTTGAAGGCGTCTTTGCTCTACAGCGTTTCTCTGCATGTGCCTGAGACTTTTGCACAGAACTGTACATTTTATATATATAAACTTATTTTCATATCGTTTCTATTGCCAGAGTAACATTGCTTTTTCTGTTTTGTTTTTTTTTTACAGGAGCTGTATTGTGAAGATGTTGTCTGCCATCAAGTGTTCAACAGAAAGCAGTAGTGCCTGTATTATGGTCATTAATAAATAATAAAGCCTCTGTTTGGTCAATAATAATGATGACAATAAACGTATATGTAGTTTTAGGTGTAATGTCAGTCATTTCTGTTATACTGGGCAACATGAAGCACTGAAGGTCACGTATTTTATTATTCAGCAGAAGACCTGCATTCATGCTACTCCATTATACTGTAATCACGAAGGCAAGACAACAGGATGAAGTTAAACCTCCTGAAGTGACAGCGTTCGCTCACAGCTTAACATCTGCTTTGGATTTAGTGAGGCGTAAAGAGTTAGAGGTTTACACTGCTGTTGAGTTCATGTGGAGTTGTTTACTGTGAGAGCAGCTGATCCAGATCAAATCCAGAGCCTTGATTACTGGTTTTAATCTACAGAGAAGATAACGTGTTAAAAACAAATACGTGTCTCGTGGATGTTCGACAACATTAAATCCAACAAAACTGACATGTTGGTTTAAATGTACAATTCACTGAACCTGAATAAAGATGTCAGCTTTGGCAAGCTTGCGTGGTATGAGGAGGAGAATAAACTCCTTCAGGACGTGTTGAGAGAAACCTTCACACCGCCGCATCCTCATCTGTTCCTTTCATTCCTCACATATGGATTTTTAAGACCTTTTTATTTGCCAGAACAAGCTGCATTACTTTACCACATTCACGCTGAAGCTAGAAGTTTACAGAAAATAAAGTGTACATAAGCAAAATATTTTATTAAAAAAATTTAAAGCTGTAGAAACCTGAAGTTTTAATCAAGGAGACGGCGAATTTTAAATATTTCAGATGTTTAAAGTACATATATAGTGATGATATTACAGCTTTCAGTGCCGAGCTATTTCACCTTTCTGGTGAGTTAAAAATAGTGCTGAATTTGCATATTTAATTGCTTTTTTAAAAACAAACAAACAAACAAACGAATAAATAAATAAAGGCAATGAAAAAAGAGTAATACATAATTAAATTAATGCCTTGAATTTATTTCTACCTTTTCATACATCAACATTTATTTATTTATTTATTTATTTATTTATTTATTTATTTATTTATGCATTTATTCTTTCCTCATTTATTTCTGCATTTATCTATCTATCTATCTGTTTGTTTGTTTGTTTATTTATGCATTTATACTTTCTTCATCTATCTATCTATCTATCTATCTATCTATCTATCTATATGTTTGTTTATTTATTTATGCATGTATGCATTTATTCTTTCTTCATTTATTTATTTATTCATTCAGTCAGTCAGTTAGTCAGTCAGTTAGTTAGTTAGTCAGTCAGTTAGTTAGTTAGTTAGTTAGTCACTCAGTTAGTTAGTTAGTTAGTCAGTCAGTTAGTTAGTTAGTTAGTCACTCAGTTAGTTAGTTAGTCAGTTAGTCAGTCAGTTAGTTAGTTAGTTAGTCCTCTGTACTGGTGAACAGGTTCCGCGTCTAAAACAAACTTCACTCATTAAAAAACACGCAGCTCTCTGCCACATGAGCCACGACCCACAATGCTTTGCGTGTCCACGTCATCGCTTCCGACAACACGTTTCAGGAAGTTCCACGTCAGATTAGCGGTGTAGAGGAAAAGCGCAGAGTTGCAGCGGAAAGCTCGGTGCTGTGGGTTTATTCTAAAGGAGAAGAGCAGACATGGTGAGTCTAACAGCACTGAGGGCTTTTAAACACAGTTAAACACGGAGCAGGGCAGTTAGCAGCGCAGCTAGCTAGCATTGTTTCATCCGTGCTAATCTGTCGCCACATACACCACTCGCTAATGCTAATGCTAGTGCTAGTGCTAATAGTAATCGTAATAGTAATGCTAGTGCTGTGGCTTTGATCTTTTCTTTAAGAATTAAAGAATTAATAATTACTAACAGATTTAACACTTTCACAGGTTGTTATGAACAAGTCATTGTGAATTAAATTAATTTAGCCTGTTAGCTAGCTAGCTGTCTAATACACATTCATTTAGCTAGTCTCCAATATCAGAGAAAATAATAATAATAGCAATAATATTAACAATAATAACAATAATATCCGCCTAATTCTGAATAAAGGATGTTTACACAGATGTGTGTGTTTGCAAAATGTTAAAGCTAAATGTTACATTTAAAAAATAAAATAAAATAAATAAATAAATGAGGTTATTTCTTTCTAACATTAAGACTGTCACTCAGCTACTGTTGTTGTTGTTGTTGTTGTTGTTGTTGTTGTTTACCAGCTCTGTTTATTTGCTGTATTTGTACATGGCTCATTGGTCACCATAGCAACCCTTCAGAACATCCATTTGGGCTGAAAATCCTAAAATGTGAATCCAAGGAGCTGCAGTCTGTTGGAATAAAGAGTAAAACACCTCCAGGGTGTGCTGTTCCAGGAAACTAATCAACGACGGAGGAAGAGTGGGAGACAATACCATTCAAAATATTGTATCGCGATACTTGAATGCGTTTCTACGATACACCAAGACGGATTGTGTGTGTGTGTGTGTGTGTGTGTAGGTGTGTGTGTGTGTGTGTGTGTGTAGGTGTGTAGGTGTACTAATTTTAAAAAAGTGTTTACAAATACAAACATTTTAAACCCCAAAAGGTTAAAAAATAATTTATTAAAAAATAATTTTACAATTTTAAAGCTTCAATACAAAATGTAACAGTTTTGTAATCTTCTGATCAGTGTTTAATTACGATTTTTTTTTTTTAAGTTAGAAAAATATATCACACCTCCTGCGTTATCTCAGTGACGTGGTTTCTGGTGGTGTGGCAATGTTCTTCACAATGTTTCTGGCCATGTTCCTCACGGTGTTCTTCACACTGTTCTTCATGATGTCTCTCACGGTGTTCCTCACGGTGTTCCTCACGGTGTTGTTATTACACCATCATTCCGCCCAGCTGTACGACGGGATGCAGTAGCCACGCCGAAGTTGATTATTTTCCACGTCGTAATGTTTCAGAAATTTTTCATCGATTACATCTTTTTTTTTTTTTTTTTTTTTAAACTAATTAAAGAAGGTAATAAATGAGGAGATGAAGCTAGTGGGTGCAAGTGTTGAGGATGCAGAAGATAGAGATAGGTGGAGAGTGATGNCTGTGGAGACCCCTGAAGGGAAAAGCCCAAAGAAGAATTAAAGAATGAAACGTCGTGCTTGTTGTCGTTTGTTTATAGTAACTGCGTGAACAATGTCCCAAATAAAGTTTAAAAAATCGAAGAGTTTGAATCCACACATCACGACCAACAGAAGAAAAGTATTTCCGAAGCCTCACTCAGAAAAGCACGTCCTGGAGATAAGATCCGATGGTCTTTTTTTTTTTTTTTTTTACTTCCTGACGTTTTCCCGTTGTCTTTCCCGCAGCCTCTCAGGCTGGACATCAAGCGCAAGCTGACGGCTCGGTCGGACCGCGTGAAGAGCGTGGACCTCCATCCCACCGAGCCGTGGATGCTCGCCAGCCTGTACAACGGCAGCGTGTGCGTGTGGAACCACGAGACGCAGGTGAGTGCGCGCGGCGAACGCGCAGGTCCCGAATAAAGCATGCGGTTAATCCTGTACGGCATGAACATCCATCTTTTCTCCGCTCAGACTTTGGTGAAGACGTTCGAAGTGTGCGACCTGCCAGTGAGAGCTGCCAAGTTTGTCGCGAGGAAGAACTGGGTCATCACGGGAGCCGTAAGTGTGTTATTTATTTCAGATATATCGTTACAGTTCTCTTTTTTTTAAACGTCCGAAAAAAGCTGCATGAATTCTGTCTCTTCCGTCTTGTAGGACGACATGCAGATCCGTGTCTTCAACTACAACACGTTAGAGCGCGTGCACATGTTCGAGGCTCATTCGGACTACATCCGCTGCATCGCCGTGCATCCTACTCAGCCCTACATCCTCACGAGCAGTGGTGTGTGTGTGTGTGTGTGTGTGTGTGTGTGTGTGTGTGTGTGTGTGTGTGTGTGGGGCGCAACAGACTGGATATCAACTTCTTCATACGCTGTAGAATTTGATATAATGTTGTGTGTGTGTTGATATAACGTGGATGTAATGTTCACTCTGTGTGTGTGTGTGTGTGTGTGTGTGTGTGTGTGAAGATGACATGCTCATTAAGCTGTGGGACTGGGAGAAGAAGTGGTCGTGCAGTCAGGTGTTTGAAGGCCACACGCACTACGTCATGCAGATCGTCATCAACCCCAAAGACAACAACCAGTTTGCGAGCGCGTCGCTCGACAGAACCATCAAGGTGACCTCCCTGCACACTCGCACTATTTATTTGTCCATGACGTCCACAGTTATAGAAGAGGAATGATTTATAATCGCGCTATCCTGGTGTCACCCGGATGAGGACGGGTTCCCTTCTGAGGCTGGTTCCTCTCGAGGGTTTGTTCCTCGGGGAGTTCTTCCTCACCGCTGTCGCCTCTGGCTCGCTTGTTAGGGATCAGTTCATTTACATCAAATCAGTACAGTTACAGTTTATTTTGATTTAATTTAATTTATTTCCGTAAAGCTGCTCTGTGACGGTGTCTGTCGATCTCATACCCAAGAGCTGCTGCTGTAATCGTTAAGACTCATGTCCTTTGTTCGTCCCAGGACTCGTATTCGCAGCCTGTTCACTCCAATTATTTAAAATAAACTCTCATAAAATGACTGAATAATTCTAAAATAAGTCTTTATAATCTCGCTATGTACTGCAGGGGTTCCAAACTTTTTGGGGTAAAATGGATTAGATTAGATTAGATTATGCTAGATTTATAGTACTTTCCGGTCTAACAGGAAATAACCCACGCCAGCGTGGTGTGATACGACGCATTTCCCACACTCCTCTGCGTATTTTATTTACTGTTGTGATTTAAAAGCGGGGCGTCCAGTCAGAGCCGGAAGATTCCCCCGGTCCGGTTTCCAAGTCAGACTGTAAAACGTTTAGAGACTTCACGCACAGCGAAGTTAAACTTAAAGCTTCACGCTGTCGTCGTGACTGTTGTCATGATCTGTGTCTCAGACTGACCTTACGTTCAGAAGTATTTACTGATCCAGGAAATAATTGTCTCGTGACGTTTCAGGTGTGGCAGCTGGGTTCCTCTTCGCCCAACTTCACTCTGGAGGGCCACGAGAAAGGAGTGAACTGCATCGATTACTACAGCGGCGGAGATAAGCCCTATCTCATCTCAGGAGCTGACGACAGGCTGGTGAAGATCTGGGACTACCAGGTGAGGACCTCTCTCTCTCTCTCTCTCTCTCTCTCTCTCTCTCTCTCTGCTCCATTCACCAAGCTTACGCCTCTCCCGGTGACGTAATTATCCCACCCCCCCAGAACAAGACGTGCGTGCAGACGCTGGAGGGTCACGCCCAGAACGTGTCCTGCGTTAGCTTCCACCCCGAGCTGCCAATCATCGTTACAGGATCCGAGGACGGTGAGTTCACACGCGAGTCACACTACATTAGCAAATGCACTTTTAATTACACTTAATAGCAAATCATTGATCAGGAAATGAGCAGGAGTTAAACAGAGAGATAAAGGAGCTCAGTCTGGGAGCTTTTCCCTTCGACTTGTTTAAACCTTTCAGCCTCGTGGCTCTTGATGAGCGGCATCAGGTGCGGCATCTACTCCCAGAAGACGTCTTTGGAAACGTTTGTGTCACGCGTGTTAGTTTGCATTTTGCATCAAATATTTTTAATCAGTATCATGACTTTTGCAAACAAGAAGACTGTAGACGTGAATTTCACTGTTTCTAGCTTTTTCCCCCCAAACACCAGACCAGCGACTGGAGGCACTGGAGCTCTCAGGAGTGCATCTGCTTCATTCCTGCTCATTTCCTCACCAATGATTTGTTCTTTAAACCGTTAAACGCTTCATACTGTGCCATTCTGTATTGTGTAATCACGTGTAAAACAGTACAGTGAACCAATCATCAGTGAGCTCCTGCTCTGAGTGATGTATGTTGCTTTGTGTTGACTGGTGTACAGGGACAGTGCGCATCTGGCACTCCAGCACCTACCGGCTGGAGAGCACGCTGAACTACGGCATGGAGCGGGTGTGGTGTGTGTGCGGCCTGCGCGGCTCCAACAACGTCGCACTCGGCTATGATGAGGGCAGCATCATTATTAAGGTCATACGCAGGATATGTAGAACATCTTGGTTGATCATTTACCGTATCGATACAAACCCGTCCTTTGAATTGTAGCTTTGTGGGGTTTTATTTTTTTGTTGTTTTGTTTTTTTTCTCCATTAGCTTGGTCGCGAGGAGCCTGCCATGTCCATGGACACCAACGGTAAGATTATCTGGGCCAAGCATTCGGAGGTACAGCAGGCCAACCTGAAGGCCATGGGAGACACCGAGATTAAAGACGGAGAGAGACTGCCTCTGGCCGTCAAAGACATGGGCAGCTGTGAGATCTACCCCCAGACTATTCAACACAACCCCAACGGAAGGTCAGTCCACACACACACACACACGCAGGCGGGAAATATCACGCCGGTCTTTTAACGAAGAGCGAACACACAAACATTTTACTGTAGCGTTTCATTCTGTGCAGGAAAACTAATGTTTGGGATCTAAAATGTTTTTGTACTGAATCAATAATGTAGAAGTCAGAAAATAAACATCTGTAACAGAGCTTGTAGTGGGGGAAAATGTGGGCGCCAAGACTTTTGCACAGCACTGTATATATATACACACGTCTAATATGTGTTTATGACCAGGTTCGTGGTGGTTTGCGGCGATGGAGAGTACATCATCTACACAGCCATGGCTCTGAGGAACAAGAGCTTCGGCTCTGCTCAGGAGTTCGTTTGGGCCCATGATTCTTCTGAGTAAGTGTTCTTCTCTCCATCACGCCTGCTTCTGGTCAGATCAGAGGTGTAACAGGACGCGTACCTACACGTCAGAAGATCAGTGGTCTTTGAGTCACGTTGGACCTGAGGTGATGACTCCTGAACTGGTGTATTTGTGTGTTTAAGTGTGAAAAATCTTCTTCTGGTACACAGGTATGCAATCAGAGAAAGCAACAGCGTGGTGAAAATCTTCAAGAACTTTAAGGAGAAGAAGTCCTTCAAGCCTGACTTCGGAGCGGAGGGTAATTCTCGTTTTACGTTTACGGAGTAACTTGGACTCGAGCTAACTACTGGACTCGAAGTGTGAAGTGTAACTTCTCCTTTTAGGTATCTACGGCGGCTTTCTGCTGGGCGTCAGGTCCGTGAACGGCTTGGCTTTCTACGACTGGGAGAACACGGAGCTGATTCGGCGCATTGAAATTCAGCCCAAACACGTAATTCCCGCTGCTCGTGCTCTATATTTCTTTTAAGTTCCTGATATATTGCTCTGTGCAGCTCATCGTTCCAAGCCTGACATGACCTTCCTTTTGTGTTCAGATCTTCTGGTCAGACTCCGGGGAGCTGGTGTGCATCGCCACGGAGGAGTCGTTCTTCATCTTGCGCTACCTGGCGGACAAAGTGGCGGCGTCACAGGAGTCCAACGAAGGGGTTACCGAGGACGGCATCGAGGACGCGTTTGAGGTCAGTGCTCGATCGGTCAGGTAGTGACAGGTGAAGACTTGTCTTGCGAAAAGTCAGAAACTAGGAATCAAAGAAACAAAAAAACAATGTGCTTGTGCTGAGAACCTGAGCTATTAGTCAGGGTACATCATTATATCAGAATCGCTGACTACTTTCTGTGTGTGTGTGTGTGTGTGTGTGTGTGTGTGTGTGTGCGCGCGCAGGTCCAGGGCGAGATACAGGAGATTGTGAAGACAGGTCTGTGGGTGGGAGACTGCTTCATCTACACCAGCTCTGTCAACCGGCTAAACTACTTTGTGGGCGGAGAGATCGTCACCATCGCTCACCTCGATAGGTGCGTCTCAGTACAACTTTCATTCCATCCGTGCCTTGAACGCTGTAGCAGCAGAAGGTTGCACAGCCAGAACTCCTCCTTCCATCTCTCCTGAAGAATCATTTATCTCTAACGGTGTGATGAGGTTATTACTGCAGTTCCTTTATAACCGAAGCCTCTGATCTCCTCAGGACCATGTACCTGCTGGGCTACATCCCTAAAGATGACCGGCTGTACCTGGGAGACAAGGAGCTGAACATCGTCAGCTACTCGCTGCTGGTGTCGGTGCTGGAGTACCAGACAGCCGTCATGCGGCGCGACTTCTCCATGGCCGACAAAGTGCTCCCCACCATTCCCAAAGAGCAGAGGACCAGGGTGGCCCACTTCCTGGAGAAGCAGGTGTGACTTCACATATGCGATGTCCTGAACTGACTCTTTAGTTTACTTGTTTCTCGTATAATCAGGTGTTCTATTTCTGTATTTCCAGGGTTTCAAACAGCAAGCGCTGGCCGTGTCCACTGACCCAGAGCACAGGTTTGAGCTCGCTCTACAGCTAGGGGAGCTGAAGATCGGCTACCAGCTCGCCGTAGAAGCCGAGGTGAGAATTATTTAGCTTGAGAAATGGGTCTTAAATTTCTTTTAAAGGCATCGAAACCCCCAGCTTCGTTCAGGGTTAAACTAATGAAAAAAAATTTATGGCCGTAGTCAGATACAGGATTTTTTTTTTTCTCTATCTAGTCTGAACAGAAGTGGAAGCAGCTGGCAGAGCTGGCCATCAGTAAGTGCCAGTTTGGCTTGGCGCAGGAGTGCCTTCATCACGCGCAGGACTACGGAGGCCTGCTGCTGCTGGCTACAGCCTCCGGCAACGCCGCTATGGTGAGCAAACTGGCGGAGGGCGCTGAACGAGACGGCAAGAACAACGTCGCCTTCATGACCTACTTCCTACAGGGGAAGTGAGTACGGTTTTATTTTCTAGAATAGCTACGTTCAGAGGAAAGTCCATCCTGCGTGGTAATCTTGGTCCATAACAGTAGAAATACAGCACCAGCCAAGCGCCAGGATCGCTAAATACACCACAGATATTTCACTATAAATGTGGATTATCATGTGGGCGGAGCTTAAAGGAAAGAAATTAACCTACTTAACCATTAGAAAGCTAATGTGGGAAAAAATTGGTTTCATGCATTGATGTATATCCGTGTACATGTTGCTGTTTCTGCTTTAAGGCTGGACCAGTGTCTGGAGCTTCTGATCAGGACCAACCGCCTGCCGGAGGCCGCCTTCCTCGCTCGCACCTACCTGCCCAGCCAAGTGTCCAGGTGCCTCCTCTCACACACTCCATAACAACGTCTGCTTAACGCCTCACTCACTGTTAACTTCATATCGGTTTCGGACCGAATCGCTACGAGAATGGGAGGATTGGAGGATTTAGGAGCGTTACGTGTGTGTGTGTGTGTGTGTGTGTGTGTGTGTGTGTGTGTGTGTGCGCGTGTGTGCGTGTGTGCTTTACCACTAAACACTCTGACTGCCTTCTTTCTCTTTTTCCAACACACTGCTGCCACCTAGTGGCCAATCGCGTCATTGTCGCATTAACATGGAGGTTAAGCATCAGATTTGACGACTGAGATCACGCACTGATTGAAAATGAATGCTTAGGAGAGGATTGCTTGAACATGTGGGTTGTTGTGTGACGCTAACAGAGTGGTGAAGCTGTGGAGAGAGAGCCTGTCCAAAGTCAACCAGAAAGCAGGAGAGTCACTGGCCGACCCCACTGAATACGAGAACCTGTTCCCTGGGCTGAAGGAGGCTTTCCTGGCCGAGCAGTACCTCCGAGAGACCTCTCTGGGCAGGAGCAGACCTGCCGCGGACTACCCCCTGGTCACGGTGAGAGACCTTCATCCTCACATGCTTCATCTGCCAGCTCTTCAGACACACTACTCTTAGAGCTGCTGCTAGAATTCATCGGCTCCCTCCGACCAATCGGAATTCAGCTTTTTCTACACTGTAGGAGTTGTTTAATAAATGAAGCCAGTGGTAATAGTGCAGATAGTTATCTTTTTAATATCCGAGAACTCCATTAGTACTCTAGTGTAAAGCAGATTCGTACTGTTTTATCGCTAACTCTGTGGGTTTTCTCCGCGTGTGTGTTTTAGCCCAACGAGGAGCGGAACGTGCTAGAAGAAGCCAGCGGTTACGAACCCAAAAACGTACTTCCCACCCACACACAGGTACGTTCACACATCTCACTTACTTCAGTGGCCTTTTTGCACGTCTGTGCTCAGGTACGAAACCGACCGTGAGCCCTATGGCAGATACGACACACTTCTCTTCTGTAAGAGAGCTGACGCGTCGTCGTTACGTGACTAACGTGTCGCAAACGTGTCACTGGAAATCTTTCATTTTAATTTTCTGGTGCTAAATCAGAAATCCTGTTCACTGATTGGTTAACGGGATATTTGCGTCTCGTGAATTATATTTATTGCGTGTTTTCTTTTCCCAGCTCTCCCTGATGATGACAATTATTGCACCCTAGATTTGCAAGGTGGAAATAATCTCTCTCTGTGTCTCTCTCTCTCTCTCTCTCTGTGTCTCATTCTCTCTCTGTCTCTCTCTCTCTCTCTCTCTCTCCCTGTCTCTCTCTGTCTCTCTCTCTCTCTCTCTCTCTCCCTGTCTCTCTCTGTCTCTCTCTCTCTCTCTCTCTCTCTCTCCCTCTCTCTCTCCCTCCCTCTCTCTCTCTGTCTGTCTCTCCCTCCCTCTCTCTCTCTGTGTCTCTCTCTCTCTCTCTCTCTCTCTCTGTGTTCACAGCAGACCGCAGGCCCTGAGGAGGCTGAGGCAGACGTATCAGCAGTCAGGGCTGCTCCTGCAGCTCCTCCAGTAGCTAGTGCGGCTCCTCCACAGCCTGAACCTGCTAACAAAGCGGAGGAAGACATTTCACAGTTTAGAGAAAAGGTGAAACACGTTTTATCAAAGAAGTAAACCTGTGGCAGTTTACATTACATTACCAGGCAAAGCACAGGGTTTCTTATGTTTTATTACAGCGGCGTATCTGGAAATGATACACAATAGCAGTTAAATAGAGGGAGAGTGAAATCTTGTGGAACTGCTCACACTCGGGTCGTAAAGTGACTAAATTCGAGCTTTATTAAAGACACACTCGAAGCGTGAAGAAGTAAAGCGTACAGAAGACCTGTAGACAGTATAGCTGTAGCTCGTGTCGGGATTAGCGTCTGATCTGATCAGAGTGATGAAGATCTTGGCTGTTTCTTGTTCCTTGGTGTATTTTTTAGAGTATTTCAGAGTTAAAATTTCTGCTCTGGCGTTTGCTCATAGACTCTGGAGGAACTGGAGGACGACCTGGACAACCTGGAGCTGGACGACATCGACACTACGGACGTCAACCTGGACGACGACTTCTTAGACGACTGATCGCATGCCGAGACGTTCAGCTTTATTTAAAAGACCAAGCCTTTTTTTTTTTTGTATTTGTCGTCCTGTCGTTAATCACAAAGTCTCCCAGAAGTCCGGATATGGAAGGGTGATGTGGACTGAGCGGGATGTTTTGGGGACATGCTGTGTGTCGGGGGAAGATACGGAGAAATCTTTATCGAGTCAGAGTTTTGTACTAAATGCAGGATCTTCTTGTTTATTCCTTCTGCTTCTCTTGTGGTTTTTTGTTTGTTTTTTTTTGGCCATTACATCTAACTGTACATTTCGATTCATATCTGACCATGAGAGTCCACTTGATTCAAATACTCAATAAATATGTGCATTAATCTATAAACATCGTTTATTTGTGCATTAAAGAAAAACCGCTTACACTATAAATGAACATACAGTGAATTTCACATAACGTGTGTGTGTGTGTGTGTGTGTGTGTGTGGTGTGAGGGCTCCAACAGTAGCCCACGGGAGAGCTCTGAAGGTTTCTGGGTTTGGATTCCTCACCTTAACATTGATTATTAATTATAGTGTACTTTTTAAAAAAAAATAATCTGATGTACGTAATCAGACCATAAGTATCGCCGAGGAACCTTAAAGGTACATCACGTGCTCCTTCTTCAAAGGATGGAAACTTGATGGAAACGGAAAAGTGGAGTGAAAAACACCTTTATTTCTGTATTGCAGGTAAATCAAATGAGTAAAACCAATGATGAAACCGAAGCATGAAAAAAAAAACCACACACATCTGGTTTGTTCATCTTGCTCGATTTATTTATTTTTATACCATTTTATAAAAATGAAGCAGCGACATTTTGGACAAGCTGCAGATGCGATGAAAGAGGAGCGTCTGCCTCCCGGGGAACTGCAGCCATCAGCAAACGTGTTGTGATGAACGTGTGCAAATCTCCAGGTTCGTACGCGAGAGAAAGAGATTTCTATAAATAAATAAATAAATACATTTACGAGATGAGAGAATAATAACGTCAGGACCTGGAGAGAGGCTGTTCGAGGACCTGGAGTCGTGACATTCATGACATCGGATGACGTTAAAGCGCTCACACCGGAGACTTCTTCCATGAACGTCAAATAAACAGCTCCTTACACGTCACCCTCTCAAAAACCACACCTGCTCTTCTGGGTACAATAGGAACACATTTGTTTATTATTATCTTAAATTACTAATTTCAGGGCTCTTACAGAAAATGAAGCAACACCTTCTGACCAATCAGAATCGAGAATTCGGAAGTATTGCGATATAGTAACTCTGTGTGTATTATACAAAAACAAACGTAAGAATTTCTACATTTTGTTGCAGTTGTACCCAGCATAAGCAGAATATTATTGTTGCTGTAAAATAGCATTGGGCCTAAAACAGTGCCTTGAGGCATGTGGCCAAAAGTATGTGGACACATTTCCACATCCCAGAGCCTTCCCCAAACTTGGAAGCACACAGTTGTACAGAGCATCTCTGTGTGCTGTAGAGTTACAGTTTCCCTTCACTGGAGCTCAGAGGCCCAAACCTGCTCCAGCATGATGACACCCCTGTGCACAAAGCGAGCTCCAAGACATGGTGTGTGAAGGTTGGAGTGGAAGAACTCGAGTGTCCTGCACAGAGCCCTGACCTCAACCCCACTGAACA
>JAKKZN010000004.1:24858231-24872240 GCA_033441825.1 Pangasius elongatus
CGCTGGTCATTCACTCCCCCACCTACAATCCCTGCCGGACCCGAGACTCGAACCCACCACCTTCAGGTTCACCTTCACCTTCGGGTTACAAGTCCGACTCTCAGACCATTACGACTGCCCCCAGTTAGTCTAGTCTAGTTATGGTGCTGTAATTCGGTAAATGTAGACGCAGGAGTAGACAAAACATCAATTTTGTTCGTTTGAAAACCTAACTGACGAGGCTAAACAATCGTTTATAATATTACGTAATAAAGTAGGCCAAGCTAGTTAGCTACATATAAATGCATTAATACAGATGCAAACAAGTACACACATTCGCACATAAAGGAATGACTTTGTCTACACACAGTCATTATCCTTTTCTAAGAAAGCTTCTGCTGTAGCACATCGTCTTTGCAACCTCGACAACACGCCAGCAAGTTATTGGCTACCAGTTGCGATGAGGCTAATTCACTAGATCAGTATTCAAGATTGTCTGAAATTGATGTAGAAGCTTCTGATTGGCCAACTGTCATACGTAAAAGTTAATTGGGAGTGCATTTGTGGCTGTATTTAGAGCCTTTAGAGCCAGTGCTTACATTTTTGCCTTTCATACCATTGGAATATCCAAACAACTAATCCAAGACCTCCACAAAAATGTTGACCTCCAGAAGTCTGGTTCTTCCTTAGGAACAATTTCCAAACAACTGAATGTACGATGAGTATCGGTGCAAACAAAGGTAAGATACAACACAGGGATGAATGAGCTCTGGTCTGAAGGGTTCAGCTGAACCCCAAGACAACAACAAAGGAACTGGTGAAGAAGTTGGTGAGAATTTCATTCAAAAGAACACCATCCCAACTGTGAAGCACGGGAGTGGCAGCATCATGTTGTGATGTCTTCCAGCAGGACAGTGATCCTAAGCAAAGCTCCAAAAGGTATAACAAAATGGCTTAAAGACAACAAAGGGAAAGTACTGAGGTGGCCATCACAGACCTGAATCCCAAGCAAGGAGGCCCACAAACCTGACTGAGTTACACCAGTTCTGTCAGGGGGAATGGGCATGTTTGTGGAAGGCTACAACAAGATTTTGATTCAAGTTAAGCAATTAAAAGGCAATGTTCCAAATATTAACAAAGTGTATGTACATTTTTGAGCCACTGAAAAATCTCATATAGTAAATAAACGCTGAAATTAATGTCTCTTAGCTATTATTTTTTAAATGACCTCTGATGGAAATGAAGTAGATCTGAAATAAACATGAAATTGTCGGGTCCTCCATGGACAATTCCTCCCCCAAACACCAGGGGGCACTCTCAATCATTTTTAAAAATTTCTTCTTTTGTTGTCTGCTTCATTTCCTCCCTTGATTGTGCTCAGCTGTTTTGTGTTTCCCCAATTAGTTCCCTATTTAAGTGCTGTGTTTTGCCTCTTTAGTGTTTGAGCGTTGTGTGTGTGTGCATGGTTGATATGGGTGCTTGTATATTATGCTATATTTGCACCATGAGTGTTTTTTGGGACTCATGTTGAATTTTCTTTGCTTTGCCTAGCCTAGCTTTAACATAGTCCCTTTTTTTGTTGTTCCAGTTTATGGGTCCTTTTCCAGTCTTCACTTGTTTTTTTTTTTTTAGTTGTTTTATTACAAAAATTTTGCAAAATGCATCATTCCCCCTGGATTCCATGACAGAAATGAGTGTAGTTGTCTCCTTTTTCTTTTTGGTTGATTTAATAAAGTGATCCTGGGAAACTGTGATAATTTTAGACTGGCTTATCACACTGTGAAAATAATAAACCATAACACCTTTAGTAAACTACTGCAATTCTCAGGACAATTCCTGGGGTCAGGTGCCATATTTATCCCTGGACTCTGTGCCGTGCTGGAGTTAAGTTTCATGACTCGTTAGCCCTGGCACAGGTTGGACAGGTTTCAAATTAGTGCACCAAACTAAAGCATAAATGCAAACCAGTAGCGATGGCTGACAGCAGGCACAGGACACTCTCTAACCTGTGTAGTCTATTTTAGGAAACTGGGTGACTTATTAAAACCGTTCTCTCTACCTGCTGTCAAGGGTATTTCAAGCCTCCAGGAGACCTAAAGCGGTCTACTCCAGGCAGTGTGTGTTTGTGTTTGTGTGTAGAGGCTCGTGTGCGTCTATCATGCTGAGTACGCATGCGAGCCGGGTGTGAGAATGCAGTCCCTACATCTGCATATGCATGAGTGCTCGTGTATGAAGCGTACTGTGGCTGTGCGCATGCCTTCCTGCACAGGCTCAGGAGTTTCTAATGGATTGGGTGGCTGTTTATTCTCCAAATGTTTCAGTAAAGGTAATAAACAAGCTGCCAATGCCTAATATTCTCTTATTAGCAGTGCTTTTTAAAGCCTTGGTTCATGTTATTAACTTGATTTGACAGAACAAATGTCCTGCAGGCAACAATCTGGGGCCTCCAGTCAGTTAGCATTCCAAGTCACTGGAAACGAAATTATATGCATGGAACTGGTGACAGGAATTACTGGGTGCACACATTTATGCTGCTTAAGGCAGTCAGGATTTGCATAACATGTATACAGTGTATATGTCTGTAACCGGACAGTAATTCTTTGCCACAGTCAATTGGCTGGAGACTAAAGTATTAGAAATGACAGTACAAGTGGTGCTACATCAAAAAGTCTCAAATCCATAATTAGAATAAATGTGTGGTCCCTTCACATGGTCAAATGATGACATTTCCTACTATATCTCATCTGTAGTTCTGAAAACGACAGATTTCCTGGACTGAAATACCTTTCCCTTTCCATTACTTATGGAAAATAACATTATGGACCAATTTTAAATTGGGAAAGGAGTTCTCACTTTGATTATCCCCTCACCTGAGGTAAAGGTCTCCTTCGATGTTTAAACACGAGCCTCGGCGTCATCTCGGCAGCGTTACAGCCGCCGAAGCATCAACACGATGCCCAGAATCTAGTGATGTGATTCACACGCTTCAGAAAGTCACTGACTTCGGAATAAATGTAAAGATATGTAAATTTGTCCATTTCCTTTTGAATCCATGAAACGGTACTTATGTACATAAAAGCTATGATTCCTGAATATACTGTATTTCCTTCTAGTGAAGAAGGCTATTTGCATTTCTCTTGAATTTTACTGTTCATTACACTTCCCTGGCAAATGTTCGCCTGGAGTAGGTGGAAAGGCACTGGCATGCTGTTAGATGGATGGAGGGGTGGGTAGAGGAGGGGTGGATGGCAAGAGAATGATGAGACACAAAGAGAAGATCCAGTCATTGCTCATTCTCAGCCCTGGAGTTTATCCAAAACCTGGAAACATTCAATCTTACTAGCTCTTTCTGGAAAAAAAACAAAGCAAAAAACACAAAGTAAAGTTAGTAAACTAAAATCTCCGGTCAGATTTTGGTTTTGGTAATACAGCTTTTCTTTGTAGTCATGTGATCAAGCGTAAAGCACATTCACAGGACCGCTGGTTTACCTGAAGTCACGCCCACAGAACTCCATAAAAGGCGAAGCTCACAGGGAGCTGAAGGCAACAACAATTTAAAAACGCACCTTGTATGTAATTGTGGTGCGTGCTAGTAATGCAGCTCCGCCACTTCAAAATAATTTGCCTTCATTTATGGATGTGTTTTGGATAACTTTCACCGACATTAAAAATTCATTCAGTCGTTAATATAAAAAAAAAGTTTAACAAATGAGTCATTAAATTTGAGTGCAATAAAAATTAGCGATTTAAACTTAACACCGTACTTTAAACACCATAAAATTGCAGTAATCTCCAATTATACGATTTGAAGCCAATCGAGGTTTTACAAATGAACTGTGTTTTCATGAATACCGCATTCCTCGTCCTCATTTATGAATTCCCTCTTTTCTGTGACCAACGATTTTTTAAAAAATGTGTCTATTTGATAGCTATAAGCTGATGTTCCATTGATTTTGCTCGCCTATCTAGATGTACAGTCACAGGGCATCGTGCTCAACACCTCATTTCGCTCCACAGAGTTATTACTGCAGTTTGCGGTCAAAAATGGGAACTACAACAAGCGCTAATGAGGCCCACTGGGGTGGGAATCTCGCTGCCCCAGTGCTCGGGGGAGGAGCAGCCGACGGAGGCTTATTCAATATAGCAAATAATCAGAATTACATCGAACACATTTCTGCAAACAGTGCTGAAATGTAAGTGCAGAGATTTTCTCCAGTGTATGAAAATTATTTTTGACTGAACAATCGGCTCATTTGTTGAACAATGTGGTGATTTCAACAGGAACACACAGGTTCAGGTAATGGGGTTAGTCCTTACTGCTCTGCTAAGACAGCAATTATTTATGGCCTCATCCATCAGCTCCTAGGTAATCTGTTTAAAACCGTGGCCTCATCTCCTCTAGGGGTGACACACACACACACACACACACACACAGCCTTTTTTGACCTCTGGGCAATCAGATCTTTTCCCCCAAAGGGAATAATCCTGGTCAGGTGTTGTTTTATCTCTTTCTGTCCTGATAAAATACAGTAAGATCCACCATACTGTAACTGAAGCATTATTTTATTTTACCATTTATACAACATGGTTGTTGAAATCTTGATTCTGATTGGTCAGAAGGTGTTGATTAATTTCCTATAACAGCAGCTCTGACAGCAGTTCCAACTCTAAGGCAAATCACCGTTTAATATTAATGCACTTGTTCTAATATTGTATGTTATCGTTTGTAAGCAATTTTTAAAAAACGTTCAAAAAATCTAAAGGTGCATTAGGTAAGATTTGTGGGAAAATAACTCAATGATTCAATGTGTGTAAGTGAATAAGATTTGAATGAATGATTTTTTTTTTAACTCATTGAGCCCGCCCCCCATTTCCACGCATGTACACAAAGCTCCGCCCCCAAAACATATGGTGGTTGAACTAGAGCTAGAGTGCTAACTAGAGTTACCATTAGTAAGGACTGTCGTGACGTGACTCAGAAGTGCACTTCTCCTCATCATGATTTCTGAGGAGGTGAAAAGGGGTTGGGGGCGTGGCTATAACATGACTGACAACAGGCCAATCCAAACACAAACAAAACTTCTGGACCTGCAGGAACGTTTCCAAACTTCTTTTTTTTTTCCAGGTACGTAATAAAATTATTCGGAGACATTATCATTACCATTTCCACATAATTGTCCACGTTGTACTATAACTAGCTATAACTGTTGATAACATTTTATAGAAGGAGTCTCCAGTGTCGGAGACGTTTTTCAGACGTGGCAAAGTCTTCAAGCCTTTCTGTTTTGTAACTCTGCTTCAGCTCCGCCCACCCCGCCTCTGATTATTTTCCCATAACAGCATGCCCCGTTGTGTGTTACTCCTCCATATTCAGTAATAATTAACGATCCAGGTTCTGATGAGGTGAGTTTGGTGTAAATGTAAGGAGGGGATGCAAACCGCAGCCGTGAAGAGGTTTGTGTTTCCTCTCTGCTAACAGGTTGCTGATCACAGAGTATCGGATGTGTAAGCAAGCGCCTGTGTCTGAGCGTCAGGGTACCACGTACGTGACCACGCACTTATAACGCAAACTATTAAGTGCGAGATTGAACCTGATGTGTTGAAAGTATACGTCGGCATTCTGCATTTTGATTAATGTTGCGCGTTTGCGTTGCTCCCGGTCTTAAACCCCTGAAGGCAGGAAGCTTGCTTTACGGTCTGCCAGGATGTAATTAGTTGCGTTTGGCTCGAGTCCGACTCTTTCTGATTTCGCCGAGATAAAAATGTAATAATGGCTCCCGGCTTTCTGTGTATCATAAGTGGAACGAATTACACGAGAAGGAAACGAAACCTCGCAGTCAGTTTGTCAGTTTCTGTCAGTCCGAGCCACGTGAATATGGAGTGACGGCGATAAATAAACATGTGTCAATGAGTGTCACTGTTAATGCAGGCAGCGTCAGTGAAATACACAAAACAGTGTGTGCCCAGGCTTACTTTAAGTGTGTGTGTGTGTGTGTGTGTGTGTGTGTGTGTGTGACTCACCTGTTTCCAGTTGTCATACACCAAGATTGAGCTGTCCTCATCATCTACTGTCACCCTTCGATGATATCCTTCATCTACAAAATAAACAACAGACTGATGATCAGACTTGTGTGATTCATGTGACAGTGATTAAATAAGGAATAAAACATGAGGAGCTGGACTGTTATAGGAAACGATTCCTACAAGACCACGGCTAACCACGCCAGAGATGATTATTTTCCAAGAACGGTACATCCTGAGGTGTTTTTTATTATTAATTAAAGGATGATGCGTCATACTTTTTTTTTATCCATTTATAGGTGCGTTTAAGGTTGCTTACTGCTGTGGAATGTCCACAAAGCAAGTTATCGCAGCTAGAAACCTTCCGTCGTTCCTTCACCAGTCTTTCTGGCGTTGATAAGAAGTCCCTAAAAATACGACGAAAAAGAAATATACGTGTTGCTTTGTTTTAGTTTTGTACTAGAGGGACGAGGCTAATGCAAAAAACGTAACAAAAAAAACAACGTCTCAAGTTGTGGAATTATGTTATGTTATGCTATCTTATGCTAAGCTACGTTACGCTATCTTATGTTATGTTATGCTATCTTATGCTATGTTATGTTAAGTGTAGCGGAAACATTTTAAAAGCCGAAGAAAAGGAATTTGGAGGCGTACGCAGCTGGGTTAAAAGCCTCCTCACTCTTCAAAGTGAGCTTAAGGAAACAAGGATATTTTTCTATCCACATTAGCATGTGTGGTACATTTGCCACTTTGCGTAAGAGGAGGCCAGGCATGGGGGCCGGGAACGGTGTTAATTTACATAAGCGAGTACGAGCAAAGAGTTCTTTTACTACGTGCGTTTTTGTTTTTTGTTTTTCACAATATGGTGCAACATACTGTAGCTAAACATGAAAGTCGCAGCATGCTAAAGGGTGTTCGTAGGAACATTTCTGCATTCTCAGAAGCTTATACTTATTTGACCCGTTTGAAGCAAGGAGCAAACTTGGGCAGGTGTAAAGGAGTGGTCTGGAATATCATTGGCTGCACCAAAGGAGTGGTCTGGAATATCATTGGCTGCACCAAAGGCGTGGTCTGGAATATCATTGGCTGCACCAGTATCACCGGTTGATTTAAACGAGCGCCATTCATGATGATCATGTGATTTTCATGTCAAGTTGTTTACAAAAGAGTGCACCTTTTCATCTTCATATGTCGATGCAGAACAGAAAACCTGATTGGCAGAGGCAGTTTTTAAGGTGTTGTAGCGATGTATTTCTGATTAAAGTTATCTAAACAGAGCTCTGATTGAGTGAGGATGTGAGGCAGTTGGGGATGGATTTGGAAGACCATGGGCTGGGAATGAAAACAATCCAAGGGAAATATCTTTACCGCTTGCTAGTGTGTCCGAGTCTACTGAAAGCGATCTGTCCGACAGACCGGCGAGAGAGAGGGCCAGTGACGACTTGCCCACTCCATTCTGCCCTAACAGGACCATGCGCAGTGGCCCGCGGTACTTCTGCTCTGGAACCTTAAGAAGAAGAGGTGCATCTTGAGCATCACTGCTGCTGATGGGCGGAGCATCAGCAGCATCGAGCCCCGGTATCCAGTCATAATCCTCAGACACTGCTTCCTCTCGCCTTAACAGGTGCTTGATCGGTAGCGGTGTGCTTCCTCTGCGGAGCGGAGGTGCAGCGGATAAAGTCAAGCCATAAGCCTGTAAAACACAGGAACATGATTGACTGACAATAAAGAGGTTTCACATTCGTAACTGAGGTTAAATCAGAAGATTTATGTTCGGAATAGGAATTGTGGGCTGTTTTCTACAATCTGAGCAATAAAAAGCGCTCGTAAATGATTCGGTGCAGAGCAGAAAGAAGCTGGAAATTAAGAAGGACACGGATGTTTTCCTTGTGTACGGTCCCCAGGAAAAGCTGGAGGCCATTTTCTATTTCTGTTTCACAATTTTACTAAGGACATTCACTGGCGAGTTGCAAACACAAGAATCTAAAATCAATCAGTCAGTCACTCTGTTGGGATTCGGTGAGCTGTATATATTACATGGAAGTAGGTCAAAACAGTGTGTGTCCCTCTTAAGGTACACACACACACACACACTGCCACATAGGCAATACTCTTGAGAGCTGACCCTTTTTTTTTTCCCTTTAAACAGTAATCAGGTACCAAGAAGCACTTAGTGTGTACACTGAGTCACACCTCCCATTAATATTAATACAGCAATTATCCAAGCCGTGGCACTGTGTGTGTGTGTGTGTGTGTGTGAGTTCAGCCAATCTAGCACCAGTACACACACGCACACATAGACCCAATTATACTAATTGTAACGGGGTAATGAATTAATCTTGGTCTATCGTAAGTCATGTGTAATGCACAGAACAGCAAATGAAGCAAATATAATCATTCTAGCTTTAAACAGCATGTTAGGAAACGCAAACATCTGTGCAAATTCTAATCATTTTATATACACGGTCATAACAGACATCATAATGAATAATAATACGAATTGTGTGTGTGTGTGTGTGTGTGTGTGTGTGTGTGTAACTTCCACTCACTCGCCCAGCACGGGTTAAAGGTGCATTAGGTGAGATTAGGTCTCTAACGCTTAGGTAGGTTCGACATCTGAATTCTTCTTTTCTTTTTAACTCCTTGAGCCCATGTTCACGAAGCTCCGCCTCCAGGATCTTAGACGGAGTCTATAATAACGTCTATAAAATGACTGACAGGAGGCGTGTCCAAACACAAACGAGCATTCCAGACCAGAAGGATTCTCAGCAACTTAATACGCTTCTGCTAATCTGTTGTTTATCATCATGTTCCACATATCTTCCACTTGGACAGGTATAATAATTAGAATAATGATCTGAGGTGACTCGGAGCGTCGCAGGGTTGTAGGTGCCAGGGTGGTGTGAATACTTCAGAAACTGCTGATCTCCTGGGATTTGTTCTACAGCCTTCTTCAACAGTCTCTAGTCTAAGAGTTTACACAGAATGGTGTGAAAAAAAAAACACTGAGTGGCATTTCTGCGAACAGGAACGCCTTGTTGATGAGAGAGGTCAGACGAGCTGACAGGAGAGTTACTACGGTAACTCGGATAAGCACTCTTTACAAGCGTGGTGAGCAGAAAAGCAACTCAGAATGCACAGCACGTCAAACCTTGAGGAGGAGGCGGAGACTACAGGGAGACCACATGATGATGATGATGATGATGATGATGATGATACACACACACATCATCATCATCATCATCACTGAGTGCATTTGAAATGTTTAACAAGTGTTCATATCCTGATACGGTATTGATGAAATCTTTTTTTTTCTGAGTCTGTAAATATGCTTCCTGTTTTAATAGATGTATTTATTATGTCAATAAAGTAGCTACACTAATCTGTGTGTGTGGAGAGAGAGAGAGAGAGAGAGAGAGAGAGAGACAGGAGGAGACGGCTCGGCTCAGGGTGTGTGCAATAAACACTTTACACTCAGCGCACACCGATGGAGTGAGTGATGGAGTGAGTGAGGGAGTGATGGTGCTCTTACCTTCTCAGACATGGTTTTCTGTTGTCACAGAGGCACTCCTTCACCAGCGCGAGCTCTGTGCACGACATGACATGCCAGCGCGCATCCTCCTCTTCCTCCTCCTCCGGTGTGGGAATTTCCTTTCTATCCCTTCTTCTTCTTCTTCTTCTTCTTTGTGTGTAAATGTGCTACCGCATGTCTGTTTCTAAAGGAAGATGATGATGAGCAGAAACGGCGTCTGTACAGGATCCTATTGTGCGCGCGTGTGTGTGTGGCTGTGCGTGACTACACCTGGACGGTCCTGGGTAAAGCCTTTGTAGCTGTTCCTAAGCCCCGCCCACTACCCTGGTTCAGCCAAACAGCGCCATCGAGTACCTGCCTGCTCTCCATCTGGGGCGGAGCAATTGAAATAGTGGCCACGCCCCCTCCCGTGTTTGTGCTCAGCTGGTCTGAGGCGTTCACCCCAGCGGCTCGTAGAGCAGCAGTGCCACGCTGAGAGCTTGTTTTTCTGAATTTTACTGTAGTTGATGTGGTCAAAAGTGTGTAGACATCTGATTACCAGTTAATGGACTGGTTGAGGCTCTACATAATAAACACAGCTAATCAAGTTTACTGTACAAAGACAGCTAAAAGCACCTTTTTTTTTGCTCCTTGTTTAAATTTCAGCTTCTTCTCTGAAAACATATTGTAACGGGTCAACGTTAGTGTCCGCCATTTTGTGCCAAGACGTAGCTAAGCTGCTAGCTGAGGAAGGAAAGAAGTGACAGCTAGCTACGTAGCACAGCACATTTCAGAATCGAACAATCAAGCGTAGCTTTATCTCTATGCTTACAGTTTAAGCTCCGAGATATTCCTACTGACGAGTAGTAATCATAAAGAGAAGCCGTGCGACATTTGATTCAATTGTACCAAGATTGATGAATAATATAGACACTTTAGTTAACATTGCGTCACCGCATTGCTGAAGCTCACAACTGTATGTTGTATGTGTTCTATGTCTGTCTAAAAGCAACTCCTATTTCTTGATTTATTTGCATTCAGTTTAAGACATAACTAGTAAAATATATACAATAACACTCCCTTTATCAAAGATTATAAAGGTCCAGTGGAAAACTAGTAATCACTCTGTGCATGCTGTTCATTGTTATATCAGTGCTGAAATAATCACTAGAAACATTTTCCATTTTTTGATTAGCATTCGAACATTACAACGCTGTCCGCTGCATCTCTAGACACCAGGCATTTAGTCCTAAACTAAATGTATTAGGCTTATGTCTGTTTTTTCATTATGTCACATAACCAATAACGTGATCGAAGCGTGACAACCGCTGTGTGAGGAAAGAACGCTTAGCTAGCAAGCTAGCAATTTTTGCAGCCATGTTTTGTTAAACTGACTCATTTACCTCAGGTGATCTTTGCAGAAAGTGGGATTTGTCAAAGCATTGTATAGGGAAGAAACGCACAATTTTGGTTCAGCTAGTCTAGTCCAAGTTTCTCCTTTACACACTCGAATGACAGTGACTGAAACTGTTGTGATGCGAGTGGAACTGTGCGCTGTATGGAAACCGTGTCCATTTTTAATTCATTCATCCTCGAAGACTTGCTTACGGAACATTTTTAGTTTGCCTACGCCACTAAATGTTCCACTAAGTCAGCTCTGATCTCGCACTAGTCTGTAACACCCATAACCATAGTGACAAGCTCGTAAATAATTCATTATCTTCTTTGCTGTCTTTGATCTATGGAAAATAATCAATACTTTAGGGCCTGTCTGGGTTACAAATGATCCAGGTATACTCTTCATGCTGATATCTGCACAAAATCCCAAACAGGGGAAAAAGATTGCTAGTAAATAAGTAACAAAAACTGTATTAAATCACTACATGGCTCTAAATCAGTGATGTGGCTGCAACGAGTTACATACAGTTTATTAATATTGTTGGTGGCTTGTGTTATATGAAGGGTATAACGTTAATGAACATTAAATAAAGTTAAATATAACAATTAACAACACTGTCATGACACTGTAATTGTAAATAGTCATAAATGGAATGATGTATATATCATATATCCTTTATAAGAACTTGTACAGGTGATGCACATTTGTTAGAAAAGTCTTGTTTATTTGAAAAGTTCGTACACTGCGCAGGAATTTTCACTACCCGACATGTACAATGGCACTATCTGTATCTTTTTATTTCTCCAAATATTTGTATTAATATTTAGATTTATTTAAACATAAACCCTACCACTATATCCCTGAAAACACTGAAAAACACTGGAAAATAAAAAACTCAGAGGTAGAAATGCCAGCACTGTGGAATTTCACTCTGACAGCTCCTCAAACTCAGCTACATCACTCAAGTTCATAACTGGTCTCAACTAGAGATCCTGCTCACGCAGTTATTATTTTTGTTTGTATTATGCTAATTATTATTATAATTATTATTATTATGCTTGCACCTGCCCCTGATATTTTCTAATGAACTTGTCTAGTTCCATTTCCCCAAATAGAGCATAAACAAACTAGTAGTCTAATTTAAACCACTGCAACCCTGACCAGGCAGTTACTAAGGATGACTAAATGCTAAATGCATTGCGTAGTGACTCATGTTCATGATAATGAACGTGGTCTTTATTTGTCCCAAGAGGTTCATATCTGTTCGCTCGCTCGCATCCACACGCTTCACATCTGACCACTCACACACATGAAACTAAACAGACATTACTTGTTCATTCTGAATAATGTACTTTATATTCAGTTACATCTCTGATATACAATATAATCCCCAATGTTGGAATAAACCCCATGCCACTGGACCACAGTAAATACCTACCTGGATGAAAAAAAAAAAAGCTATGCAAAACAATTTACAGGCTTCTGTTGTTTCCTGGTGGTTTTGGTAATGGTTTGTAATGGAATTTGGTGTATTTGTGTATGTTGATATTGCAGTGTAACCTGTCCTAATGAGTGAACAGGTGAGCAGGGCTCGATGGATCTTTAATCGGATTCAAAGGTGTAAATGGTGATAATGGTGATTCATAATTATCTACCTCCTGATGGGGAAGTGTTTAATGATTATCATCATTTTTCTGGGGTTTTTTTCGCAGCATCTCTTTGCACTGAGTAAAAATAGAAACATAATGTAGTTGCGTAGGATTTGTACGGCTGAGAGATGAAATGCATCTTATTTGTTTGTAAATGTGCCCTTTTCAGTAAATAGCATCTGCTGTTTACAAGGATGACTATTTGTACTTAATGGGGAATAAACAGCAGGGTACTTTTGGATTTATAAAATACATCCGTTTGGCAGGATGTTGATCCTTGAAGTCTCAACCTTCAGGGCAACAGTAGCAAGAGCATGTTAACCACTGAGTCACTGAATAACCCAAATGTGTTCGATGTGAATGTAAATTAATAGATTTCCTCTTTGTTGATTATTAATTAACCAGTCATTCCATAAACAGTGTACCAGACCATTCAAGGGTCATGCTGCTCATTCATTCATCTTCGCTCAGAGCTTTTTCCTGGTCAAGGTCATGGTGGATCCAGAGCCGGATCACAGGAACACAGGTGTGAGGTGGGAATACACCCTGGATTGGACACCAATCCATCATAGATATGCAGTCAGGGAACCCATGTGGACTTGAGGAGGACATACAGAAACGCCACACGGACAGAAACCCGAGCTCAGGATCAACCTGCAGACTCTGACGCTGTGAGGACGCTACCTGCTCCGCCATCATGTCACCCAACCTGCTACCCAACATGCATAATTTAATCTGGAATTGCCAGCCTTGAAGATACTTCGGAATAATTCTTCAGCATTCTCTAGCTGGGAGAACGGGATCGTGTTACCTAACAGTGTCTAGTGTACACTTGGGTAAAGGTGCAGATCTGGGGAGTTCATGGACATTATAGAAGACCGGGATGTTTTGATGCTGTCACGATCACTCAGTCACTATCATATCTAGACCTGCCAAGGTCCCTGTTTGGACTCACAATGTACCCTTTTAAACCACTGTACTGAGTGTGGCTCTTCTCTCACCATTTGGACTTCATTCTGATGCTTTAGTCCTGTTTGGACCTTCAGAACTTTCACTCGTGACTCACTTTCTGCTGTTGTGACTGATTCCACATGGATACCCTAAAGATATGTAATTCTCAAGAACCGTTTTTCCTCAAGTCTCACCTGCCATCAGAGGATAATCTCACCTGGATACTGTAGAATTTGTAAATATGAACTGCTACTGTGATCATACAACTGTCTTGGTCTCATCTCAGGACTTTATTTACTTTAGTACTAACACATGTACTACTGTTATTGTTGTATATTGTTAAAAGCGGTGTACAACTCAAATCAAATGGAATAGTATATCTTATAGTATAGTTAACAACATCTAGTGTTTTGGATTCACATTACTGTAAGTACTATAGGATCTGCAGAGTTAGTTATGTTTCCCCAGTTGACTTGGTAATAAGCAGTTGCATTTGGAA
>JAKKZN010000004.1:24889074-24904439 GCA_033441825.1 Pangasius elongatus
TTCCACTCACCTTCGTTGTGTTGCGCTCTCCTCCTCTCGTCTCGCGGTGCTCTCGTTCCATCCATCTTCCTGTTATTGAGAGAGAAGAAAATTAAAAGCAGGCGAAGCAGCTGGATGTAACGCTACAACTCCACATGCAAAAAAAAAAAAAAAAACAACTCGGTTGTTAGTTTTACAGACAAAACAGACACTATAAATGATGTCGGTCTGTACAGTATGCAGGGGTGCCAATATTTTTCTAATAAAAATAAAAAAATCCTAGTAGGCAGAGAGAAAGAAAATAAATTTGCTACAAAACCATTAGCACATGTTGACACGTTTAGGGGTTGATTCTGAAAGCGAAGATTAACTGCACAAATGTTTTGGCTTTATGAGTAAACAGATGAGTGTGCACGCTTACTTTGCGTAATCGGTACGGATTCGGCGCACGTGCGTGTCTATAATTACGTCGCACAAAAAAAAAAAAAAAAGATATTTGCTGTTGCCTGGATGGCCGTTCTTCTCCCCTTCCTCTCCTCTCGACTATATTTTTCACTTCAGTATAGACATACAGGATTTTGCTGGTTATTATTCTGCGATTCTGCGGAAGTTGAAGAGTAATACTTTTTATATTGCGTTGTTATTCTGAATAATAATCCATATATTTTTAATAAACTCTTAGACCTTCCCTGATCTGTATCTGCAGCTTTTGTCTCATCCTTGCAGCAGGCTAAAGTCTATTCGGTTTTAAGAGAAGATTAAACGTTCATCACGATGCCACAGTGAGGTCGGCTTCTCGAACCAGAGTGTGTTAAGTTTCTACAGCAGCATGGATCTGACAGTAAATGATATCGGTGATTGATATATTGGGACAGATTAGTGCGCTCATTCTCATTGTACTGTTCCTATAATAACAGCTCGGTTACAGGCTGCATCATCTAACATAAACACGTTAACAAACATGTCGTTAGGAGACATTTATTTAACGTTTATGGAGGTTAGTTCCTGTTATTCATCACCAGGATTTTTTTTCCCCTTTTTCTCTTGAAGTTAAGACAAAAACAAACAGTTTGTCATGTTACAGAGGAGCCAGAAAGCGCAAACCCCTCTGTCCTGGAGACTCGTGGACACATCAAACGTAAGATTACAGAGCTCAAAGGCTCGATGTGTTGTTCTGTAATAAACTACAAATTGTATTCGCTGATAAATCTCTGTGGTGTAAGAGGAATTTGTTGATCTATGTTATTAATATCCTGAGAGTTGGGAGTGCTGCGGCGGCCTCGCCCTCTGCTTCCCGCGTCCTGGACACGGCCTGCTGAAACGTCAAGGGTTTGTGGGTAATAATGAAGCTGCGAATTGCTGTACGCTGTTTTATTAGTGCAGTGTTTTGTTTTTGCTTACAGCCAGGGTCGGCACACTGTGCAGAAACTCTGTGCTTTCCATTTATTTAAAGGTCAGAATTTTTACCTGGCAGTAAATTACCAATAACCGGATTTACTGAATATCTGGGTGCAGCATGAAACTTTGCTTTCAAAGATGAAAAGGCGCAGATTGAGCCGTCCAGCCTGTGAGGCAGAGGGTGGGGGTGTTAAGCTACGGCTCACACTCACGTGGAATAAGTGTGTGTGCGAGGGGCAATGGTCCGTGGCGTGCCTGTCTGTAACACATCTGGAGGACTCATCATCACGTAAAACTGACCTGGGTGCAGACAAAAAGAGAAACGTTTGAAGCCAGTCCTGTTCGAACCGTACATAATAATAACACGTTTTATTCATGAAGCACTTTACATTTTAAAGAAAACCTCAAAGTGCTACGAAAAGAGTCATAATAATATAAAGCAATACGTTCATGTTACGGTAAAGAGTCATTTAAAATTTACAATACAGGCATGAATGAGCCAGTCATTTTTAGAAACATGTTTTGCTCATTCTGCTTCCAATACTTTAAAAAAAATGTATTACAGCAAATGGATAAAATAATTATTATTATTTTATTTTTTTAAAAACTAAGGTTTCTAAGGAAAATCATGTGAAATAACAGTGTGATCACACATGCTACAGAGATCAGACCGCCTCTGCTTGGCATGAAAAATGCTGAGAACACTAGCTATCACAAGATCATGGGATAATGATCATGTACTGAATCAGATATTACAATACACATTCAAGCAAAACATACGGATGTTAAATTAAACTGTATTTTTTAATTAAAAAGCCAGTGATAATCACACTACAGGATGTCCCAAAAGACTCCAGACATAGAGGGAAACTAACACTGTTTTAAGCAAATGATGTTATTGAAAACATCCTGTACATGATTGGCCTTTCTTTGTAAACACACATGGAGTCATCTCTCTCACTTATGATGAACGTGTGTTAACACATCTGGTGTTATGCATGTAATTGTAATTTCCTGTCCACTGCAACCTTGCGACAGCTTCCCAACCCAGCCATGAGAACCATTTCAATACGTTCTTCTATAAGGCATTCTTAAAGGCTATCTGAATATATATACTTATCCGTATATATATATATATCCTGAGGTGTATAGGGCTCTATTCTCTGCTCACATTCAGCCAAATGCTACAAAACTGATAGGACGCTGCTTCACAGTGCAGGTGGATAATGACCCAAACATACTGCGAAAGCAACTCAAGACTTTTTGAAGGCAAAGAAATGGAATATTCTTCAATGGCCAAGTCAGTCGCCNTAGAGCTGCTTTTCACTTACTGAAGACAAGACCGAAGGCAGAAAGACCCACAAACAAGCAGCAACTGAAGGTGGCTGAAGTGAAGGCCTGGCAAAGCATCTCCAGGGAGGAAACTCAGAATTTGAGTGTTGAGAACATGGGCTCCAGACTTCAGGCAGTCACTGACTGCAAAGGATTTTCATCCAAGTGTTAAAATTATGGTTATATTTACAATTATATCACTTCATTCCAAATACCTTTGAGCCCCTGAAAATAGAGGTACTTTGCTGAAAATGGCTGTAAGTCCTAAATGGTAAATGCCATATTTTTGCGGTGGAGTATAAAGGCAAAATCACAACAACTCTAACCGTATACTGATATTACAGTATATTTCATTCTATGCATTTTTTTTATATATAATATCACAATAACAGATGGCATAATAATCAGAAGAAAATATTGCAAGCATTAGGAAAGGGAAAATGGACTTATGATCATACCAGGTGATGATTAAAAAAAGGCATATTGCAGATACTGCAATATTATTTCAATTAGAAATGTGCGCACACCACAGTGAACTTGTTTTCCACTCAAAGACAATCACAAGAAAAATCTGTCCCTTTTCCAACTTGCACACTTTAGGGGCTAGATTCAGGTCTTTTGTGTGTTTATTTGAGATGTATATATTAGTGCTGGAAATTTTGCTGAAACCTGGCAACCCTGACGAGAGCAGATAGGGATTTATGTAGTACCAGTGTCTTGTGAGTGGCATAGAGCTCTTGAAGGATCTGGTCCACTACTGAGTTGGTGAGATAGGAAACCACAGACATCTTTACTTCTCTGAGAGAGAAAGAGCTAACGGTTAGTAATGCCACTACTCATACAATCGCATGAAGATTGTTTTGCTCTGAAAGAGCAAATTAGCACAGTTACACTGACACGCAAAGTTTTAATTTCAACTCTGGTTTATGTAGATTATGAAAGTATAACTTCATATAACGTCATGCCTCATCTCTTACTCTAGAGCTTGGTTGAGATCCTGGGCTGCTCTCTCCATCAGAGCAGCTCGGATGGCAGAACGGGGGACGGACACACGCTCCGAGATAGAAGAGAGAGGAGAAAGATGCTCTGCTGTAGCTGAGGACAGGGGACACAGTTCCCGACACAGAGATACCATAGAATCCACAATCACCTAGAAAAGAACATCGATTTTTCAACTCCAGAATGATCCTTAAAGGAAAAATCCACCGTGAAAGACTTGCATATTAATCTTAATAATTAGCATGTGATCTGTAATGATGTCCAAGGTCAGACTTTTTTTTTATTTTTAATGGTCTATTTTCACTTTGGTGAAATATATCAAGAGAAAGTACTTTTATTAAACAAGAAGCTCTAATGAGAATGATTTTGTTAGAGGGGAAGCATCTCTTGAAAGGTGCTAATAATTCTGGAGTGGAATTTCAATCCATTAATTTATCCATACCACCATATAACTATCCATCCATCCACCCGTCTTTCAGTCCCTGTAATCACCAAGAGAAGGAAACGAAACAAAATCTCACCTGTAGCTCTTTATCAGCTGCTTTAGCCAGTTCTCCAGTGAGAGACTCCAGTTTCTGTCTAACTGGCCCGTCTACGGAAAGCACATGCGCCAGCTCACACAGAGAAGGGTACAGCTGGGAGCGAACAGAGATGACAGATATTAAAAATCAGCCACAAATAACTGCATATAAACACTAAAGTTTGCTTCTCTCATCAGTCCTCCAAGACTCACAGCTCGAGAGTTCCTGGCCTCCTTCAGAACTTGTCTAGCAGCCTGCAGCTCCTCTCCCTCACCTGCTGCTCTTAATACACATACCTGCTGCTGAACGCGCACGCACAGGCGCTCCATCACCTAAAACAGACATGAAGAGAGAAAAAAACAAGGGATTGTTCATTCATTCCTCTGTCATACAGTCATACTTATTACATCATACGTTTATAGTTACAGTTATTGTTATGGAATGTCCACGAGACATGTTAGTCCTTATTAAGTCCTCTGTCCTGATGAATTTCGTGTCGGGGGGAAAACTTACTAACCATTACAAAGCACTGACACTGGAGACTCCTTCCATGAATGCAAAATAAACATCTCCTTATATCTCTTTTTAATAACAACACATCGTTTTATCACTTAATTAGTACTCTTGGATTGTCCACTATACAAGTCTCTGTGAATGAGCTCTGATTGGCCTTAGAGACAGAACTACATTAACACCTTCTGACCAATCAGAATTGAGTACTCTCAGAATTGAGAATGGCGGAATATCCAATATGGCGGAAATTATCATCATGGCATCCACTGAACTTGGCTTGTCCCAGAATTGTGCTTCTAGGACATTGCTTTGCAGGGTTATTATTTTGCTCTATATGTGGCACTAGAGGGCTTGAATGTAGTACACCAAAATTGGTGTGAAGGTTGCTGAGACAGTCCTTTATCACTGCGCCAAATTTCATAAAAAACATACAAAGTATTCTATGGGCTGCCATAGACTTCCATTGTGGATGTATACTACTACTGCTACTATTACTACTACTACTACAGACACTATAGGGTGCCTACATACCTTTGGTGCTTGGCCCCCTAAATAAGAATAAAAAATATATAGCTAGAGCTTTCTTCTACCCATCGCTAGTCATTTAGTCCAATGTCCCTTACAGAATTGCTACCAACCTGGGAAAGTGATGAGTAATACGTCAATCTTTCACCTCTACAGTGTCATTTGAGAGCAAACATGCTTACAAGTGAGAACTACCTTACCAGTTCCATGTGCATAACTTATCAGACATTAACAGTCATGGCTGTCTTCCAGTCATGGTTATATTTGCTAACAAGCTCAGTTCTTGGCAACCTTTGCTGCTTCTTGCATCACCTGAGTGTCAGCATGGTGAGAGTACCTGCTCAGCAGTGCTAGTCACCAGACCCTGATGCAGTCTGAGAGCCTGTTTCTGAGAAAAGCGCTGAGTCTGGTTGTTTCTTAACAATGCCCGCTGGATCTGACAGATGGAAAAGGAGAGGAAGACACGCAGAGGCAGAGAGAGAATCGGAGTTATAAACTGCATGTTCGACAGTGACGATGATGTTCAGATAAGCATTCCAGTCATATGGAAATGAGCCTAATTAAATGCATGCACAGTCAAGATAAGCATATTGTCCAACTTTTCAAAGTCACCTTTAAAAACAGCGCTTCTACATAATACTGTGAACGTACACCTAATGTACTCCATCTACTGAAAAATTTTCAGCCAGAAAAATATTTCTGAATAAGAAGCATAGTATTAAAGGTAGTACAGAGAACAAATGACCTGAAAAGATGTGTACAAATAAAAAAAAGTAATAATGGTATAAGCCATGGCCTCAGCACAAGTATATTACATGGCTGAGAAAACCCTTTTGAAAAACTGATTTCTGATCCTTTGTACTTTTTTTTTGTTTGTTGGGATGGGCCTCCTGTAAATCATTTTATAGACAGACTGAAATCTCAGTTTCAAATCGGCAGGAGCCCAGCGCAGCCAGATAATTATCCTGTGAGCAAAAAAAACCACCACTCTGTGCTTTGAAAAAACTTAACGAGAAAATCCAGAATAAACACGAAGAAAGGAAGGAAAGGAATGGGAAGAAAGAAAGACTGGAAGGAAGGAAGGAAGGAAGGAAGGAAGGAAGGAAGAGCACAAGAAAAATGAATGAAAAGAAAAAGAAGGAAGGAAGGAAAAGCACCAGAAAAATGAATGAAAAGAAAAAGAAGGAAGGAAGAAAGGAAGGAAGGAAAAGCACCAGAAAAATGAAGGAAGGAAGGAAGGAAGGAAGGAAAAGCACCACAAAAATGAAGGAAGGAAGGAAGGAAGGAAAAGCACCAGAAAAATGAATGAAAAGAAAAAGAAGGAAAGAAGGAAGGAAGGAAGGAAAAGCACCAGAAAAATGAATGAAAAGAAAAAGAAGGAAGGAAGGAAGGAAGGAAGGAAGGAAGGAAAAGCACCAGAAAAATGAAGGAAGGAAGGAAGGAAGGAAGGAAGGAAAAGCACCAGAAAAAGGAAGGAAGGAAGGAAGGAAGGAAGGAAGGAAGGAAGAGCACCAGAAAAATGAAGGAAGGAAGGAAAAGCACCAGAAAAATGAAGGAAGGAAGGAAAAGCACCACAAAAATGAAGGAAGGAAAAGCACCAGAAAAATGAATGAAAAGAAAAAGAAGGAAGGAAGGAAGGAAGGAAGGAGTGTAATCTGTCATTGCTTATTGCAACAAATCCCAGCCTTTGATCATTCCACCCATCACTTTACGTTTGTTACCGTTTTAGTAAAAACCTGACGAATGTGCAACAAAACTATTTTAAACTAAAGCTATTTTAAAGCCTTCATAAAGTCGTCACTATTTTTATTTGAGTTTTGTGTGTTTGGCTAAATATACTTCGCGTTTGGGAATAATCAGACATGTTGACTGGCCTTATCTGTAAACCTGTATTTAGAAATGACTCTCATACTTTTTTTTTTTTTTTTTTTTTATCAATCTGGTTTGAGAAGTGAGAACCTGAGAGAGTGGGCGGAGCCATGAGCCTATATAAGGAGCAGCAGAGGTACAGGGCGCTGAGTTAGAGGATTGGATTGCAGTGTGTTGCCAATGTGAAGGGAGAATGCAGAGCAACCCTGCTGTGTTTGGAAACGTGTGTGTGTGTGTGTGTGTGTGTGTGTGTGTGTGTGTGTGTGTGTGTGTGTGTGTGCTGCACAAATGTACATACACACTTGAAATATAATCATTTCTCTATAAAGCAATGTGAAACACTATTACATCAATATTATGAGCAACATCCTGCCATTATGATTTCTATCAAATTGTAAACCTGGAGGTGAGCTCTGCTTGCAAATGTTTCTTGCCTGTACCTGTAAATGTGGTTATTTTTTTGTTCATTTTCCGCTTGCTCACCTTTGTCATTGCCTGTTCCGTCCTCTCAGGGGAACTGCGGTATGCCTGGGTAACATCGCTCAGCGGTACAGGCATGCACTGCAGAGTGAAATTACTGAGGAATGAGAGAGAGAGAGAAAAGAGAGAGACACGGAGCCAGAGAGATAAATACGTATATCTATAAAGCAGCAGCAACAGATGAAAATATTCCCAGTGCACCATAAAGGAAAACCTTTAGCTCTTCTACAGCTTGCTTTATAGAGCACTCCCTGTTCAGTTGTGTTAACTTGCGAATAAACAGAGCTAAATGAGGCTCCAAGGTCAAGTGGCTGGTATTAGAAAATTCTGTTTTAAAAAAAGGAACAAAGCAGTCACAGAGCAGTTCTGAGAGTACTGCAGAGTGGAAGTGTGTGTGTGTGTGTGTGTGTGTGTGAGATGGGGCTTACTGCTCCAAAGAGCGTGCCACATCCTGAAACCCAGCAGCTGTGGTATTGTTCCGATCCCATGTCACACTCCTGAAAACAGGAAATAAAACTCTAATGGTGCAGATAAAACTGTTAAGCAAGGAATCACACACTCGGGAGTGTGCTGTTGTAGGAAAATAATCAACAACGGGGCGGTGCGCTTCGACCTGACACGTTCAATTTCCAATAACAGCTCATCCTGATGCGTTTTATTCCTCTTAGACCGCAGCATTTTTTTCATTCATGTCATAAAGAGCATGTCATACTTTCTTTTTTATCCATTTACAGTTACATTTATGTCATAGATACAAGATATCATTTATGTTATAACAACTTTAAACTGAAACTGGAGACTCCTTCCAACGATAAATGAAAAATAAATACATGTTTCCTCACCCTGTCGATAACTACACATAATATTTCAAAAAAAAAAAATAATAATAATAATAAAGCCATAATGCTTTCACAGTTGTCTTTAGGATGTGATGGACATTCACACCAGACATATTTCAGTATAGCGACCAATTCCGCAACACTCCTCCTTCTAACACAACAACAATAATAATGATTTTATTTTGCTTTGTGTTCAAGGATTTGTTTTGTGTTCTGTGTACTAGCTGCTCTCTCCTGCTGCTTCAGCTCTTTTGCTCTAATTAGTCACTGTCTCATTAGTCAGTGTATAAGCGCCTCGTAGTTTCTACTTTGTGAGTTCTTGCATGTGTTTATTCTGTAGTTCTCAGTGGTGTTACCTGATATCTCGTCTCTTTGTTCCTTCTCTTCCTAGTAATGTCACTGGGTTCTGATTTCAATTCAAGATTCAACATTCAAGATTTTTATTTGACATTTTTATATATACAGTATATAATCTGAAATGGAAACCTGGCCTCCTCCTCCTTAGACTGTGCATTTAAATAGCTAAATAAAGTAAGAAATGAAGAAATGAATATCGGAGGTTTTCCACCACAGGAAAGTCTTCAGGACAGAGCAGTAACATGACAAGCTCCATTATTCTGTGTGTTAACTCGAATAGAGAGAAGAAAAAGAGGATGGTGAGGGAACGACTTCTTTCCATGGACGTTCCACAACATCGAATGTAACTATAAATGGAGAAAAAGTACTACTAGTCATTCTTTAATGAAAAAAATTCATAAACTTTAGCACATTGCTATGCTATAAGAGAAATAAACACACATGCACATATATTATATGAGGTTATTGGGAAGTAACTCTAGGAAGGACACGACACTAAGTCTACTTCACATCGAGCCACATCACACGCCACTCTGTTATTGATTCTTTTCCCCCGACAGCACGTCCCATCATTCCTTAAAAAAATCCAACTTGATAATATCTTAGTGCCACCACTGGGTCAAAGTTCAACGTACTTTTAAAATGTTTAATATAGGAACAAATTTACATGCCATTTTCTGCCATAGTGGATTGAATTTTTTTTTTTAAATTCAAAATGGTAGAAAATACAATTTAAATTTTTTTTGTTTTGTTCAATCTTCACCAAATTTGGCTCAAATGATCTTCAGACAAATCTACATCAATGTCATCAGACGGATTTTTGATATTCAAAACCGTATGCCTGGAACACGCAAACAAATTTGAAAGCGAAGGCGCCAAACAGGAAGTGAGGCCATGTCTTGACAATGACTCGACGGATCGACATGAAACCCCAGGGTGCACTAAGAACGCCATGTTATCTGAGTGCTAGGGGGCGCTAAAACGACACGTGAAAACGTTTTTTTCTATTCGCTCTGGAATAATTTGGATTTGGAATTTCATAGGTTTGTGTTCATAGAAGATTTTCCTGTGTTTCAAGAGAGCAGATATTATACAATTATATATTTATTATATATTTTGTTAAGCTATGTTACGCTATCAAAACCATAATATAATTCAAAGTTCATAATATAACTTTACAGTTTATACATTACATCTTTTTTTTTTTTTTAAAGAAGACTTACTGAACAAAGAATTCAGGTATTCTGAAATCTTATTTACAACAACAAAAACAATTTTGCAAAATGAATTTTTGGCTAATAGTGAAATAAAAATCAGCTCGTAGTGGAGATTTGAACGCTACTGGACCTGAGAGTGGTGTTGATCTGCAGGGCTTTGCTCAGCATCCTGGCCCCCGTGTCCTCCAGACCATTTCCGCTCAAATCCACTTTCCTGAGACACGTGTTGCTGCCGAGTGCATTCACGAGCACCGTTCCTCTGGATCGCAGTCTAGAGTCGGCTAGGGACAGACTCTGCAGACCCTGGAGACAAAACGAGAGGGGGAAGATTTACTGTTGGAGGAAAAGAAGAGGTGAGAAAGGGCACGGGTAATGTATAAGAGTGTGTGCATGGAGTGCGATCAGCATAGAACATTATTAAACTTAATGAGCTCAGTGCTCTCTGCAGTGAGAGAGAAAGTCTTGGAAGTCGAGAAAATTAAATAAATGACATTCAGAGGGAGTCAGAGACGGAGAAAGAGAGAGACAAAGCGATAAATTATTCAGCTGCACTGTAATGAACACAACAGACTCTAGAGTACATGCTTGCGTAGGAGCAGAGAGGGAAGAAAGTGTGGAAGTGTGGGTTTTTCTGTGCCCAGGGAAATGTCTGCGTGAGTGTTTGTGTATCTCTGAGCGCTCACACACTCTTCTTCTTGCACTAACTGCACAAGTTTTTGTAGGATTTCATCCAGCAACCTACAGAGAAAAAGAGACAGAGATAAAGAGATGAGATGCCTATGTAATGGATGTTGCATGAGTTAAAGTTCTTAAATACAGTTAATTACAGTCTCTGATCTAATTTTAAAATCCTGTCCCCTAGCCATTAAACCTCGCTGAAAGCTCTGTTTAGTCTTGATTAGTAAATATTTTTGAACATAAGGTCAGAGTTTTCGATTTGAGACGCAGATCATGACAACAATCACGACGACGGCGAAACGTTTTGAGAGAGCCAGCGCTCGTCAGCGCATTTAACATCGCTGTGCATGAAATCCTCTAACCATCTTACAGTCTGCCTTGGAAACCTGACAGACGGGGATGTTGTGTGAACGTCGCTTTTCAATCTTCCGGACGTACATAAAGTACGCAGCGAGTGTGTGAACAGCGTCGTTCGCTTCCCTGCTGCTTCTGCACATGCATGGAGAAAGCAGGCACCTCTGCTTCGCGTTGCGCCGTATCACACCACCCCGTGTGGATTCATTTCCTATAACCACACAACACTTTCCACTAGACTGGTACGTAAGTGCAAGGAATATTCCTTTGGTTTTAGTCACTTACTTTACATGTGTTATTTATATAATGTATAATAAAATGTTCAAACTTTACGGTAGTCCTATATTATAAATCTGTATTTTTTAAAAAATGCTTGGGGTCACAGAAAATGCTCATTTTTCATCAAAAAATAATTTTTTCCAAAAAATTTCAGAACCCCTGTAGTAGCTAGTATGAAATCATTTAACAGGTCCATAACGAAGCTATATGTATATTATTTACTTTTATTTTTCGTTCTAAGGACTTTTTTCCTCCACTTTTGTCTTGTATATTAACTAAAATGCAGCGTAATGAGCTTCAAGTTAATGCTACTTATGGGCTTCTTTTACACTTAAGAACTGTTTTTGACCTAGCAAACTCTGATACATCTTTCTAATCCGTATTGACTAAACCAACTGTTTAACGCTTGCTGATCTCCTGAAGCAATATAGCCCATCATGAGCAGGCCCACTGTTAGCCCTAAGAAGATGATATACTGTAGGTGGCTAACATATGACCTGATCGTGAGTAACAGTGCCACCTCAGCCAACTAGATTCTGCCTCATGGACAAAACTATCTGCTCAATTAATAAAGAAGCAACAATCTAGCGAAAGTGTAAGGTAATATTTTATAACATCTGTACCCTAATAACTGGATTTTCCTTTCTATCAATGCTCTGATTATGTAACCGACTCACAAACTGCAAATGGGAACTGGTTCTTAAAAGGTTAGTCAAGCTGCAAAACAAGCTCTGCACCGATGGACAAAGACTATTAGTGCACATTTGAGCCATCTGCTCCATACCTGCCCTTGACATTGAAATTCTTGCCCAGCAGCAGATGCTTGAGGGAGGGGTGGCGAGAGAAGGCTGGGATGACGGAGTAAAGATCAGCATCCAAGCCTGAAGTGAATCACCACACACTGAATCAGACTGCGGGTTAATACACAACGAGCCGTATTCAGACTTACGTCAATATTTATGAGGGGAACAGTTACGGGTATTCAGGATCCAGTTATGCACGCACTTAAGTGGATTTTTCTGGACTGCACATTCAGATTACGCAAAAGTGTAGTTCACACCTCCAGATTTTTCTTCAATGTCCGAGACAGAATTTCTTTTAATAGCATCTAGAGCACCACCTTTAAGGACACGCATTTGCTTTTACGCCATAAATGAATCAATGATAGAAAAGGTTATCTGAAGCAGGATGGAAGAAATAGTGGTATTTCTTCTCGCCTTTGCTGCCAAATGTAATATGGTATAACACCATAAGACAAAAGACAGTTAAATCAGAAAAATACTAATAGGACTATAAATTGTAGGAATGAGATTATGACGAGCATTAAATAAACATCTAATAGGGGTCTAGTATATTGCTAATATGTTGCTGCTTATTGTATTTATCACATTAATCACTGAAAATTTGGCAAGATAACAAAACAATGGCTTCCATCCTTATAGAATAGCACTTGATGCAACATCTCTTATTATGGTTTTCAGTGGTGGCGCAATGGTTAAGGTTACTGATCAGAAGGTTTCTTCTTGTTAATGAAGCCACAGGATTTGAAGGATAAGCTGACTGAGCACTCATCTGCCATGCTTACGACGCTTTTTATGGATAAAAGCTGTTCGAGTTCTGAATAGAGATGTGCGCAATTTCAGTGTTGAATCCTCTGTATTGAAATCCTCTGAATACGGCTCATCGAGTGTAAGAGTTAGCTATGCGATGGAATGACACTTTTTTTCTTACCATTATCTGAGATGTCCAGGGTACTGATGGAGGAGACTTGGGGGAACAAGTCCTTTATCACTGCTGCTCCTCCTGACCGGAGCTGAAAGATAGGGAATGCACTAAAGTATTCCATGTTACAGGGATTAAGATGTAAGCATTAAACCAGCGGATGAATGTTAGTTTCTGTAGCTCAGGCTCGTAAAAAGAATTAATTAGCTGTGTTCGATTTCAAGGCAAGTGCATGAATGGCTTCACATGACTCATGACGAATAAAAAAAGGTTGAAAGGAATGAAAAGGAATAAAAGAGAAAATGTCAGAAACATTTTAGGAAAAGGTTCGAAGTGTGTCATACTGAGACCGAGTTCGTGGTTTTTTGTTTGTTTGTTTGTTTTGTTTTTGTTTTTGTTAATCACTGTGATTGTATGGTCGAAAAATAGAAACTGCGTATGAGTAGACAATGTTACGGACACACAGATACAATCCCAGTTAATGACACTGCATTATCCTTAGCTCAAAATGAACAATGTTTGCTAGTTTCTTATAAGAAATTATAGAATGAAATGCTGCTAATTGGTTCCGCTGAAGATGTCATCTCGGGAAGTTTTTCCTCGCCACTCTGCCTCGCTCATTACGGATCTACATCTACACCTGGATTTCTGTAAGCTGCTTAGTGACAATGTCTGTTGGTAAAAACGCTATGCAAATCAAATTTTATAGCATCGAATTCATGTGTGATTGCTTTTCTGTAATTAGAATAAAACATATGTGGTTGTACCTCAATAAATCTCAGTAAATCAAAAAAATCGGATTTGCTACCTGCCACATCTTCCAAAATAACAGCACTAACCAGCACATGTTCCAAAACACATTACCCAAGACATCTCTTCAAACTGCTGCTCATGCAACACTACAGGACAGCGCTGGTGGAAAAGCGCAGGCTGTGTACTAGAGGAGCGGGCATTCTTCACACCTGGAGAGGAAGGGGGCTTGATGGGGAAAAAATGGACGCCTTGGTGGAATTTGGATGATCTTGGATGAACTGGGATGAATTTGGCATGGTTGAGCATGAACAACTGAAGTTCTGTGGAAAGAGAAACGTGAGTAGGGAAGGTCTGTATGCAGATAAGTCACAGAGAGTGGTGTACCTCGCAACCACTGATGTCCAGGTGCAGGTCAGAGATGTGAGGGTTGGAGGACAGTCCCAGAAAGAGAGCCCTAAAGAGAAAGAACACACATGAAGATATTACCCCAGCATTTAAAAGCCGTGTCTCATCCGACAAGCTCCTTTTTTTAGACAGCATGAACGTATTAACCAGCTTCGAGAGGATTTGAACGTTGTGTGAAGATCCAGTATTATAGACGTTTTCGTTTGAGCTGTAATGGACCATTCCAGAGGTGTTCCAGGTGTGTGGTAGTGTGCTTTCACACTGTGGGCTTTAAGTCCATTTGAATTGAACTCTGGTACATTTTCCGCCTTAGTGCGGAGGAATGCGGACGAATACAAGACCGTCAGAAAAAGATGGCCTTGGTTCGCTTCCAAGTAAACAGAACTGCAGAAGGTGAACCAAACCTACGGTGCAGTATTTTTTTTTTATTATTATTGACGTTAGCTGTTAAAGATGCCGCATTAATGCGACTGGAAATTTGGACCAGCAGTCAAAAAAAGGAAAAGAAAAAAAAACCCTGCATATGATACACATCGTTTATTTAGCGCTGGCGCCGTGTTATCTAGATGTTCTCCATGTTTTCTGTGCTCGGGTGAGTTTTGTGAGAGCGCCACGCAGATTTAGCAGAAAGGTTTGTTTTGGTCTGACCATGAATTCATGAGAAGGTTTGACGAGTAGATGTTCAACTCAGCCAATGTTCTTTTGGCCTTTTGGTTTGTTTAATTATGCGCAGTGGGAAAACAAACCAAATCAAATTCGCAAATGAACGCAAAGCAGTAATTTCGCTCTGATTCCGACTTAGCAAACAGACTAATACAGGAATCCTATGTAGTGTTCTTCTGTTTTAGCCCATCCCCCACAAGGTTTAATGCATTCTGAGATGCTTTTCTGCTCACCACGGTTGTAAAGAGTGATTATTTGAGTTAATGTAGCCTTACTATCAGCTCAAACCAACCTCATCAACAAGGAGTTTCTGCCTCCGTATAACTCAAACCAGCCCAACATTAACTGAGGCTCTTGACCTGAATCTGCAGGATTTTATGAATTGCGCTGCTGCCACATAGTGCGAATGATGACATGAAAAATAGCAGCTTCATAGCAAACGATGGCATGCACAAGTGGTCTGGGATAACCTGAAAAAACAG
>JAKKZN010000004.1:24908482-24921381 GCA_033441825.1 Pangasius elongatus
CAGTCGGTGTTCAGTGGGGTTGAGTAAGTTCAGGGCTCTGTGCAGGACACTCGAGTTCTTCCATGTTCATCAACCTTGGCAAATCTACAACATATAAAGTCATCCTATACAACTGTGTGCTTCCAGATTTGTGGGAAGAAGGATGTCATGGTCAGGTGCACAAACACAAGGCCATATAGTGTGTATGGTGTCATGCCTGAGGATAATCGAGCTGTCCAAAATTGTAAAAAAAAAATGTCCCAATTTTAGGATGATCTAAAAGCTTATCATCCGAGAATGTCCTGTTGTGTGGAGTGAGTGTTTATCCATTCCCTGTCTCCAGAATTTTCAACTCTTGCCACTGATTGACTTGGCCATTCTAACACCTTCAGGTTCTTGGTTTGGGGTAAAAAAAAAAAAACACCAAAATAGCATTGGCTTCAGGCTGTTGCCCAGGTGGAAAGATCAACCTCCAAATCAGTCTTTTTGCAAACTGGAACAGGTTTTCTTCCAGGATTGCCCTGTATTTGTCTCCATCCATCTTGTCCCCAAGCCTGACCGGTGTCCCAGTGAAAAGCATCTCGACAACACAATGCTACCACCACCATGCTTCACTGCGTCACACTTTTTTCCCTAGGCATGATCTCTAACAAGCTCTTTGCCTTCCAGGAATGAGTGGATTTATATTGAGATCACATGACACAGTAAATGCTTTGGGAGCTGATGACTGAAGGATGATCCAAGACAAAAAAAAAAAAAAATCGCATTATTTTCATCATTGGTTATGAAGGTATAAATCTTGTAATGTAGCATTAGCTACATCTTTCTATACAGACTATTTATAAAGCCTGCATTCATACAATTCTCGATTCTGATTGGTCCGCGGGTGTTGATTCATTTTCTATGACTGCTCATTCTGTTATGTCATCGTTTCTATAGTAACATCTTACAAAAGGTGTTGATGGTGGACATGCCACATAAACAGGTTTAAAAACTGTCGATGCAGTGAGGTTTTCTGTCAGGAGACGTGTTTTTTTTTTTAATAAATGGAAGGAGTCTCCAGTGTCAGTGTTACAGCCAAGGTAAAAAGTTTCTTTAAATTTTTCCGATTGAGCTTATTAAAGTTCAATTGCTGCGGTATAAGAGGAATAAAACACTTTGGATGATGGTTTCCATGGTTGATTATTTTCCTATAACAGCACACCTTGGTGTTTACTCCTGCTCTGTGAAAGTGATAACAATAACGATCTTTATTTGTATAGTACTTTTCTTAGTAAGTTCGCAAAAGCATTTATCCAAAAATATTTAGATTTAAAACACAATCAGTAATGAATGAAATAGGAATCTACGCGTATCACCGCAACAATTCTATTAACACCATATAAAGCCCCAGAACTGGGAACAGAGCCAGGCGTCATAAGCGCATTATACTCCGCTTAATGACTCTTATTGAGTTTGTTTTGCTAATGTTCGCTCCGAACACTCTAATGATGAAAGCAACAATTAAGTACTATATTTAAAATGTTAATGGCTTTTAAACTGAAGTGTCATCAGTGTCTGAATTGCATTTCCCCATTTAAAATACACAAATGATGGATCCTCGCCCCAGATTTGGAGGCAGCCGATGCTCCAATGGCGGTGTGCCACATCTTCAAAGAGCATGCCTCATCAAACGCAGCTAACAAGACCGATTCAGTCCACTCCATTTTCCTGTCCAAGTCATACGCAGCGAGGACATTTTTTTTCTCCCTGCCTTTAGAGAAGGCTAGTTGTGCTTTCTGGACATTTATGCTGTTGCTGTCATTTAGCGATAGATTTCATTGTCCTAATCGCGGTTTATGTTCTGTCGGAGGATTCTACCATGTCAGATGCCCCCTTAATCAACCGAGTCATTTTCTCAATAATGTCAGGGCTAATTGAGTCATTGGGTTTAGAGGAGGATAGTGCGCTGAGAATAGCGCAGACCGATCTGTTCTGCAACGAATTCGATTTCAATAGTGTTATTTTAGTTTATAGTGAAAAAGGACTACACGACGTCACACACGATCTTTTCCACTGATGATCCGGCATCAGACCTTCCCAAAGAAATATGGTAGTGTTTTGCCTGTAGAATATGTGACCACTAAGGCATTCATCTTTTCATTAAAAACACCAATAAAATACAAACAAATAAACTTATCCGTACCGAGAGCAATCTTCATCTGAAGCGCTCTTTACTGTATTTTATTTGTACGTGCTGAGTGTTTGGTGTGTGTCTTTGTCTTGTGTAGTGATTTGTATTTGTATTTGTATTTTTGCCTGCTTGTGAGGTGAGCTTGGGTGTTTTGAAAGGTGCCATTAAATAAAACCATCATTATTATTATTATTATTATTATTATTGTAGTAACAGATCATTCACATGGTCTTATATGTATCTTGACTGTAATCTAAAATGTATTTTTAAAAAACAAAGCAAAAATGTTCTGCTATTTATCAAAGAAAGCCATACTATAATCATCGATATGATGATTTTTTTTTCTGTAAGGAGATGATTATGGAAGGAGTCTCCAGTGCCAGAGATTTTTCACAATCTTCAATAAGATTTTCCGGTTATTTGTAAAATGATACGCTCCTCTATCTGCTTCTTCTGCTTTTTTGACAAAACTGCATGAAATGTAAACGGTTCGTCATGGCGGAGTCGGAACCTCTCCGAGCTGACTGCGTGTTGGAACCGTGTGTGAGGGTGTGTGAGGGTGTGTGAGGGTGTGTGAGGGTGTGTGAGGGTGCCAGCAGGGGGCACTGGCTCCTGCCTGTCCAACACACACCTTTAGAAGAGAATGAGGTCTTGGAGAGGTTGAGCAGACGGAGGCCTTTGCTGAGCTGACACACCTGCTGGAAGAGATTTGACACTCCTGCAAAACCACCCATGCGTGTGCACACACACACACACACACACACACACACACACACACACACACACACACACACATACACACAGAGAGAGAGAGAATCTATTAGTTTGGGAGAAAAAAATAACACAGTAGTGGGCTTGCTGCAGTCACTGGAATAAAAATAACCAGACTGTTTTGTAGGTTGTGTCCACACACACACACACACACACACACACACACACACACACACACACACACACACACACACACACGCTTTTTAACATGTCAGGCACATTGATAGCTGATGTATCTGACATGACTGAATCTGGCAGACCCTGGGAATTTGACAGAGACAAGAGAGCACCACACACACACACANACACACACAAGAAGCATCGTGCATGTTGTCAGAAGAGTCAGAATTGTCAAACAGGCACAATAGCTTCTAACATTTTTAGGTGATAAAGAAGAAATCAAAAGGTTCATCTGCTGACAGACAGAATGAGAAAATGGAAATGAACGAGCGAGGTGACGGGCGCGTGTCGTCACACCTTGGCTGTCGAACGTGTTGTGGGACAGGTTGAGGGAGTGCAGCATAGACGCCGGGTTTTCCGACAGAGCGGCAGCCATTTTCTGAGGGAAATCTCTGCAGGCAAGAATGAAAACACAATGAAGTCCAGTCGCAGCTGTCAGAAAAATTCAAGAATGAGAGAGAGAGAGAGAGAGAGAGAGAGAGAGAGAGAGAGAGAATGTGTGTGTGTGAGAGAGAGAGAGAGAGAGAGAGAGAATATCTCACGCTTTAAGGCCGACGTTCTCCAGAGTGAGTTCTTCCAGACTGCTGGACTTATTGATGGTGTGGAGGACCTGCTCCACTACCTCTGAGCTCTGTACACACACACACACACACACACACACACACATACAAAGCGCATACAATATATACATAAAGTATAGGTGAAATTCATATTCGAATACTTTTGTCAATCTTCAACATAAAAAAAAAGAATTCAAGTCGGATCTGATCGATTGGCCCTAACATCTCAGACTTCTGCAGATGTACGTGGACACTGATAACTAAATATACGTCTTATACGTGTGCAAGCATGAAAAAACACAGAGATATTTACTAAGCGCATGTCTTTGCAGGAGAGCTTGGTGAACCATGTGTTGTACGCCATAGATGCCACGATGACTGCGAGGTCTCTGCAAAACACACAGAGAGAAATAAGATGAGAAAATGAGAAATAAAAACTCTTCTCAAAAAAGGCTGTTAGCCAATCTTTTCCTTCACGAGTGTATCCTGAGACAAACTGAGACAGAAATAGTGCAGAGTGACACATTCGGCAGGAAACGCTCACTCTGAGAGACAGAAGCTAAGAGAGGAAGAGAAGATCGATGGAGGGAAAGCGATGCCAGGCTACTCAGAGCCGCGGGTCTGTGATACGGCTTTTGATCCTGGCTGTGAGCCTAAAACCATTTCACCCTCGGACAACCCAAAAAAAAAAAAAAAAAAAAAAAGAAGGAACAAGACGAAGCCCACTCACTCACTCACTCACTATTCCTCCTTCAAGAAAGGAGAGAGAGAAGTGCGCGTCTTTTATTACGGCAAAGCTCATGACTGTGCTCTCATACGGGACTTCGTCATCTAACATCTTCATTCTCATGCATTCTCATAGCTCTAAAGCCGTAACCACACACACACACACACACACACACACACACACACACACACACACACACACACACACAGTGACACTTTCTATAATGCCCATAAATCAGTATAAATGTGCTTAGAATTCTTTCTAACTCGTTAATGATTCCTTGTAGGCATTTTATTACCTCTAATAATGCCTCATAAAGCTCTAGTTATGTAATTATGTACTGATGCAATTCCATTATAATACATTATAATCTATAAACAAGATTTCAAAAGATTAAGGATTCTTTCTAAGCATTTTTACATAGACTCTATAATGCCTCATAAAGCTTGAACAACCTGCTATAAAGAATCGCACTTGTTATTCAACCTCAGTAGCAAGAAAATCAGGAATAAAACATTAGAACTGAGTTTCGAATGCTTTCTAAGTTGTTCGTGGTTTCCTGTCAGCTTTTTATAATCTCTAATAATGCCTCATAAAGCTCTAATAATATGCTATGAGCTATGAGGAACAGCAACAGAACAACCCACATGAGTCATTATAACTGCATGTAGAAGTTTTTCGGAGTTGGCAATGACTCCTTGTAAGCAATGTTAGAAACTTAAAAATAAATATATATATAATGCCTCATTGAGCTCTAATAATGCATTATAATATTATAATTCCACTTATATCAGTTATGAAACCCATATTCGTCAATAATTATAACTCTGCTTATAAGTCTTTGCAAGTTGGTAATGATTCCAGGTATAAACTCTAATAACGCCTCATAACAGTGTAATAACGTGGATTTATACGTAAATCCTCCGTAATCCAAACTCAGAGAAAGAAACGTGACCAAACGGTAACAAGCCCGTTATCAGAGCTTCACGAGGCATTATTACAATTCATAAAACGGTTACAAGCAATCATAAGCACGGCTTTAATGATTATTTATAAATATGCGCTGGATGTGATCAAAAGAAAAACTCCAACCTTGAAAATATACTGTTTTTTTGTTTGTTTGCATAAGTATTTGCCCCCTTTCAAAGTTTTCCCCATTTTGCAGTGTTATACTGTAATCTGGAGCACTATCTGTCATGAGTCTACACAAAACAGCGCACATAACTGCTGTGTGTAAAGCTGACTCGATGTGCTGAGATGTGAGTAAAGTCTGGTTCTGAGAACTGAAGGCAACTTGAAACGCCGCCTGAATTGTGGCCTTGTTTTTTTTTTTTTTTTCTTCTTCTTTTTTCTTTGAGCAGCGATTTCAAAATGCGCAGCACACATCTCTGACAATGCCATACTGGAGCTTCACTTCCTGCAACAAGGCTCTTGGCAAGGCTCTACAACTTTTTTTTCTTTCTTGGAAGAAAACAGAACAGATAGAATAAATCATATCACGACGGGAAATAAATAGCAAAAACTCGCAAAGAAATGCCAGCTAAAAAAAAACTTATTGATATCGATCACAAAAACAGGCTACGATTATAAGCAAAATCGTCATGGCAACCATCCATGGCACACCCTCCAACTTCAGAATCCATGCTCTGGGCAGCTCTTTCCAAAACACAAGACGTGAGACGTGTCTATGGAGCCTCATTGGTTAAAAATTATTACTATTGTTGTTGTTGTTGTTGTTATTATTGTTGTTGTTGTTGTTGTTCTCAGCACGCAGAACGACGAGAACTTTGCTTTCATATTAATTTGTTTCAGGTTCACGTTATATGCTGTTCTTTTTTTTGTAGTACACACCTGTCCTGTCATTGGCGTGCTACCTGATTGTGTTCACCTGTTCCGTGTTTTGGTCTTTAATTAAGCCTCGTTTCCTTGATTCTTGTTCCACGATTTCCTGCTTTTCATCCTCTCCTCTTTCCCTCGTTTTTGTCTATGGACTATCCTAGCTTATCGCTGCCTTCCTGTGTACTGACCCACGTTACGGACTACGCTTGTAAGACGTGGCACGTTTCTAATTTAAAAAATTAGTCCATGTTCATGTCTTTTTACATCTTTTCTGTGTAATTATAAGTCATCATACAAATGTCAGTCTCCAAATAGATGGTACTTCCTGTTTTATTTTGGGTTTTTTTCCACAAAATGTAGTATGTGTCAGTTTCTGTGACCAAGGTGTCAAGATTAGGGGCTATTTCTACACAACCGGAGGCGTAGGCAAATCACACAGGAAGTGAAACTGCAGCTAACGTCTGATGTTAACTGCAGGTTGAGGCAGGAGGAAGAACCTGACACTGTTTGGCTAAGGCTACTGCTGAGAATAACATGCCATCATTTGTGCCAGACAGGAAGTCAGCAGAGAGGTTCATTGGCTGTAATAAGAGCTTCGATACGTGTGAACGCTCTCATAACCTTAGATAGTCTTCACTGCATTCTTCTTAGTAGTGGTCAGCAAAAAGAAGCCAACATCATCTCTTCTGCCAGTGTATAGAAAATGTCCCGTGTCTGTATTTGATCACATCTGAAGGAAAATTACAGCTACAGGTCACGCAGTACATATTCTCTCTCGTGGTTTATGGTTTATGGGTTGTGCGGTGTTGTTGTGTGGTGGGTAGTGTTGCTGCCTCACACCTCGCAGGCTTACACTTTGATCTTCAGATCAGGTCTACGTGTTGCATTGCATGTTCTTTCCATGTGTTTGTGGGTTTCCTCTGGGTTTTCCGGTTTCCTCCCACCTCCTAAAAACACACTGGTAGATTGACTGACTGGTTAAATTGCCCCGGTGCCACTCTAGAGCACATTCTCGCCCCATGCAGACCTTACTAAAGATTACTGAATGAATGAACATCTTTGGCATCCAAATTAGATGCAAGTTGGGCTGATGGGATGGGATAGCTAGCTACCAAATCTAGAGCAGTTAGCAAGTATAGCCAAATACTTCAAATGCCAAATCATCCCAAAAGCACATGGAGGACTTGAATTAATGCCCATAAATGAATTATAATTGGAAGATCGTTAGTTCGAATACCATCAATGCCAGAACCATTCACTGCAATCATTAAATTGGAAGAAAAATGAAAGGAAAAGAAAAGAAAGCGACAGAGAACTTTTTTNCTCCTCTGGTGTTTCTCCTCTGGTGTTTCTTTCTAAGCTACTGCAAACTTGTACCTTAATAGAAGATTCCTTTTCGTCAATATTCCTATTCATGTTAGTGCGCTGTCACACACTAGTTTTCATCATGTTCCCCAACTCACTTGGCAGAGAAAGCTGATCAGCAAGCCATGGGATACAGTTGTTATTTGAACCTAGCTCCAGGGAAATAAATCAGAGAACCACAGACCTTCACTCAGTTTGCGTGGGAGCTCCGCACTTTAACACCCGCAAACTCTGGTATGAATCGTCACTCATAAATACGCCAAAACAGCTTCTTTTTTTTTTCCTCCTTTAAAAATGGCAGATGAGGTAATCGACATCCGTAGTTATGTTGGTGTTTTGAACTCTCGGATATATTAACGGTGAACTCTCAAAGCCCCGCCTCCTTCCTCCATCTTACATTAGTAATCTATTAAACTGGTGCTCTCATCTCAACCCAGATTTGGAGAAGGTTTTGAGTTCATTAATGTGAAATAAAACCCATAACTGTATATTTGACATAGCTAACATTAGACAAGTATACAATTAACATCAGTTAACTATGTTTATTTGGGAAGCAGAGAAGGAAATTGGTCAGAAATGGCGCTTTTGGTTTTCAGCCAAATGAGAAAAACGATGGATTAAATGGACCTACAGTGAAGTATATACAGTCTGAATGGACAACATAATGCCATTGACTTCTATTGTACAGCTTTGAAGCCTATTTGGTTGAAATATTGATGAGTAATAAATATTGATGAGCTGTCATTGCTCTCCCTGATTTTCATCTAGCTCTGACTCCTGCAGTCAGTTACTCATCCGAATGGAAAAATACTCTTTTATGCTCCGCTCATTCTGTCGGTGGAATTCATTTAAAAAAGAGTGTATCATGGGCACAGCCTCATTAAACCAGACAGCTGAAGACTGGAAAAAGAGCAGGTGAATTTTTTTTTGGAGAGTCACTTGCCAATGAAAGCGTCAGATTCCAGTTTTCGGCTGACAGGAGTAGAACCTGATGTGGTCTTCTGCTGATGTAGCGCATCCAAATCAAGGTTTGGTGTGTTGTGTTGTGCATTCTGAGATGCTTTTCTGCTCACCGCGGTTGTAAAGAGTGCTTATTTGAGTTACTATAGACTTCCTGTCTGGCAGCTCAGACCAGTCTGGTCATTCTCCTCTGATCTCTCTGATCAACAAGATGTTTCAGCTGCAGAAACTCCCCACACAGGATGTTTTTTTGTTTTTAGCACCATCCTGTATAAACTCTAGAGACTGTTCTGTGTGTGAAAATCCCAGGAGATCAGCAGTTTGTGAAATATTCAAAAACCAGCCCATCTGGCACCGACAACCACGCCACGGTTAAAGTCACAGAGATCACACTTCTTCTTCAGAGATGTTCAGATATTCACCTATGTATAGAGTCATTGTTTCAGACAAAAAGAACTGAGATGCAAAAGAGAGAAACACATACTGTATACATGTGTATAGATGGAAGAGGTACTGATGTGTTGTGCTGTTGCGGAAGTTTTACTATAAAAACACGAGTGACTTTTTTTTTGAAAGAGTTTACTCTACCTGCTCTCTAGGTGAGCGAAGTCCAACAGATTGAACTCCCTATTGTCCTGGGAGTGATATATAGTGTCCACATCCTTAAAGTGAAGGACAGAAAGAGATTTCGAATTAATCAGATTTCAAAATTTCAAAGAAATCTTTTTAAGTGAACCCTGAGATACCACGTGACCTTCACAGCTTACCCACTGCACTTCCTCTTTGCAGCTAATGCCGTTGTAGTCACACAGTGCAGCGTAGGTCTCCGAGAAGCCTCCTGAAAGAGTCCAGAGTGTGTGAAATGAGCTCATTTTCTCATCAGTGCTCAGACAGACACATAACAAAGAACGAAATGCTGACTTCAGTTCAAAAGGAAGTAACAAATGAGAGAAAATTAGATGCTAAATGTAGAACTTCGTGAACAACAATTCAGAACAAACAACATATGCAGAACAAATTAGCCATAATGAAGAAGGCATGTTAACTGGTCATTATCTCTCCGTGAGTGGGGGTTTTCCTCACCACAAGCTCTCTGAGCCTCCGCTGATGTTTCAGAGCTTGGAGAATATTTATGTCCCCCATCAGAAACCTCACCATCTGCTTGAAAGATAGAGGGACTGAAAGAGAGAGAGGGAGACGTCAGAGATTTCAGATGTTATTTTTAATGCAGCAATGTGTGCAATATCAATATGCCAATTTAGCCTTGAAAGTGTGAAAAACGACAGTGCTGTGAATAGGAGTGATACACTTGAGAAAGGAGAACCTAATGTGTCGACCAAAATCACCTGCCATTCACGTACGCTGTAAAAGTGAGGGAGAACAGCTTAACCATCTGCTCTTACTCAGCGTCTGTGACTCATTCCAAAAGTCCAAGAGTCCAAAAGTTACGCAAATATTTGCATTGGGAAAGTTACTCGTATTCAGAGCCGGGTTATGCACCTGCTTTCTGAGCTCCACACTGAGATGATGCAAATAATTTGTGTGGATTTCATGCCTCTGAGGTTGCTACATTTTTCTACTCTTAGGGGATAGAAAATACGGACCGAAGAATCAGATAATTTTATTTTTGCTGTCAACTATAATACATGTGATGATGTAATATAAAAAAAGAGACATCATAATCATAATGTACATGCGTAACGCAATGCTTTAAATTCCCATTTTTGAGTTGCCCACTTAATAAAATAATGAAGGATAAGCTGACTAAGCACTCATCCGCCGATATCATGAAAGAAAAAATGGGGAAGTCACGCTAAGACACGCCTCTCTCTCAGGTAAACTCCGCCCCATATAGCTGCCTGAGTCTGTCTGAATAGATACAGCTCATAAAGAAGTATGTTAGACAAAAAAAAAAGTAAACTTTGCTAAGAATTAATCGAGGATACAGGTATTATGTGAAGGTTGTCATGACAAGTGGTTCTGCTATGTTGCCATCTGGTAAAAGGGTTTGTAAAGGTAAAGAAGCTCCTGCTTTTATTTTATTTCCCGGAAAACTCACACGCAGATGGAGTTGTTGAAGATGCGTAAGAGAGTGAAGTTGATGTGGCTGAGCAGCTGATCCATGTGGTCACTCGACTGTAGCCTGAAGACGTAGGTGGATTTGTCTGTCTCTATGACGACCTGAGAGAAAGAAACGCACAAAGCCAGAAAGAGTTCGTTTATGAAGAGAAACATAGAAACATACAATGTGTCAGAGTTGCAGAATGGCCCTCACCTGGTTCTCTGGATGAGGGTTTATAGCACGAATCTCCAGGTAGTTAAATGTTTGCTCCACCTAATAAGCACAATAAACATGAACATACTGTACACCGTGTTGAACGTCACTCAGAGAGAAGGGTATCGAGTGGTATGTATGCTACTGCACCTTGGTTGGTAATTTTGGAGCCATGAGGTAAAGCCGCCATGTCGCCAGCACCTGAAACATTTTGTAATAAATAGTTCATTTATATTCATTGTAACCTGGTAACCATAGCACATCCTTGAGTGTTTTATTCCACTTACATCACATCAAATTTGCCAAAAATTACAACATTTCTCCATTTATCGCTACATTTGATGTAAAAACAAAACAACAAGCTACTTCCTGTTATCGCTTGCATTAGAGCAGCTACAGACAATTCTTTTCTCATCAGCTTATCTCTGTCTCATCAAGTTAATAAGACAAAAATATCCAGCTCGTCATGCTACTGACAAACAACCAAGCACGAAGTCCTCTGTCCTGAAGACTTTCGCATGGAGGAAAACCTGAGGTAACAGCTTTACTTCTGACTGTCACAAAGCTTTGACGCTGGAGACTCCTTCCTTAAAATGTGAAACAAAGAAAACAATCACCATATCAGGACGATTTTTATGAATTAGCACAAGAACGAGTTAGAACGAGTGCATTAATGTAAAGTCTTCCGACCAATCAGATTCGAGACCTCAACAGTGCTGCTTCTATACAGTACATGATACTAAAGAAGGAGTTTTTTAGATCTCGGGCACTCTGCTTGCATTTTTTTTTCCAGAGTTAAATGCTTGACGATCAAAAGACACTTCCACCTTTATAGTAATAAAAACCCCAGAAGATTAATATGGGTCTCTGAGAAAGCGACTGAGTCAGATCCACACATAAATTAAGAATAGTCCAAATTACCTTGTCAGTGGAAGGTGTCTATTAAAATAAAAAAGGTTTTAATTAACTAGGCTTAATTAACATCCTGAACACCAGCCAAGAGAAATGCTCATCCCTGGATTTATGTTGGTAAGATCTGCTGCTGGAGCCGTTTAAGCCAGACCCTATTTCCAGATCATATTCTGCACCTACAGTTACATTCCTACAGCAAGAAGCAAACGGAGCGTTTATCAGCCAATATCCGATCATCATCACAACAATATTGAATGCTTTTTAATGTCGTGATAGTTAAACTGTCATGAGAATTCCAAAACGCTGTCTATTATCATGAATTATTTATGCACTGCGTATTCCGAAATCGAGTTCATCTATCTCCACCAGAAAGCGCTATTAAACAGTAGGGGCATTGCGGTGCACGATATTGATAAATAATGAAACAATATCATCATACTTACGACATGAAGCAAAAAAAGATCATCATAAATAACGCTAAAGTTCTCAGATATAATCAGCATTCCCGGATTGCGACCCCTGGATAGAGGAAAGCACTTACTGGAGAATATCTAACCATCATTTAAAGTTCGCAAATGTTTTATGGACATCGATTAGCAAATGGCGGCACCTTCTATATTTGTGTGATGTGTGTGTGTGACTGCAAATTAGAGAGACAGCCCAGGATGGTGGGAGACGGAGAAAACACAGGCTATGGGGAAGAAAAACATGTCTCAGGGACGCATGCAAAAATGATTTCAGCTGATTTTAGCCTATTCAACTCGTACACTCATCAGCAGAAGTCTAAACTTCCGCACTCAACCTCCCTCGTTCCTCCTTTTCCTTTCTCCACACAAGCGTCCTTCTACCGCACTTCCTTCTTCTATTCACTCTGAAAGACGCCATGTTCTTTTTTTCCCCCATTATATCCCTCTACTGATCTCTTCTCTGCAGCGTCACATGTTTCCTACACCTGATCCTCTTCTTTCCCTTTTTTTCCACGCAGTGGTTTCTTAGGGCAGAAACTCTTCAGAAAAATCCCTGAAACAATCATTAGATCTGAAAAGATGTAATAAATTAGCTATGACATATGACATATTACAATATTACAAGTATTCACACTTCGCACTGGTGGATCGTAACCAGGTTGTAAGAACTTCTTCAAAATGCCAAAAGAAG
>JAKKZN010000004.1:24924290-24936374 GCA_033441825.1 Pangasius elongatus
TCCGGGTGTGTGTTCACGGGTGTGTGTGTGTTCACTACTGTGTGTGCGCACTTGGATGGGTTAAATGCAGAGCACAATTTCAGAGTATGGGTCACCTGTCACTTCTCTCTTCTCTCTCTCTCTAATAACTCCCAAATACAAATGCCAATAAATTGAGTGCTAAAGCACTACATAAACCTAGATTAACACAAAAAGATAGAAAGGTATCTCTTACTACAATAAAGCTGCAAAATCTTCCATTTCTCAGTGCGCACATGCGCATGCAGCTGTACATGAGCATCACTGTTCGCGTTATTTGCGTTCCTTATATCCCAATATGAAAGGGCATGTGAATTCGGTAGCCATGGGTCAGCTTGTCTGACATTAATATTTAGTGGCACACAGCACACCTCATTTCACCGGGTCTGTTTGTTCAGGTCAAGGAGCACAGGCTTTATTATAGCATTGTGTTTCTCCAATGAGGCTAATAGATTTAATGTCCACGTAAAAAGATTAGAGCTGCCTTGTCAATTTGAACTAAACCACAATGACCTGAATCAAAATTAGCCGAACAGAGTGAAAGAAAGGGACTGAGAGACGATGCAGAATAGAAAAAGCCAAAAAAGCTCAAAATCAAACTGTTCACAGCTGCAACCAAGCCTCTAGGATAGGGATGGGGACAAGACACAGCCAATGAGGTGACAAGGAGCCTAGAGGGACACATCACATCACATCACACTGTGCCCCCATAACCTTTCTGCTCCCTCGCTTTTCCTCTTTCTCTTTCTGTCTCTTACACACTCCAGGGGTCACAGCTGCTGCATCGGATCTGCCTCAACTGGAATTAACTTTCCAACCCTTACCGCTGCTTTCGTTCCAAAGCTTATCAAATCCAATAGCTACCCTTACATTCAAACAAAGCTATGTACGTGCCTGAAATTTTTACAACCCCCCTTCCTTCTAATGGACACACAGCCTGGCCTGCGTATCAGTACGAAGGTTTAGATCCACCAGGTTTTTGTAAAAAAAAATTTGTGCATAAGGCAACCTGAATGCAAATACCAGAATTTAAAAAAAAGATGGAAAGGTTTCAACCAAAAACACTTCAATGGCTATATAATAAACGTGTACTTATTAGTATGCCAAATTAGTACGTCATAGAAGATAACGATGCTAACAAATTTTTACTCTTTACAGCCACTTGCTTAAGTACATCTCCCTGAACCTTTCCACACTTTGTAGTGTTAAAACCTGGAATTTTTAGCATCTGGTTTGCGCAATATGTACAAAATATTTTTGCGCAATATGTACAAAATATTTTGTTCATTAAAGAAAAAAGTAGACATTTGTTGGTAGCATAAGTATTCACTCCTGGGCCAGTACTTGATAGAACCACCTTTGGCAGCAGTCACTTGTACTGCGTGTCTTCTGAGATATGTTTCTCTCAGCTTTGCATATCTTGATATCCTGAGGTTTTTGCCCATTGTTCTTGGGAAAAAAATGCTTATTCACTGTCCGAGTCACTGGTGAGCAATAATTTAAAAGTCTTGCCACAGATTATCACTTCCACCAAATTCAGGTTCCTGGTTTTGAACCACGCCACTGCGGCTTTGGCGACATGCTCAAGGTGGAAGTCCCTTTCAGACTGGAAAAAAAGGTTCTCATCTAGGATTGCCCTGTATTTTGGCTCCACCCTGCTGATGAAAAGCATCCTCCCAGCAGGATACTACCACCACCATGCTTCAACTTGGGAACGGTGTTCTCAAGGTGATAAGCAAACGTAGAGCTTCCTGTCAAAGGTCAAAAGGTTTTGATCTCATTAGACTGGACAACCTTTTTTCCATGTTTACTGAGATCCCAACAGAATTGCCTCAACGTTACCACAACATTAACTACAGTGAAATCTAAGTTCATTTTTAGTATTCCTAATCATCAGGTGCTCCTAACCAATGCTATTACTTAAGAATTGGGTGCAGTATGCTGTGTGTATTTGCATTGTGCGGGTATATTTATAGAGTTTTGGTAAGATAAACTTCTATAACATGATAACTACATTAGCATGTAGCTCTGTTGTAAAAGTTTTGGGTAAGGCTGTAATTCTATTCTATTCTTCTTGCTTTTTTATATAACAATTTCTTTAATTAGGGTAAGAACAGACTTATGGGACAACTTGGCCTTGGCAGAAATGCTCTTCGCAGCAATTTTGGGGTGAATCTCTGGAAATGCCGGCACAAGAGGACTGTCACACCACTCGCTGTAGCAATCGGAGCCACTAATTGAACTGTTGTAAGATGTGAAAGTGTGGGATGAGACACCGGAAGAAAAGAGGAAGAGACAAGAAAATATTTTTCCTTTTTTTTTTTTTTTTGGTTACTGTGGTTAAGGTTAGAGTTAGATTTAGGTGTAGCCTAGCAATAATTAGCCACATTAATAATTATGTCAGTGGAAGGTCCTCATAGGAAGTAAGACAAAGACACGTGTGTGTGTGTGTGTGTGTGTGTGTGTGTGTGTGTGTGTGTGTGTGTGTGTGTGTGTGTGTGTGTGTGTGAATTTTTCATTGTGACCTGGAGCCCTGTGTTGACGTCTCTACTACATATGTGTCTCACACACAGACTTCCCCTTGGAGACAAGGAGAAAGGGTGGCAGACAGGGTGGAACGCCCACATCAAACAGACTGTGTGTGTGTGTGTGTGTGTGTGTGTGTGTGTGTGTGTGTGTGTGTGTGTGTGTGTGTGCGCGCGCCAAAGAAATGCACTAGGCCAAAATTTCCCTTTGCATTAACAGCAAAAACAGCCATTTACTGAGAATGCACACCTGAAACTTAAGTAAAGTGGAAATCAGAGAACAGTGAAGAAGAAGTGCAAATTATATAGAGGAAGACAAAATGAGACAGAGAGGGACGAGACAGCCGAGGAAAAGAAGGAGAAGAGAATAGAGAGAAAAGTGTGAGGGAGTGGGGAAACGCACAGAAAGGAAGATGGGCAGAGAACAAACACAAAAGAAGAAAGTAAGTAAAGAAACAAGAGAATGCATTACGGTTCAGTTTAATGTGACGAGCCGATCACTAGTCAACTCAAAAAACGGACTGTTGTACATTCGGAGATGCTTTTCTGCTCGACACGGCCGTACAGAGTGGTGTCATGTGCGCCGACACAAAGCAGAGTTAATGTTACCACCCCGACGTTGTTTAGTTTTTTTATTCCGGTGGTTTCTTTCTTACGTAAACCATGACAATTAGCGTGACATTAAAATGCCTAAATAAGTATAATGATAGAAAAATACGCTATATTTACTGTACTACAATATCACCACACTAATTCAGGCATTGGTTAAAAAGTATAATGAATATGAGTATAATAACCTACCAAAACCCTGTCTTCTGATTTCCCATTCTTGCCTTCCACTTTGATGGCTTGTGCAAACTTGATGGACGGTTTGTCAATCACTCTCTTGATGCTCTCTATGAACGAGAGAAGCCTGACGTTAATAGACAGAAAGCATGCTTAAAAACACTCCATCTCTCCCTTCCAGAGTATTCTTTTGTGCTTCACACTGCTTTCCATCCACAGAGACGCACTCCCACACACTTCACACACCACGTGCAGGCTCTGTTACTCCTCCGATATAAAGACCTAACTGCAGTAGGATGATTCACACCGCTTGAGATCAGGCTGCAAATATATCTTTAAAAAGTTGAGGGAGGGGAGGGGAAAAAAAACAGTGTTCATTGAATTCATGTCACATTTAATAAACCACTCGCTTGTCTTCACAGTCAGCGATGCGTTCTGGAGAAAATGGATGGAGGGATAACTAGGACAAACAGATAATTCATCCGTAATCGACTTTAAAATAGAATAACTAATTACAGCCAGGCCATCAAGGCCTGGACCTCGGCATATGTTCAGAGAGAGAGAGAGAGAGAGAGAGAGAGAGAGAGAGAGATTCAGGGACAGTTGCTCTGGTTGCTGTCTGTAAGGAGCTTCATGTCTCTGTGTGGGTTTCCTCTGGGTTCTCAGGTTTCCTCCCACCTCCCAAAAACATGCTAGGTGCTTTATTTCCACTAAACTGCCCCTTTAGTGTGAAGAGTCAGTGACGCAATGGACGTCCGTCCCATCCAGCTGTATTCCGGCCTCGTGCCCGGTGTTCCCGGGATAGATTCCAGATCCAGCGTGACCCTAACATTAATAAAGCGCTTACTCAAGACGAACGAATGGCACCATGTCGGATGAATATGAACAGAGGGAGCGAGACAAAGCGTTAAGAGCACACTCCAGTGTGAAGACAGTGTTGTTGCTGGAGATTAATTATCACAGTAAGCCTGTCTGAGTGATTAAAGCTGAGAGGTCTCCACACACTCCATGTGCCAAAGATGTGTTCATTCTCTCAGCCGCGTGTGTGTGACTCACAGGTCTGCATGTGATGTGCTTGTGCATGGGAAACGCACACCCCGAAGATATCAGAGGATGACCTGCTTCCTCAGACATTAGACGCACACACACACACACACACACACACACACACACACACGCACACACACACTCCCTGCCTGCACAACTCCAATTCCAGACACTTCAAAGGAGTGCGCCATCGTAGCCCCCCCAACAGACATACACTCAGAGAAAGGCTGGCATACACCAACACACACTCATACACATTTACACACACACACACACACACACATCACATTCATAATGGACCAACATTGCTGATTTTGGATATTTGGTCATGTTAGGCAGCAAGATTTACAACTGTGTAATGCATTTGATTTAATTTTGTACATTTAATGCACAGTTTAATGCACAGTTCAATGCACAGTTTAATGCAATGCTCAGTGTAATGCACAGTGTAATGCACAGTGTAACGCTCAGTGTAATGCACAGTGTAATGCACAGTGTAATGCTCAGTGTAATGCACAGTGTAATGCACACTTCCATGCAATGCACAAGTGTAATGCACAGTTTAATCCCCATAATAAACTAATTCTCGAGCGTACATAAAGCTCCAAAAGTCAGTCAAGTTGCAGAAGGACGAGCACGAGCGTGACTCTAAATCACTGCCGAGAAGCCATAGCGACATATCAGAAGAAGTGCATCATGAATTTTTCAGTGCGTCCGGCGCGTGCACGCGGTAAATAATTACCTGTCATCTCCCGGCTCACGCTCAGAAAGCTCGCCGGTGCGCTGTCTTTCTCGGCCATGTTGCGCGCGTGCCTGCGCCGGAGGTCCCGCGTGCGTCTCCGCGTCCTTGCTCTAACTAACAGCGTCCGAAGCCTGTGATCATATCATATATCAAAGGCAGAGGAAGCGGATGCACAGACCAAAAGAGTACGGGCATTACGACTCACTTTACCGAGTCGACTCCTTAGATCCGAGTCTATTTGCGAGTCGAGTCAGTGCATGTTTTGATTCATTTGACTCACCACCAGAAATATCATGTAAGCTACCAGTATCAGGGAGAAAAAAGGCACTAAAATCGGTAGCACCTTTCCTTATTGCTCACCATTTGTAACTTTAGTCTGTATATTTTATCTAGAAAGGTGCGTGTAGTTTTCCTTTGAAGCTTTAAAGCCATTTAACTCATTTTAAGGTAAACTATATCCAGGATTCGAGGGAAAAGATGCACATTAAAAAAGGAACAGTAATGTACTCTGAAATGATAGCACACCAGACACTAAGTAAACCACAGTTTAATACTATTTTTATTCGAGTGCTGAGTCAAATGAATCCGAATCTGCGCGAGACGATTCCCAAACTGATTCATTCGAAAGAGTCGAATCGGTAAAGCGAGTCGTAATGCCCTCTAGTTTGGTTTATTTTACTTCTGTGTATGCTGAAAGTGGTCCACCTACAGTTCACTAGTTTTACTTTGTCTACATACAACTTAACTCAGAAGCTATAAAAGCAACATTATAGCCGTGTTTGAAGTTTAGCCAAACATTTCCGAAAGCTTCGTTCGAAAGCAGGCATAGAGCAAAATCAAATTTCCTCAACAGAATAAAATTTTTACTGTTTTTAGCTGTTCATCGCTCGCTCTATTACAATAAAGGTCAGCTCAGCTCAGAAAATTGGCCGCTGATTTTTTTATTGGTGTTGCTTAGTGAGTTCAGAGTAGCAGTAGCCGGGTCAGCTAACAAGTTAAGCTCTAAAGATAAAAAGATATCAATATAAGGTTTTGTTTTTGGCACCCACCTCAGATTATTGGCTGTCAAATGTCTTGAGGTGGATTATTTTGGACACGAGCACAACAGCACCACAAGTAAGCCTAAGAAAAATAGACAGAATGGCACTAAGAAGTGAGACTGGGGCTGACTTCTTTCTAGCCCAGACTGTGGATTCATGCAGCCTATAAGAGAAAATTGCGTCAGGTGATTCCACAGAGTGAAATGGTCATAGATACAGCTAGAGCAATACTTTTCGTTTGATAGACTAACCTTGGCACTTTGACTAGCCTGTAGTTAAGCTATAGCTAGATAGAGTTGTATAGTTTGGTAGGAATGCTACACATTTGTGGAAGGTAGAGATGATTCAGCTCTACAGAGGACACAAAGGTACCAAAAATGTCCAGGAGGCAATTCCTAAAATATCCCATATCTCAGGAATTGGTAGCTTTATATATCACTTTAGCCTCAGCTGCAGAATAGCTCTGTTGCTACGTTAGCATATTACACACAGTGTTTAGCTGTTAATTAGAAACTTGACACACATCCAAATTACCCGTTATGAACTTTAAAAGTCTTTGGATTAATGCAAAGTGCTGACACGTTTTTCCCGACGCATCAGCAGGCTTAAAGTCCGAGGGAATCTAAATCTGGGGTTTGCTTTAAATAGGTTCAATTCGGGTTTGTGGGTCTGGCGACTTTAGTTCATCAGAGTTTCTCCGATTTCATCGTCTTGGCTTCATCTGTGGTCCTGAAATTGGGTTCGTTCTACGATTTGGGTGCCATTTTACCCTTAAATCCTAAAATAGATTTTAACCTAAACCTTAAGAAAACATGCATTCAACCACAAAATGCCTCCACTCTTCTCAGATAACAGGGTTATACTTTTAATGCGACCTCATCGATCCGTATCCCAATATCACTGAAACTAAAGAAAAATAAATATGCACAGGTAGACCTGTGTGTTCCCAGGGTATAGATGTGCTTGTGGGAGTTTTTACAGATGGACGTCAATCACGTGTACATACATTCATTATTCTTTTCTTTATTTTTTGTGTATTTATATCTTGTTTTTTTTTGAGGCGTGGCTTAGTGGTTAGCGCCGTTGCCTCGCACCTCCGGGGTTGGGGGTTGGATTCCTGCCTCCGCCCGTGTGAGCGAGGAGCTCGCAGGTTCTCGCCATGCTCTGGGGGTTTCCTCAGGGTGCTCTGGTTTCCTTCCCCAGTCCAAAGACATGCACTGAAGGCTGAGTGCCATCTCTAAATGATCCAGAGTGTGTGAGTGTGTGAGTGTGAGTGTGTGATCGTGCCCTGTAATGGGTTGGCGCCCCATCCAGGTTGTTCCCCGAGTCTCCCCGTGACCCTGCGTAGGATAAGCGGTACAGAGGATGGATGGATGGATGGATGGATGGATGGATGGATGGATGGATCTTGCCTTTTTCCTTTAAACGTTGCTGGATGTTTAAGATTCCACTCAGGTTTGGTAATAAAATTGCAATATTTCACACCATATTCCCTCGCACACCGATGAAAGCTCAAAATGCCACTCAAAAACGTTTTTGGTTTTTTTTGGGTTTTTTTTGGTTTTTTTTGCTTGCTTGATTTTTTTTTTTTCTGAAGCTAGTCTGTAATTAAGCACCCTTTACTTAATTACAGCATCTTCCCCAGACCGATGTCTCATATCATTTATGTCAGTTAATACTAATCACACTGCTTACACTGACTACATGTAATGTAGTTATTATTATTATTATTATTATTATTATTGTTATGCCCTCTTTATACTCCTAGGCAGCTTTAAAGTGTTTGCGTGTCAAGTGCCGTCGCTTACATCTGCCCTCGAGGGTCTCTGGTGCCACTCAGTGAAAGTGTGAAAGTGTGTAGTTGTGCTGTGACAGAGACCTGTGTGTGTGTGTGTGTGTGTGTGTGTGTGTGTGTGTGTGTGTGTGTGTGTGTGTGTGTGGTGTTGAAAAAGGAGAATAGATTATAACAAAGGCTAAGGTGGTGAGAACTCACAGCAACTTCCCAATAATTACAATGACTGATTTGTGAAAAAACAACACATCATATTTTATTTTTACCCATTTATAGTTATATTCAGTGCTGTTGAAAGACAAGTTAGCTACTGTTATCACTTACGTTAGAGCAGCTGTAAACGGTAGCTTCATCACCAGCTTCTCTCTGTCACTGTTACGGAGAAGCTTGAACACGTTTCATGGTGGAAAACTTACTGGCACTGGAGACTCCTTCCTTTTTTTTTTCCTTTGCGAAATAACATTTAAATTATTAACCAATATTATTAAATGGAGCATCGGGCATATAAGACCCTGTAGATACGTTTTATAGACGCGGTCACGTATGAGAAGACTTTCTGAGACATCAGATTGAAGAATTCAGCAGCGCTGTGATTAATCCAATAATACGGCATTATACTGCTTCATAATGTCAGTGGAAATGATTCCGCTCTATCACTGGGGGGATTTTTAGCTCTGCTGAACTATAAAAAAATCTCTTCCGCCCTCTACTGTTGGTATAGTGGAACTGAACCCAAAAAATATATAATAATAAATAAGCACACATTCATAAGGTGCTCATAAGATTGCACTGTTATGAGATTTATATTATTGTAACATTGTTTATGGGTTTTTTGTTTTGTTTTTGTTGATCAGTAAATATTTGCTAACTCCTTATTGTTTCCTTATTTTTTTTATTCTACATTTATTAGGAATTAAAAAAAAAATCATACTCAGGTGTAAAGAAAATTGTCAGTATATGTACAGAATAATGTCTGTGTGTGTGTGTGTGTGTGTGTGTGTGTGTATATATAATGTTGCTTGTGTGTTTAATGTGTTTAATACATGTGTTGCTGAGAGTTTCTGCTGTTTCCTGCAGCTGTGGCTGATTTTATGTTTTGCCAGCGGTCCAATAATTTTATTTTATTTAATATTATTATTTTAGGAAGGTATTATAATTATAAATGTAAACCTGGGTATATATAATATCTAGTTCCTCCATAGTGTTCTGTTTTTAAGGTGGAATTGGCTTTGTGTCCTTTCTTTAAAGCATAAGAAGGTCAAGAGATTTCTGATGTTTCTCTTCTTTTAAAAGATCTCTAGCTATCTCTGTATTTATTTATTTATTTATTTATTTACTTACTTACTTATTTATTTATTTGCCTTTCATTCTTTCCCTGTTATTTTATCCTTCTGTGCATGTGTTTGAGCATTTGTTAGGTGTAGTGCCGGAACAGGGCCTTAGGGGGCAGCACAGAGTTAAACTAAAACTGACTTCAGCAGCAGAAGAAGAAGAAGAAGCGGAAGACGTGCGCGACATGGGAGAGACACAGTCACCCTGGCGTGTATGTCTTCCTGCTTTATTTGTTTGTTTGTGTTTTATATGATTTTGTGGATGTTTACGTTGCTCAATTTGCTTTTCTTATCTGGTTTAAACTATCGCTTAGGCGCACCTAGTTAGGACTGCGCGCTCTACGTCTCTGCGTGCTACGCAAATATACGCGTTAACGCAGAGGTTAACGCAGAGGTTAACGCAGAANCGTTATAGCAGGAATCTAGTAACATACTAGCAAGTACCTGGATTAGCACAGCAACATCCTAGCAACCAGGTAGTTTAGCATAGCAATCACCTAGCAACACTCACTGGTGCAACCTCATGTAATATCATAGCAACCAACCAGCATATAGCAACTCACTAGAAACCAACTGGGATATCATAATTACCACCTAGCAACACCTTGGCAACCAGCTCTAATATCCTAGCAACCTTGTAGCAACAGCCTAGCAACCAATGGGGTTAGTATAGCAACCACCTGGAATATCGTAACAACACCGTAGCAACCACCTGGAGTATCATAGCCAACACTTTAACGTTTGAACATTTTTAACATTTTAACTATTACACAGTCAACTTTTAACCTTCGAACCTTTACACATTTAACATTTTAAAATGAAACACAACAGAGCTCTTTAATCTGGTCGAACTGTAGCTTTAGCGTGTTTCAACTGATTTAGCGTGTTTCGTGTTCTGTGGGCTCTGTTCATCCGTGACCTCTAACCTCCTGTAAAAGGTGTTGTGAGTTATATCGCGGGTGCGTTTCCGAGTTAGTGGCTGTATCCAGTACGTTTAAAATTAAAAGTTTACACAGCTCAGTGCTGGCTTTGTGAAAACTGCAGCGAAGATAAACCGAGCATGTAGCATCCAGGAGTGGTGTTTAATGCCGTCTCTACAGTGACCGTTCCTGAAGTCATCTTCCAGTCACCGCTTCACCACTGCTAATCTCTGCATGTTGTTGTTGTTGTTGTTCCTCAGCCACCACGGCTATGTGACGTCTACTGGACCGAATTCAGACACTGTAAGAGTTTACGCAACCGTTTCCATCACTACTACACGTACGGGACGTCGCCCGTCTGCCTGCAGTGGAAAGACGACTACGAGGCGTGCCGAGAGTGGGAGCGGAGCCGCAGTCCACACGCTAAGGTTAGTGTCCGTTACAGAGCGTCGCATCATCACTGCAGCGCTGCTGAAGCCTCTCAGTGCTGTTTTCTTCTTCTTTGTTTCAGGAGAGTCTTCAGAAAAGTGAGAGAAATCGCGTGTCCGAACAGAAGAACTTCCCTCCGTTTTGGGAGATGAGACAAAAACCACCAGCTGACTGGCATTTGCCTCTTAATGAGGACAAAATTAAAGATTCTTGAAGGCACAAAAAACAGCATTAAGCTCTTATTTTTTAAATTTATTTATTCAGCTTATTCAGTCTGCCGGCGTTTCTCTGCGCAGCATCGAACATCCGAGACCTGGTCTGGTGCCTCTTCATGGTGCTTTGGTGAACTTTTTTTAAAAATCAGTGCACATTAATTCTGTATAAATCCAGTCTGCCAGGTAGTTTCAGAAGTAACTGAGCCTCGTCGATGTGTGACTTTTGGTTCACAACTTGAAAAATAAAGACCTTATTGAAAATATTTGACTTGAAGTTTGTCTTAACTGAATTTTCTAGTTCAGAAGTAACCTGTGTGGATTGTTATTAAGACAACGACACAAGCTCTTGTTCATGAGAAGTGTGCTGCGTACGCCGGCTCTCCTGCTGTTAATGTTCGCGTCACGTCACGTCACGTCACACACGTGCACAAACGTCAGAAACACGGTACAAATTGGATTTCGAAGCACGACTATAACGCCCACACTGATACTGATTCTCGTCCATGATTTGCTCTTGTGTGCTTTAAGTGTCATGCTGTTAGAAAAATAATCAACGACAACGTATCATACTCTTTATCCATTTACAGTTACGTTTAATGTTGTGGAATACCTGCCAAGACAATTTATCACTTACATTACTGCAGCTGTTAAAGTTAACACACCAGGAAAAAAAAAAACTCACAGCTTGTCACTATTATAGAGGAAACAGAAAGCGCTCTGGAGTTCCTCTGTCCTTTAGGTTTCTGATTATAAGTTTTTCTTTGTTGAATAATGTTTTTTTTTTTTTTAAACAATCTGTTTATTACTAAGTGACACATCTGCCATAGAAGAACCTGTAAACGAGTTTTATAGAAACGATAACGTAGGACACTTTCTGACCAATCAGATTCAAGAACTCAACAGCGCTGTGGTATACAGTACAATAAAATGTCACTGTAACAAACTTCTATCTATTGTTATCTCTATAGAGAGAGAGAGAGAGAGATTCATATTCACGATCTATTCTGCCCCCTGCTGTTGGTTTAGTAGAACTACACAAACACAAAAAACCCTGTACATCCATAAGGTGCTTAAAGATTAAATCATTACAAGTTTTACATCATTGTAACGACCTCTCCTCCAGCTCCTTCATGCGAGTCTGTTACTCAAGTAAGAAAACGAAATTTTTTTTCTCACTCACGGCAAATCACAGAGCTTGATGCGAGTCCCTTTCCCTGCCAGTCCAAACCCAGCGTATAC
>JAKKZN010000004.1:24953381-24967272 GCA_033441825.1 Pangasius elongatus
GTTAAATGCAGAGCACAAATTCCGAGTATGGGTCACCACACTTGGCCACAAAGTCACTTCACTTCACTTAACATCACACTGAGCACCATTAAATCCATGATTGAAAATGGAAAGAATACGACATAATCAAAGCCCCTTCAGTGACCGAGTAAGGAGAGCAACCAAGATGTCTATTATTTCTCCTCATAACAAATGTCTGTATTCATCCCCACAGATAAAGTTCACATCGATATTGGTTCTGCTACGGGCGGAGGAGGACCCTTTCATTCTGGGATCAATCACTGAGAGCCGGCCTGGGACTCAGCACTCAGCACTCCTGTAAATCCAACACCTAAAGCCAATAATATGGTAATGTTATGTTGTTAGCGTGCGAGTAAACGTGAGGTAATCAGCCAAGACCAGGAGCACTTTATAACTGAAATGTGTCTTTTATTTATATTTACAATCCACATCTTACATCAGGTGACCGTGTGGCGCGTCAGAACGGTTGCGACTCAATCTGCAATATGGATTTTTTTTAAATATAAATGTTGCAGTGTGCAATGCTCAGCAGGGCGACTGCATTAATAAGCCCCACTCCAACACTTCCAGGAGCTTTCACTGATTCATGCACTGAGAGAGCAACCTGCAAAAAAATGTGGGCCAAAGTCCACTAAGAATTCTGTTGTTTGATTTTAACAGTACCCCTCTGAAAGGTCATCTTATCAACATATCCAGAAGCCCGGTCTGAAAATAACTGCCCGGGAGCGATGCCAAGATGGTCGCCAAGTGGACAGACTTTTCTAAGAGGACTTTGGTATAACCTACTTCTACTTAATCTGCTGTGACGCAACTGTTTAACTTCCTACTTAGGATTTTCTCACTAAGAGTCGCTCTGAGAATTTTCACACACAGCTGTTAAGTATTTTTAAAACTTTATAGGCTAAATATAAGAATAAGAATACTTCTCAGAAGGATAAAACGAGAGTCTTTTAAAATAATCGCAGATCAGAGACATTAATATTTCAGTAGCCAAGTTGTTTTGTTTGTAGACAGGACGCTCCATTCAAAAGTCATGCAGACGGTCGAACGACACGTTTCTAATTACCGTCATCAATTACTTCCCTGCTTTGCATGAGCTGCAGACCTTAGAGGACCTGACCCTGTCAACTCCTCTTTATCATCACCCTCCAGATGTGCAGGAGTCACAGAGAGACAAAATACTTGTCATGCCTCAATCCAGGAGCTCCTGTATGGATTTATGGTCTGAAAACGCACAGCAGTGTGCCTTTCATTTGTACGTGCAATACCTGAACAGGTGCGCTCCCAATGCCCCTTTCGCCCCAGGAAACGAAGAGATAAAAAAAGATTATTGGGACGGAGAGACGAGAAGGTCAGAATGTGACAGCAGAGCACACATCAGCTGCTGTAATATCAGACACAAGTGTGCAAGAGCATTAGAGACGTGGAGATATACACACATTCTGCACGTATTTATGTTCCTCCTGAGACTGAATGTGTAGTCAGGTGAATACCGAATGCCTTCAGGGGAAGACTAGCAGTCTAATTATCCTGAAATGGCTGAAATTCTACGGCTAAAGGTTAATGGAGCAATAGACAGACAAAGGGACTAAATATTAGTCATTTTATCTTTATAACACAACACTTACGAATGATTCTGATTGGTCGGATGTATATTAATGCACTTGTTATATTTTCTATAGTAACATTTTACACAGGGATTTTACATTGTTCATTGTTAAAACTGGTGCAGTTTTCTATCAGGCGATGTTCATTTGGCATTTAAGGAAGGAGTCTCCAGTGTCAGTGCTTTTGTTGTAATCGGAGGTAAAGTTGTATGTTTAGGTTTTCCAGTTGTTGTTTTTTTTGTGTGTGTGTGTTTTTATCTTTAAAAGGAACATCTTTCTATAGCTGATATAAATCACAACCGGAATGAACCTGTTTCACAGACGCTCCACACCATTAAATGTAACTATAAATGGATAAAAAACCAAATAAACGTAAGTGTCAGCTCAAATTGCTGCGGTACACTTCAGGAGGTGCTGTTATTGGAAAATAATGGCGATAACTCCGCTTTGTGTCAGGCCACGCCCACAAACATTTGATTCGTTATTGTTATGATCGCTTAAACGGGGTGCATTGCTTTTAGGATATCTTTCTTATTATGCTAATATAATCGCTTTCCTTTTAGCTCTCTCGCTCTAAGAAGTCAACTCGTATGAACTGATCTGATAAGTCAGCTGTAATTTATTTGAACGAGGCTGTCGAATCAAACCGTGTCCGGCTGAAAGGCTGAAAGCAGCATTTATATGATGGATATGATAGACGATGACGTTTTATTTCTGGCGACTTATTTCTCGTGACTTATGCCTTCCCCGTCTTTCCATTACACTTTCAGAGTCAATGTTTGGCTTATTTAAAGTTCTGAAAGCCCTGCTCTGTTCTATTATTGACTTTATGTTCAGTGTTTGTCAGAGACTGGTAGAAAAAGTGATTGGACTGGACATCCTGTTCACTGTAGGAGTCTTCCAGCATTGACATTGCCTGGAGCGCATCCAAAGAGTTCTCAGTAGCTGGCGCTCATTACTCCATGACAATGCACAACATTTATACGAATACACACTTGCGAGCGAAAAATGGACACATCGTGAGGGACAGTTAAAAATGGTTTTATTTAAGAAATTATTTATTTCGGCACACACACAAAACCTCAAAACATATGTCTTTATTCAAATTTACAAAAAAGAAAAGAGAAAATACAACAGAATAATATAATAAATAGACTTTTTCTTATGGCATTGTGAGATTTCAGTATTACTCTGCGCAGAGCAGGATCAATAATGGTGAAAAAAAGGAGGCAGAGCCATTGTGGCCTTGAAGCAAATTCCCCCATCATTCTCGACCACAATGCTGGTCAAAATGACAAATGAATATTCAATTACAAATGTATTGCTAATGTATGAAATCCTGTACAGCATTGTGTCGGATTTCCACGCATCTAACGAGCAGAGGAACTGGAGCATTGTCTTGTTTCAAAACCATTTGTAAATGCAGGTTCTAGAGAGAGACTCCAATACTAGTGTTCTTGGTTTACTCAGAATTCAACAGAAAAACTCAAAAGCTTTAATAATTGACGGATGAAATGCGTTCGGTGAATAAAACGTGTGAGGGGTGAAGTGGCTCGGCCTCCTCCTCTACCCGTTATCATGATTGTACACTAATACAGTGGCTCTAGTTCTGGTCCGGCCCAGTCACAGTGGCTCTGAGTCAATACGTCCCACTTAATGATCAGATCACGCAGGACATTGAGGAGGTGTGTGTGTGTGTGTGTGTGTGTGTAGGGTTGGTCAGAATACTCTGAGAAGGTATTAATGGGCGAATACTGAATCCAGCTTCCTAAATATATTCAAGATTGTATTTCATTATAATATATATAAAAAAAAAAAGAAACTTGTCATGGACATGTCCGAGCACAGGTACACCATGTGGATCTGCTTAGTTACAGATGATGATGACTACTTTCAGAGTTACAGATATCCTATAAAGTCTCCTTTCATCTCTTCTGCCATTGTGAGATTAGTTTTGTACATTATGAGTGCTTTTCTAGTTAAACAAAACAGAACTCCTCAGAGCCAACTAGTGACGAATTGGCTTTCCTTCATTAGTATTGCTAGGCTCATTGGCATCACTCACTGTGCTGTTCACTAGTTACCTCTACAAGTTTGCTGTTTTGTCTTCCCACAGGGTCTCATTCTCCTTTGGCTCCATCTCCTTAACCCCTCCTATCTCTGAATATTTCATGACCCCCCTGTCATCTAACCGGTCAGCAGGAATGTGACGATATCAGACTAGTGGGGTTGAGTTGGCATCCATCACCATACTACACATTGTTGAGTCTGCCAAGTTCGCTGGTTTTAGCTCCCACTGTCCAGCTAACAGACAGATCTGTGGCTTAATGCTGCTATTGTGGTTGAGTGGTTTTCCTTTTAACCATATGATGCGTTATTTATTGCTCTCAGTCTCAGCAACATCCGAAAATGGGTTTTCTCCCAGGTTCCAAACTCTGCTCTAAACTAACTGTGGCAGCCAATCTTAAAAGGGCAGGGGCCCAAGTGGAATCAGATAGTGGTGCACAACCCACATCATCAATGCACCATTTCGCACAGCACTGCTTGTAAAGGAATTCAAGGACTTTATTGAGAGCTTTGAAGAAGGATTTGGACAGATAGATCCATGGCACACATTTTAGCTAATATGATGGATCACATGCAGGTCCGGCTGAGCCACATGTCTAAATGAATGATGTTCTAGTGGGAGCTTATGATGTATCACATGTGGCATACACTGGCAATACATTATCTGTTTTACTGATACCACTGAAACGTTACAGAAATTCTTGGAACTCTGTGGGGGAGCTGGTCAATACCTTGGTCCTAGAGGTGGGACACCTAGGCCAGGATATAGTCCGACTCTCCACCAACCTGGTTTGCACATGATGCCAAGTGTGGTTAACACAACCCATGCTGCTGTATGTGTGCAACCCTGCAAATCTGCCTTGCCTGGGAGTTGACACCATCCATCTCTTAGGTCAAGCCCCATACAGCGATGGGTCCTAAACAAGACTGTGAACCAGCAGTCCAGGAACACTCCTGAATGCAAGAGCACCTAGTACACGGGGTATGAATCTGCTTAGGTGGAAGCTATTCTGTCAATGGTGGACACCTATTAAGGTGGATCTGGTGCATTCAGTGTTTTTCTTAAAGTACTATCTTTTCTCCAGGGACTGCTTGATCTGACCCTATAGGTATATGTGGCTGCCATGTCAGCTTGAATGGCATCTCTGCCATTCTGAAAGGGTTGTGGTGCCTCCATCCACATTTCCCTAACAGCCTAGTTTGGGATCTCCCCCTTGTACTGGAGTCCCTAAAGTCCCCTCCTTATGATCCTGTTCTGAAACGGGTGTCTCTGACAACTGCATTTTGCTAGCAATTACTTCAGCAGAAAGAGTGGGAGAACTCCATGCTCTGGCAATTAGTTCACCTGGCATGTGCTGGTTGCCTGATGACTCGGGGGTTGAACCCAGGATTTCTGCCCACGGTCATGTCACTCAATTTTTTTAAATCAGTCAATTGACCTTGCAGCTTTCCATGAAGCCGAGCCTGTAGAGCTTTGGTGTGTCTACACACCCTATGGTACTATTTAGGCCAGAGGATCTATCCTAGCCTCAAACCAAAGGTTCATGAAAAAGAAAACGTGGCCTGATGTGTCTATGCAGAGCCTGGCCCAGTGGGTGGGTAATGTCATCACCTTGGCCTACAGGCGGACCAGATGTCCAGCCCTTCCCATGACAAGCCACTCTAAGAGGAGTGTCTATAAAGAGTGTCTCTTCCTCATGGGAATTACTTCAAGGCTTGCTGCTCCAGGTAGTCTACATTGCTGCTACCTGGGAGTCTGCACCAGGCTTCCAACTCGCCAAGAAAGGTTAAAGGGAATATTGGCTGTATGCCATTCATTTCATTAACTGCTTTATCTTGGTCAGAGGTGTGCATGAGATGGGAATATACCTGCTACATGCTACCCTCTGCACCACCTTGCTGCCCAAAATGGCTGTATGACCGTGGTATTTACTGCAAATACTGTGTCATAAGTCACTTTGTGACCTTGTAGGAAAGTTTCAGCACACAATAAGTATTTAGGTAATTCTCACAGTCCCTGCGAGTTATCTGGGGTTGATATAACCACAGTAACATAACATTTGGAGGAGTTTCTTAAAAATATTCTGACCGTGTAATGCTCTTACTTGTATTCTGTTACAACGCAACCCTGTGTGTGTGTGTGTGTGTGTGTGTGTGTGTGTGTGTGTGTGTGTGTGTGTGTTCACCCTTGTATGGAAAAAATGGCTACATCCACGTGTCCATCTTCAGATGATTTGTTGAAATTCTGTACATTTGTGGGCATTCAAAACATCCACGGACACTCATTGGTTGTGGGGTGAACTATTTCTGACTTCAGCATAGTCAGGTGGATCAGTTTGGATTCCAGTTAGGCCTGATGCCCTACAGTAGAGTTAATCCCAAATAATCCAGACAAGCCCACTCGGTTCAGTTTATTCCTCTGCAGGTGATTTCGTCCCTCAGTGCTGTAATCCAACATGACATTTTAATCTTTTATCTCCTCTAGCTTTCCTTTAAATTACTTTTCATGTTGTTATTTTGAATACTACGGTACTCACTCAGTACTCAGTATAATCACTTTACACAATGGTAGTCAATATTTACATTTACATACAACGTCATGATATTTATACTGTTTTTTTTTCTTATATGGAAAAACAACAACAGTATCATCATATCTACTATTGAGCTTCACATATAAAAGTGCATTCCAGCCGAGGCTTTGCATCCTGCTCTTGATTTCCCTTGAGTAATTGTGCCAATTAAAAATTCATGACATCTGAATATTTCTCTTCAGTAATTGCTCTAGAATTGGTCAATACTTTGAAAATAATCAGCAAACAACTGCTGGGCTAAAAAGTGCTAGTAATCACCAAAGAAGTGGATAATGAAAAGAAAATGAAGCATAAAGTTTCTGCAATTCCCATACTGTTTACACAGATCCAGCAAAAGAACACTGACACTATAGCACATTACACCTGTATCCCCATTTAAACGCAGGTCAGTCGTTCTTTAGATTTCTAATATGGCAGTTGATATGCAGTTTCGCAAACGTGAAATTCTTTCATGTGTATGAAGTGAGTCCATCTGAAATCCAAAGTCAAGATGTTTTGCATTGAAAAGGCATCAAAAGAAAGTAAGACGATTTTTCTCCCTTTTTTTTTTTTTTTTTTGAAAAACGCCTGTACGTGTGCACAGGCCGATTTTCTTGATAACCATTTTGCCAACACCATGAGCAGACTAATTCTCTCCAGCACTTCCTGTACAAACCTTTATCTCTCATCTTTCTGTATTCCTTTGTATTTATCACTCGTGGTATGATAGCCTACTTTTTTCCAGACTCCCTGGCGGTTGTATTGTCTTGCACATTGCCCCAAAAACATAATTTAAGTCATCTGCACTATCTCTCTCTCTCTCTCTCTCTCTCTCTCTCTCTACCTATCCCTCTCTCTATCTCTCAATCTGTGAATAGAAAAGGTGCTATGGGCATTTTTTTCCCAATCCCTGCCTGCAACACTTAGAGAATGGTAAATACTCTGAAGAGAACCAAAGCGTTCCTCATCACTCCTTCTGTGCTCACTGTTCTGCTTTTTAACACATATTGCTTTAAATTGCATCAATCACTCACTCCGTAGCTTCCTCCCTCTCTCCCTCTCTCTCTCTCTCTCTCTCTCTCTCTCTCTCTATTTAGCCTATGTTTGTTTTGTGTGTCTATCCCAATTACTTTTCCTTTATATATCTCTCTCTCTCTTCTTTTCCTTCTTTACCTATTACTCTAGTATTGATTGCCGTTTACTTATCCCCCCATACCCTTCCACCATCCCCAGCTCCAGCTCTCAGTCTCTGTCTTTCCTCTCATCTCCGGACTGCTGCTCTTTCTCCTGTTTCTCCTTATCATTTTGATTCCTGGGTGACTCTGTCTCGCTCTCCTTTTCATCCTCCATTTCTTTCTCCCTTTCTTGGAAGAGTTGGGCTAGTTTGTGGAAACGTGGACCCCACTCCTCCAGCCCACCACCCCACTCCTCCTTGTTGGACTCCTTCTCTCCTTCGCTCTCCAGGGAGCTGAGCGAGCCAGCCCGTGACCCTGTGCCTTCAAGGCCATACACTTGCACCGAGTCATACGGCGGCTGCGTCGGATCAAAGGTCACCTGCGCCAGGCGTAGCCGCAGGAACTCGCCAACTCTCAAGGCCAGGGACTGGCCACCTCCTCCTTGCATGCCCCTTCCTGCAGCTTCAGGCACTGTAGGCCAAGCTCCTCCATATCCCAGGATCCCTCCAAATGCCCCTCGACCCTGCCCAGGGTAGGGCAGCAGCTGGGGCATCATATCCCTCCTGCCCAGGCTGTAAGCCCCCGCCCCCACCCCCACCCCCACCCGTTCCCGCCAGTCAGCCACAAACCCCGTGCTCTCTGGGACGCACAGTGGAATCCCCCCTTCTGGCCTCGCTACCACAAAACTACTTCCCATCTCCAATCCTCCTCGGCTCAAGCTGCCCGTGTAGTCCTTCTGCTGCTCCCCCTGCAGGACGGTGGTGTAATTGCGGCTGACAGATTGCATGGCATTGTTTGCTCCATCTGTGCCATCTGTGGAGCCAGCTGCACTCTTTTTTGGTGAGAGCCCAGCACGTGAGGAGCGCCGCCCTGCCATGGGCAGTGTGGCTGAATCACACAACCAGCCACCCGAAGCTCCAGGCCTGGCCAGTGAGCCCGAGCGCGTCAGCACCAGTTCCCGTGGAGCAGAATCTGACTGCACCTGTTGGGGACGGGGAGGAGCAGGAAGGTTAAAGTGGGTCAGGATGAGCTTATGCTTCTAAAGGAAGGAGAATGGAGAGAAGAAGGAAGGAGGATGGAGTTTTATTAAGATGGATTAGAAAGCAGAGAGAGACAAATAGCTGCTATGAACAGGTGCAAACAAACATATACTTAGAGGTGAGAAACGAATGAAAGCGTAGCTGTTAAAACGCGATCCTTAAAGGCAGACAGTTAAAGAAGACCAGATGAGTAGAGAAGCTGTAGCAGAGATTAACTGAGGAGCTTTAGAGAGCTCTGTAAATAGGAAAAGGTACGAGACATTACAAGAGAGCAGACTATTATTACTACCTTCTCATTTTTCTGCATGTAAATCAATTCCATGTCCCTTCATTATAACATCTTCATACAATAAAATAATATATTTCACTCATCCTACAAACACAAACCTTCCAAATAATCTGTTCAGTATGTAATGTAGATTTGCATAAATTGCATAAATGTATATGTAGATTTGGATTAACAGGTCAATAAATTACAGAATTTTGCATAGAATTTGTATAAAACTAAGTAGCCCTGATGTAAATGAAAGGAAACCTCCACCCTGAAATGCATTAAACGTGTTTATATTGAAATATTTCGCGATTCTGGTGCTAATCTATTGCTGTGTTTTCACTGAGAAGTTCGGTGAGACGTTAGCAGCTGTGTGCCGTGCTGATGCCACAGGGGGACGATGCCAGCGCAGCTACAATGACTTTTAGCAGGAGAGAAAAAAAAATAGCATTGTTCTCAAGCATGTAAAAACAAAAGAACAAGCGCGTCTTTTCTCCCGTAATGAGAAAGCAAATGTAGAAACTGTAGAAACAGCGAAAGCTTTGGAAGCTGATCCGCTTGAGGTCAGAGGTCAGAGGCTGGACAGAATAAAGGACTAAAGTGCTGTTGCATCGCTTTCTTTGTTTTTTAAAGGTACAGATGAATTCCCACTGGTGCCAGTGGCTTTGTGTGTAAGGTAGGAACCCGTGAAGTGAAAACAGACCAATATGTCAGTGAAAGAAGTTTAAACTTTCCTTACAAATGAAACTTTGGATGCTATTAAATCACGTTATTTATTAAAGATTCATATTCAAGTTGTTCAGGGTGGATTTTCCCTTTCATTATTGACTGAGCTGTACTCAAATAGAAACACCCGGGCTGTTTATTGTATAAAGGAGATGACTCTTTACCCAGTTAAGATCCTGGCTCTGCTGGGCGTCACTTCCCGAATCTTCCCTGGTATCATTTTTCTGTGGCGTTCCTTCTTCAGATGCTGTGGCTCCATCCTGGGATGCCGTTCCCTCTCTAGAGCTATTCCCCACCTCACTGGGCCCCATGTACAAGGCTCCCGGTTCCAGCGGCCCCACCATTGCACCTTGGTTATGGATTACAAGGGAGTGATCCGGCTGGCCACCGGAAACGCGATATCCCAGTTCAGCCAGGCCAGGGTCGTACGGACCCTGTGAGCGCCGGAGCACAGGGAGGGTCTGGCTGCTGTAACACAAGCGACCGTAGAGAGGAGTCTGGCTGGGGTACTGCCCACTATCCACGGCTGCTGATTGGGCCCAGCTGCTGTATGTCCGTGATTTATCCTGGCCACGCTGGGAGAGGCGTCTGATGGGATATTATTGGGAAAGCAGAGACAGGTACTGTTAGCTGAAATATTGTGCACAACTAGGGGAAAGACTGAATAGCGTGCTGTCAGCGTGAATTCAGCCCGCCCTGACTCACATGTTCCTGCTGTCTAGGGTTCGGTATCCCCTGCGAGCACTGTGGGGGGCGCTCTGGAGCGCCGTGATGTCAAAAGCGGCGGTGTCGGCTTCACCGCCTCCCTCATCGTCGTACGTGATGATGTTCTCCCTGACGTCGTCTTCCTCTAGAGGAGAAAGCGAGTCCCTTTTTTGTCTGCGCAGGGATAGAGAGAGAGCAGTGACAGCTAAAGAGAGAGAGAAAAGGGAAATGGGAAAGGAAAAAAGAAAAGAAGAATCAGTTTTTTTTTTTTTGTCATTTATAAAATGGAATACATACTGTCTGTAGTTTGATATATTTTTTTCAATAAAATTGCAGGGTGCTCCAGAGGGAAAATGATTCCAACAGGCCATTAGAACAAGAAGCACTCAGACAGACACACAGACAAATGACTAGTCATTATATAATCTTTTTCATGGCCGTACCCAAAAGTGTCGCCCCGCATGCTAAAATTGCCAGCAGGGCCGCTGTGCTGAGGCCCGGAGAAGGCAGGGAGGAGTGCTGTGGTAGACACACGGTTTCCCTTTCCCACTCCGCATCACTCTGCTTCTCCTTCTCCCCGGCTCGAGCGCCTCCTCTCAGACAGGGACACACTGACACGGTGACGGTCGCCGTGCTCGTCAGACCCGAGGATACGTCCCTGAGGACCAGAGGAACATGCAGCGTCAGAGAGGACGTGGAAGAGCGGGAGAGCGCCTGTAAGGGTGAGACTAGGACCAGGCTTGCGGTGGGACCTGGAGAAAAAACCGACAGACAAATAAACAAGAAAGGGAAAGAGGAAATGGAGAGATAGATGGTTAGATAAAAAAAAAGGAGGCTTTAAGCTCAAATGGAGCCTGATAGACATTTAATTCCACTGAAATCAGTCAAGTGAAGTTTAATTCCTTTGCTGCTGGGACTACATTTGTCCAGACCATTGAATCTGAATGCTGTGGAGAATGCCAAAACATATTCTCTCAGCATGGGGAGGAGACATATGTGGCAGGGAGAAGCAAAGACAAACAAAGTAGCAGTGCACAAAGGAGCCGGAGATACGAACAGTGACGGGAGACGCAGAGGAAGAGAGGAAGGCAGTCTGAAATATATATAAAGAGAAAGCATAAGTGTGAAAGCCAGAGAGAGGAAACTCTCTGGAAAGGAAAGAGAGGGAAGGGGTAGGGAGAGAAAGAGAAAGAAGCAGTGGGGAAGAGGGGGAGAGAGAGAGAGAGAGAGAGAGAGAGAGTATTAGACAGGGTGAAAAAAAACAACGCACACCTCCACTCTCTCTGATGCTGAAGTTGAGTGCCGCACTGGACTCTGCAGGGATGTTGAAGTAGACCGTGCTGTCGTTCCCTCCCTCGTCTCTATCAATCGCTCTCAACACTTGCACCACCTGAGAGGAAGAGAAAGAGGAAAGGAGAGCGATGAACGCAAGCAAGCAATAATAAATAAATAAGATGAAGTATATGAAGACGAAAAGAGAGACGAGATTAGGGATGTATTATTCACTACAGTTCACACATTAGCATTATCCTCTGCAGTAGGCAAACTGAGATGGAGGGATGTAAAATAAAAACGATGATTAACTCGGCCTCGCTACTGCCTCAGAGCGCCAGGGTCCCCGGTTCGATCCTGAGCTCAGGTTACTGTTTGTGCTGCGTTTCACATGGTCTGTGTGAGTTCTCTAGTTTCCTCTCACCTCTCAAAAACATCCTGCTAGGTGGATTGGGTATGAGAAATTGTCTCTAAGTGTGTGTGTGTGTGTGTGTGTGTGTGTGTGTGTGAGGCTGCCCAGAGATTGACTAGCATCCCATCCCATCAAGGGTACATTCCCGTCTAATCCCCAGTGCTCCTTGGATCGGTTCCTCAAGATGGATGAATGCAGTACTGAGCTTTTGGGAGTACCTACACATACACAGATACGAGTTTACCAAATGCTTCAAAATATCTCTAACCCAAGAGGCTCCCTCAGGCTACAAATAATAACAACCCACCATCTTGCATCAAGGATCTTCCCTCACACCTCAGGGACACACCTGAAGTGTGTAATGTGGTTCAGAAGCGAGTGAGCTGGCGGGACAGTTACGCCGTGGCAGGGGAAGCCCGTTTTTCAATGTGTGTGTGTGTGTGTGTGTGTGTGTGTGTGTGTGTTTTCCGTAATGCATGAAGATTAAGAGAGCGTCAAGTTACATTAGCAGCTCAGTACATCTTGAGGTCCATGAAATGTTCCTGCCGCAGACAGTTAGAAGTTAGAAGGAGCTCTAGAATTGAGTGCAGATTAAATGTCAGAGAAGAGACATGTGCTGAGAAAGCTGAGCAGATGGGCATGGAGACCCAATTAAAAACTAAACATGTGGGAAAATATCATGACACAGTGAGACAAGCAGCAAATCACAAACAAACAGCGGAGTAGATATTCAATTAATTCCTGGATAAAAGGGTGAGAAGGAAAACAGCAATGGCTGAAGGGATTTGAATTAAAAAAAAAAATATTATGGTGCATGGAATAATGGTAATGTAGTCAAGTCACACTCTGCATATTCTTATAATAATAATAATAATAATAATAATAATAATAATAATAATAATTGGACAATTCAATTTTGAAGCTTTCTATAAGGAGACATTTCTTCAACACTTATGGAAGGAGTCTCCAGTGTCAGTGCTTTGTGGTGGTCAGTTAGTTTTCCACCATGGGAAAGTCTTCAGGACAGAGGACATTCTCGTCGACAGTCCGCAACATGAAAAGTAACTATAAATGGTTAAAAAGCATAAAGTGTTGTACGTTAATAAACAGTCATTTGTAAGAGTTGGCAAATTGCTGTGGTACAATAGGAATAAAACCCTTCAGGAAATGCTACTCATCTTTGAGGTGGTAACAGTAACTATGCTTTTTTGCATCACATCACCGTGTCATTGATTATTTTTCTATTACAGCACACCCCCGTGTGTTTTATTCCTCGTAGAGTGTGTAGCTCACAGCTACTTCTACTTCTACTTCTGCATAAAGCTTAAATGCTAACTAATCTAACAGCTAAGTACGCTAAATGAATATCCGTGTAAATGCAAACGTTATTAGTTGGTGATTTCGCGATCCAGCTCACCTGTCCGGTGGAGGCGGAGTCACACATGGCTGTCGTGTACTGTCGGTCCAGCTCCGGAGCGTTGTCATTCAGGTCCAGTGTCTCTATGGCAACCAGCACTCTGGAAACCTGGCTGGGGTTATCTGATGTAAGAGAATGGAAAAGCAGTGTTTGTTTGTTTGTTTGTTAGCATCACAGTTCCCATCATGTGCTTTTGTTTTGGTTGTGGTCCTGTCTCCATGCCTGCCATGTCACTGCTCTGTTACCTAATGTGTTCACCTGTTTTGTGTTAGCCCCTGATTAACTTGTTTACTTACACTTTGTTGTGTCTTGCAAAGTCTAAGCCGTGTTTTCCTGACTGCCTTGTTTCTTTGTTTCCTGTTTTCAGATTACGAGTATGGATTATTCTTGTTGGCCCATGCTACGGACTTTGGTTTTTCCATCATTAAGATACATGAGCACCCATACTTGATGGATATGACGCTCCTTTGTGGGGTAAACTTACACACAGATACCTAGAATCTCTTCATCACTATCTGGGATGCAGTTGCCTCTATAGAGCTATTCCTGGCCCCACTGTTACAGCTTAGTGATTTGGCTGGCCAGTGGAAAATCAGTATACCCGT
>JAKKZN010000004.1:24967372-24997465 GCA_033441825.1 Pangasius elongatus
GCCTCTATAGAGCTATTCCTGGCCCCACTGTTACAGCTTAGTGATTTGGCTGGCCAGTGGAAAATCAGTATACCCGTTCACCCAGGCCAGGCATGTATAGGCACAGGGGGAGTCTGGCTGCTTTAACACGAGCGACCATACAGAGGAGTTTGGCTGGGGCACTGCCAGTGTGTGACACTTACAAATTTAGACTCGAGTAGATCTTCGATCATTTCTCCCATTCCAGATTAATGCTTGTCATTTCAAATAAATAGCTTGTGTTTGGTTGTCTTGGACAGCATGAGCCTGTCATAGACTTGGACTTAATGGATTGGTTCTGAGCCTGAGAAAGTATGCCTACGAAAGCCTCCTCGCATTAGCATTCAGTGCCATGCTTTCGGCTTTGGATTGGACCGTATTCACGTAGGTACTAAACACAGTAGGACACACTGTGTATATAATTAAACTATATATTCTTCATGCATAATCTTCACATCGTTTCATCGTGACTTCTTCGGATCGTATTATGAGAACTGTTTATAAAAATGATTAATCACATTATGGCATGTTCGGGGTCTATAATCAAATATTTATTCATATATCCGGGATCATCACCTCGTTTTCTTTTCCCAAGCCATCCTCCAAACCATTTATTTTTTTCAGTTACATTCAAATAGTGTCCTAGCATTAAGACATACTGAAATGTATAACTGTATGCACTCTTACAGTAGAGATGCGTGTGTGTTTGTAGAGTAGAACCACAGAATGAAAAAGTTATTAGACCGAAAAATATGAGCGCTCCGAGTTTCGGCAAAACAGCGAGAAGAATGCAACTGAGGAAAATTGGCACTAAAAAAAAAAAACAATGAGAGAGCTGTGGAGGAACATCTCTCTCTGCACTTCAGGTTAAAACAAGATCCAACTGAGTCCCACTTGTGTGTAGATCTCTCTTTCTTTTTTTTATGAATTGTAAACCACCGAGAGCTGCAATCGCTTGCGAATGTAAAATAAAAAATTGTAAGTTTACTTATTTTGTGGATGTATAACAATAAGCCCACATGTTTTGTGGTTTCACGGTATTTCGGAACTGTGTGAGAGAGATGGAGGCCTGTTATTACCTCTTTGCGTGGCAATGATGGTGATATTGTGCCACTGCTCATGCTCGCGGTCCAGCTCCGTTGTCGTGGTGATAAGCCCAGTGTCTGGGGTGATGCGGAACAAAGACTCAGGATCTGACTGAGGATCAATGGAGTACCTGAGAGAGAGAGAGAGAGAGAGAGAGAGAGAGAGAGAGAGAGAGAGAGGTGAGGTAGGACAGAGACAGGCAGGGATGGTCGACAAAGAGTGACATTGTGATACAGAGACATTAGAAGCATAAAAGCTAGAGTAGACCAGTGAAATACATGTGACAGATGAAAGGGCAATCAAAGATGACCTGTTATCTGATCTGTTGTAGCTGGCTAGCATGCAGATTTTCCCCAAACTGGACAGTTGTTCACTAAACAATGGAAGAATGTGAGCCAAAAGCAACGAGCCTTGAACATTACTATCGTGGTATAATCCTAAATTTCACAAGCTTTCACTTTACTTCACTCCACAGACTCAGTCTGGCATTTGTTTGTGGTGAACTGGCAAAAATGTGCAAGCTAGGGCAAATGCGTCAAGTTAAATTAGGAGTACCCCATCTGGAAGACTGTCTCAATGCTGGGGACACAGCACTGTCTCTGGTGAAAAATTCAGGTCAGTGGGTGTCTGGGTTGTGGAGCTATTAAGTTCAAATCAGTCACGGATGACTCGGGGACGGTAGTCCGGGCCAGAAACCAGAAATAGTATTTCAAAGTCCACTTAAAAATTTCTCATCAGTGGATCATGGTATTCAAGATCTTTTGGACCCCAAAGGCACAGAGATCCCTGATTCTCAGGAACTGGAGCTCATAGACAAACTCCTTAGGTAGCTTTGCATAGACAAAACCTAGCACTGTTCCCCTGCTCACCATCCTGCACAGAGGTGCTAAGGTCTAAAGAGAACCAGAAGGCAAGCTCAGCTCTTCCAGATCTCTGTGGCCAGGAGAATACACAGAGGTTGGACAGAAATAGTCAGCTGCTTAGGGTCTGGATCTCAAGGGCCAGAAGTCAGAAAGACAACTTTTACTATAATGTTTCACAATAAAGAGAACTGAAATATTCACATGGCTCCCTAAGTCAGTCCCCTACCTGATGTTGCTGCTGAGTCCTGTGTCTGGGTCCACGGCGCTAACCCGTCCAACGGTGCACGCCGGAGGGCAGTTCTCCGACACCTCCATGTGGTACCGGGCCCGGGAGAAACGTGGCGGCTCGTCTGCATCCAGTACAGCCACTCGGACAGAGGCACGGTCCTTAAACGGGCCACGGCGCAGGAAACGTGGGTCAACAGTCGGGTTCATCACTTCCACAGAGAAGGAATATGAGCTCCGACTCTCATAGTCAACAGCCTGCATACAGAACAGAATACAAAATGGATTTGAGGATGAGCTCAGAAATGTATGAATGAATGCACTCTGCTCAAAGCACTGGTCGAACCTGGTTAGTGTGATGTGGCCATGCAAGCTAGATAGCTAGCTATAGAACGTCCGCAAAATCCCAGTTTCTGATGTGTTCTCCATAAATATTCAGAAATGTTACTGCCTTTTAGAGTCAGAATGAGGCTAAAACTATGCTACGCTCTTCACAGTCTTTGCTGCCTGGTGCTATTCCAGGACTGTGACACTCTGACAGTGGGAACAGGAGAATGAACTGAGCTAGAGGCGATTTATGAACCTAATAGCCTGCAGGTAACACCGAGCCTGCCTGTCCCTGTCTGGATGCTCCGATAATGTCTGGAAAACAGATTGCGTGCTGGGTGAGGTCTGAGGTGATTTTTTGAGCTCTCCTCAGACCGTTACTAGTAAACGTCCTGTAAACCTGTGATGAGTTTTACTGTTCTCGCCATACTCTGGAGAGATCTGCAACTGCCACACCATACAGTGATGCGACCAGTCAGGATGCTCTCTATAGTACAGCGGCAGAAGTTGGCGAGGATGTTAAGGGAAAAGATGGCAAGCACTAATAAACGTCTAAGAGGAGTCTAGTATATTGCCAATATATATTTGGTTTAATGGTTCAGTTGAACAATATGGCTTTCACCCACATTATATCAGCAGCTTATAAAATAGCACTTGATCCAGCACATCTTATTATTTACCCTTTTATTCATTACAGCCTACAGTATTATTTACTATTTAGTACATTAGTATGTGATTTAGGACACACACTCTTCAGGAAAATGTCTTTCTGCTGCTTTGCATGGTGCTCTGGAGCTTGACCGGTCCTGTTTTACGTCTATCGAAATCTCAGTGTTTATAATAGAGTTAAAACTCCTTTTTATTTTTAATCATTTATTAGTTTCCCCTTCGTTAGAATACCTGTTTTGGCATCTTATTATCTACTCCAGTGTCAAGAAAGCTGATTGAAAAAGGAAAAAACTTTACTGCAAAACAATTGTGCTTGCTCAGCACATTGTTGTTTCAAACAAAACTACTTAAACATTGTGCTTTAAAAAAAAGCAGCTGTTGTGCATACTATGTTTTCCCACAAAAGGAGAATAAACTGCAGCAGAGAAAGTGCTGATATAGTGTTCTGACACAAGTTAGATATACAGCTCTGACTACGTTTTTGCACAAGTAGATACAGCCGTAATTATTATTCAGGTTTACCTCTAGAGTGAGTGTTAGCACTGCTGGTAGTGTAAACTGCTGATAAGTATGAATTAAAAGCACGATACAATAATCTCCATCCCGCACGAACATTATGTCTTTATAACCTCTATTTAGTATCTTGCGGCTTCATTAAGATGTGCACACAATTAACTGTCAGTGTGCGATTAAAAGAAGTTAATGCAAAATGATAAGTTGTGCTGGATCAAGTGCTATTTTATACAATGCACTGCCAGAATAATGAATTAATGCCATAACTTAATCAGTTTAATGCTGTGACTAAAGTAGCTGCGTAACCCGATTCTGAATACGACTAACTTTCCCCTAGTTAAGTTGCCGACTCTGAATATGACCTGAGCAGGAGAATGAAATGAAATGACATGAAAACTAGCATGAAATCATATTTAAGTGAAAATATCTTCTCATGTGTGTCAAGTTTTGTATTCTCGGAAACATGAAATTAAGACTTTTTTTCCCACAAACTTTAAAGTTTGATGATTTCTGTCCATTTAATGGCTATGCATAAAGGTGGTATTTAATTAATACGCTTCAATCATGAGTTCATATTTATATTCATTATAAAAATAGTGCTCATTATCATAAAAGCTGTGAACAGAGTAATGCTTTTCTAATGGAAAGAGCCTGAGCAAATCTCGCCACTGATTACATTTTGGATGTAAGTACAGAGTTTGGACTTGCACCCAGAGTGCCCTGTGTGTGTGTGTGTGTGTGTGTGTGTGTGTGTGTGTGTGTAAATGGCTGGCAAGGAGTGCAAGGGCTGGAGCTGAACCATGTAGGTGAGCGCAACTTCTATTGCCTTGCTCCAACAAGCTGCCAACTTCCTTATACTAACTCCCACGTTGCACAGTAGCACATGCATGCTCTCTCTCACACACACACACACACACACACACATACACTCACACACACTTAGTCCAAAGTCCCTGGGGTCTCCCATGGGTACTGTGTGTTTGGCGGAACAGACGGAGGCACAGAGGGAAAATGAGCTGAATTAAACGGGCCTGACTGGACACAAACTTGGCACCTCATCTTTCCTACTGTCTGCACACACACACACACACACACACACACACATGTGCACTGGGGATGAAACTGAAGAAGAATGCATGATTTGGAATGAACAGGTCATTTGATCTGAATGGATACACATACAGATACGAATAGCAGGAGCACAATTCATTCATCCTTAGTAACTGCCTGGTCAGGGCTACGGTGGTTTAATTAATAAAAACGCCACAAGTTTGTTTATGTTTTGAGAAGTCGAAGCAAGTAAATTCATTAGAAAGTGCAGCCAGGTATACAGAAAAATAACAACCGTGCATGTGTTGTGCGCATTTCATGAACTGATTGGCGGAATTCGCAGACCAGTGCTGCCTTTTCAACCTTCCAGTGTTTTCAGGGTCATAGTTCTAGGGTTCATTAAAAAAAAATCAGAATACAGATATATGTAGCACTAAACAGATACAGAAACAGGCACAGGTATTGCGTTACACGCCTAATGTGCACATACGCACACCAATTTACTTTTGCGTAATTGCAAAGCCATGTGTTGCAATAACTAATGCTGTAAACAAGAGAGAGTGAGTGATTAAATAGCACTTAGCAGAACAAAGGTAATTTAAACGTATTGGTAGTGAAAAATAGACAGAGTAGCAACAATCTGTTAGGGGAGGAGAGATGTCACTTACACTGTGAGCACACACTCATCACCTTCTTCCTCCCCCTACACCTACACCTCCGACTCCCTACTCCTTCCACTCTTTCCGTTTCTCCTACTCCATTATAGTCTCTACGTTAATTCCAGTGTATAACAGCTCAAGAACACACTCTCACTCGAGCATGTTTACGGATCATACTTATATTTATCCCTCTCTCTCTCTCTCTCTCTCTCTCATCCTACCCTACATTCCCTCCTGCCCTACAATTGTGTGAATGGCTCTCCAGTGAAATGCCAAGTGTAATTAATTAAGCATTTTAAGCACTTTTATGAGCTCCCAGGCTTTGGGAGTATATTCTTCTGCCTCTATACACAGTGTGTGTTAAGGCTGTAATGCAATGCCACTCATCGGTGTTCCAGTTCATCCCAAAGGTGTTCAGTGGGGTTGAGTAAGTTCAGGGCTCTGTGCAGGACACTCCAGTTCTTCCACTCCAACCTTCACACACCATGTCTTCATGGAGCTCGCTTTGTGCACAGGGGCATCGTCATGCTGGAGCAGGTTGTTAGCTCCAGTGAAGAGAAACTGTAACGCTACAGCACACAGAGACAATCGTGCGCTTTTAACTTTAGTTTAAAAGTAGTTTGGGGAAGAACCACATATGGGTGTGATGTTCAGGGGTTCACATACTTTTGGCCAGGTAGAGTGTGTGTTTGCGACGGATGAGATCACATTTGCCTGCTCAGGTTTGTACACCAGTTTCGTACCTAACACGCAAGCCTAATTTCACGCAGCCTAATAACAGCTTGGTACATCTGGCCATGAGGCTCTGGAGAAGAACACGCTCTGAAAGCATTTATAGCAAATCCCACGTTCTGCCTCCTCCCCTCTCTCCCGCCTCTGCCAAGCTCCTTCCCTGCTACATCGCACACTCTCAAGCTTCCTGAAACCATCCCGGCGCCCAGTTTGTGTCCGTCACAACATGCCGTCGTTTTCACAGCCGCTCTACGCCCATGCCTCTTTCACCTTGTCTTCCGTCTGGGATATTTTCACCCTCCGCCTCCCTCCGTTCTCTGATCTTTCTTTTTCTCATCCTCTCTCTCTCTCTCGGAGAAGATTAGAACAATCTCTCTTCACATTGCAAAGGCAAACACCCTTAATCCTGCCAGGAATGCAGGTTTATGGCCTCGGATTAGCCACTCCTTTACAAATAGAGCACACGGTGAAGGAGAGCCGTAATCATTATTCCACAATTGGGGATCGTTTGGTCCTTGTGACTCCTGAAAATGCTTAAAAAAGTTAACTTCTTTTTTAACACTGAATCTAAGCAAGCATGCATTTAACCCATCTCCATCTCCATTTCTCATTTTTCACAGTCTCTTTGCTGGTAAATTGGGTTGAAAATACGAATTAGCAACTACACAAGATGTGGTTTAATAGCATCCATGCTAACGGCATGAGCACATTAAGGACATGCTAATGATTTACTAGCTCGAATCAGTAGTTTTGGGTACGAGGGGTTGTACGCTCAAAGTGACCTCATCGATCAGTATCACAATGTCATTGAAAATAAAGACAAACGAATGAGAGAACTTAGTTTTCTTCTTCTTCTTATGATCGATAGGAAATTTGGATGATGCAACTTCCTGTTGAACATGTGACTTGTGGAATATTGCAGATATTTTATAGGGGTGAATAGACACAATTAAATGTGCATTTTCTTATAAATATAATTCAGGTTATTTATGTGAAACATACACAACATGTTGCTGTGAAGGACAAGTTCGAACGAGTTCAAGCTGAAACCAAGAGACGTGTAAATGCTGCAGCTGAGCCGTCTCCACTAGGTGGCAGTGTCACGAAGCTCAGTTTGGTTTCAGAGGAAAGAAAATGAAAGTAATTTTAATATATAAAACCTGCACGTCAGTGAGTGTGGAGCTGATGACAGCATCCGCGCCGTACAAAGACGCCCAGGTGTTACAGATGTGAATGTACATCTGGAGACGAAACTGTTTATCTGCTGACTGCAAGACAGCACTATGTACTGGTGCTGCAGCGCACACACACACACACACACACACACACACTGACTCAGAGTTCTTGCAATCAGCATTTAATCAGAGAAACATACCACCCATAGACATGCACAATTATACACACACACAGAATGAAGATACACACCTACAATTACACACATCCACACACCCACACACTCACACACACATCACACACACTGTATAATTACGATTCTGGGAATTGGCTTTGTGTTGACAACGTTAGGAACAATGCAGCAAATGCGTATGATAATATCGACGTGTCCGGCTTTATTTTGATCTGTTCCGTGGAGGAGCGCACGTGACCTCTCAAGGTCACTGGAGTTGTTTAGCGGAGTTAATGAAGCAGGTCTCAAACTCCAGTCGACTGGTTTTAGACCTCGAATAACAAATGTGTGTGTGTGTGTGTGTGTGTGTGTGTGTGTGTGTGGAGAGAGAGAAAGAGAGAGAGATGACTGAACGCTTTATTCGAGCACTCTGAGCCAAGATTTACATGGAGGTCGCATCTGCACAGCTAGTAGATAGCACAGCTGTAAAATCCCCAGTCTCTCTGGCACACACACACACACACACACACACACACACACAAAACCTTCTCTATTTAAATTCATCCTTTATTCCAAATCTCTAAAGGATATTTTGACGTAATTAACAATTTTTTGAAGTAATTAACAAAAATAATGAAATGTAAACAGAATTAAAGAGCAACATTAGAGATCAAATCCCTCCACAGCCTCTCCGGCCAGGGTTCACGGAAAGGGTCGTGTGTGTGTGTGTGTGTGTGTGTGTGTGTGTGTGTGTGTGTGTGTGTAAAAGGCGAGGAATATCGGACACCTTCTGGGCTTTTGTTTTGTTTTCTTTTTAAATAAACTAAAAGAGACAAAATGAAATTGCTCCTATTGAAAATACTCTTCTTCTCCCTGGAGCAGGAAGCGCTCTCTCTCTCTCTCTCTCTCTCTCTCTCTCTCTCTCTCTGTATTTCTCCCTTAGTCTGTTTCTCTCAGTCTCTTTCTCCCTCTGTCTGTCTCTCTCTCTCTCTCTTTTCCTCTATCCATCTCCCTCTATTTTTCCCTCTTTCCTTCTCCCTGTGTATGCCTGACTCTCTCTGTCTCTTTTTTCCCCTCTATCTGTCTCCCCATGTCTCTCCTTCTCTGTCTATCTCTATTTCTCCTTCAGTCTTCTTTTCCCTCTATCTCTCTCTATTTTCCCTCTGTCTGTCTCCATTTATTTTTCTCTCAGTATCTTTCCCCCTCTCGCTTTCTCCCTGTGTATGTCTGACTCTCTCTCCCTCTCATCCCCTCTCAGTCTTTCTATCTCTTCTCTTCTATTTCTCTCTCAGTCTCTTTTCCCTCTATCTGTCTCTCTCTCTCTCTCCTTCTCCATCTATCTCTATTTCTCTCTCAGTCTCTTTTTCCCTCTATCTGTCTCTCTCTCCTTCTCTGTCTATCTCTATTTCTCTCTTCTCTCTTTCTATTTCTCTCTCGGTCTCTTTTTCTCAGCTTCTCAGAAAAAAAAATCCAAGAAACCCAGCGATGAATACACATCTGTTTTTTGTTTGTTTGTTTGTTTTTATTTCAGTGGTAAATAAGCAAAGTGGGAATTTGGTGCTAATTTTATGATTTGTTTTGTGTAACTCTATGAAAGTGTTTTTTTTTTTACTAGTGGTGTTGTGGATTGTCTTAAAACCTCTTTCAACCTCTTTAAAGCCCATTATGTTCTCCACTCATCGCTCTCTTTATACATCCTTCGCACCTATTAAATATACACACATTCTCTCTCTCTCTCTCTCTCTCTCTCTCCTTATTTATAGGCCAGTCTGATTTTCTTTCTTTCTTTTTTTCACAGGGATGTTGGAGGATGAAATTACTCAGTATTTGGATTTTTATTGGGTTTACAGATAGAATGTGAGTCCAAGAAGAGACAGAGTACAGTTCATCTGTTTACCCATAATTCCACTCGCTTGTCCACCTGGCTGTTGAGCCCCAGAAGAATTGATCTCCGTCCACACAGCAGTGTGACACTCTCTCTCTCTCTCTCTCTCTCTCTCTCTCTCTCTCTCTCTCCCCTTCTGTCTTTGACATTATTTGCGGCTTTGGCTACAGTAGCAATGATGATGAGCGGAATGAAACTTGCTGCTCCTAATGAATAAACATGGCACTGATTCCACCAAGATTTCTCCTTAATTCAACCTTCCTCATTAAGGTGGGACGGAAGAACAAAAACTCGACATGCGTTTATTTTTACTGTAATCCCGGGTAACCGAAACACACAAAAACACAGACAAGGGTCGTAAGCAGGAAGTATAGCCCTACCCTCACACTAGCGAACTCCGCCTCTTGAGGGCGTGGCCTGAGTGCTACTGTTGTCGCCTGTGGGCGTGTACCAACCAAAATGTAGCCTACAGCACACGATTTACTGCAGTATATGATTTATTTGTTTTTAAAATGTACTCAGGATGAATTTAATAAAGGGAAAAAAGTGTGAAAAGTCGGTTGTTGATAGCCGTATTAGCTATGAGCAGCACAAGCTAACTGTCCTAGCTACAAACACTCCTCAGAGACACCAGTGCTCTTTCCTATAGCCTTTAAAGCTTTATATTTCTTCATAAAGTCTCCAAGCGCATTTACTGCGAGAGTGTATATGACATGATAAGATGAAAACACAGTTTGACATTTTTACTCCTTTTTTTTCCCCGCGTCAGGAGGTACATAGGAACTAAAAGAAGGCAGGAAGTGAACTTGTGAGAGGGGGAATGAGAAAATGTTGCACCACGAGGGCCATATGATTGGTCTGAGGATCATTCGAGTCAACCGTTTGGATTCGTCGCTTTTCCACATCACACCCAATCTGCATAAAGTTGAGAATATCACGTCGTTTGTCACGATGTAGCTCTGTCGCTTGTCGCGGAAATGTGTCGTGCGTACATAGAAGATGATCGGTCGCCTGTCGCTTTGTCACACGCTGGTGTGAACGTAAGAATTGCGATGTGTCTTAAGTCTTATGTGTCGAATTACTGTACGCACTATTCTTGTTGTCACGTCTTTATTGGTTTGTAATCAAGATGAGACACAGAACAGGTGAACACATTAGGGTAATCAACCAATGACAGAGACAGGAATAAGAAAAGCACTCAGGGAGTGAACTCAAAACAAAACATCACGAGAGCGGCACACAATACGAAGGAGAGCGTAAGACAGTTAGAAAACTCTTTCAGGTTTTTTAAATACTCGGTAATAATAGCAGATATGCGTGCCAGGCTGAATGTCTCATCGCTTCAAACCGTAACCTGAACGATCGTGGGAAGCATTTATCAATCTTTTAGTAAAAATCGTGTGTAAATGTTCTTGTGTAAGCCAAACAAAATAAAACAAAAGCATTTCTGCCGGTTTCAGAAACGCTGCTTTCCTTTATACTCGCATGCATGTTGAGGAATAACAATCACTCATAAATTACCGGGTGCTTGAACCGCACAGCTGATTTGCTTTTGGCGACGCCCACAAAGTTTCATAAAAAGCAAAGCTCACCGCACTGAAATGAGTAAATGGCAAAAAAAAGGAAGAAATGAACGTTATTTAGAGGCACATCCATGCCAGTGAAAGCATTTATTATTCCACGGCACCTGAAAAGGTTAAAATCGAGAGACAAGCTACAGAAAAGGTGACGGAGATGTGAGTTATGTGAGGTGAGAAGAAAATGGCGATGAAACTCGATGGTGATGAATTTTACAGTTGTTTTCGGTGTCTGTTGCACAGCATTAAGAGACGTTCCTGTGGCAAACGGAACTGATTTATAAGCCTGCTTTAAATCATACTGGAAAAAAATCACACCGGTTTTTAACATCCTTTCGCTCACAGTCATCCGTCAGCTGAGGCGTCTGTTTACGGCTCCGAAGACTCGTACACACTTCTTTTGTTATAACTGAATGATTAGTTTTATTTATCTTAATTCATGGGGTTGTGTTGCCTTGCTTTCTTTATTTTTCATATTCTTTCATTAATGCCAGTAATAAAAAAAACATGACTAGGTTGTACAAAACGTTCTCGGCGGTATTCCGAGTCCCTGACCGAGCGAACTAGCACGAGGGTGTGTTTTTGATCGAGACTCGAAAGCTCGTCCGTAAGTCACTCGGGATAAGAGCGTCGGCTAAACGCTGGAATAAATAAATGATTTAAAAGTGTCAATTATATGAAATGAATCTGAATTAAAGAGGTTTACATTAGTTACTCTTTTTTATTCGTAAAATTTGTACCCACTCAGTAGCACAAGCAGAGTACAAACGTTTATTTATTTATTTATTTTATTTATTTATTTTTTCTGAATTTGCGGTATTTTCTTGAATACCAAATTTCTTGTGTAAATGCTCCTTGGAACGATTTATAAATGAATCCATTTGTATCCACATCGATGACTGAAACCCAATAAATGAAGAACATTTTGTAAAAATTTATAAATGAACAAACAGCAAATTTTAAACTGATTATAGTTACAGATCATGTTGTGGAACATCTGAGGACAAGTTCCTGTTATCATTTAGAAATACTCCAGCCTTTCTTTCTTTCTTTCTTTCTTTCTTTTTTTTTCTTTCTTTATGTTAATAAGACATAAAAATGCAGATTGTAACATTACAGAGAAACTGCAAAATGTGCTGTGCTGATGACTCTCCCATGCTGAAAAGCTTCCTGTTACAAAGCACTGACACTGGAGACTCCTTCCTAAATGTTACAATAACGTCTCTTTACAGTAAGCTTCACCACATCAACAATTATATGTTGTTCTTTGCTAAATAGCAAGCATCCGCCGTCCAAGTCCCTGTGAATGAGTTGTAATAATAACTTGTAGCAATTGTAGTAATATAAACCTGTGATTTGAGGCAATGCGATAATAGAAAATAAATCAATGCCTTCTGACCAATCAAATTTGAGAATTTCACAGCACTGTGCTATAAAAAAAAAACGAGTCCTCATTTTAATTAAATTTGCTTGGGTAAATGTTTGTAGCATCACAGATAAAGCATTTTAACACAATCTTACAGTATACTGTGTTCACACTTGTAGTTAGTCTCTTGTGAGCGTTTAGCATTAGCTATTGTTGTTTTTTTAAATGTAACAGCATTAAAAACAAGCTAACTGTGCTAGCAACATACATTCACTAGCGGCGCTAACGATCTCTGCTACTTCCTTCTGAACTTTTTTTTCTTCATAGTCTTTTAGTAAAGTTGTGTGTAAAATGTTTCCAAAATGCTGATTTTCTTCGTAATCACGTGCGACGTGCAAAGTTCCTGACGCAGCTCATTTGTATTTAGTGACGCCCACAAAACTCCATAAAAGGTCAAGCGCACAGAGGGCTGGAAGCAAAAAATGACTACTAAGCGGCGAAAGAAAAGGCGGAATTGTGGAGGATAGTTTGACTCGCTTCTATGCCGTTAAAAAAAAAAAAGCAGTGAAAAGGTCCAAATGTAGAGATAAATTACAGAAAAGGTGGATTTGGTTTGGATTAAGTGAGATGACAGGAAAACGTGTGATGAAATGATGTGAAAACGGAGGAGAAAAGAATCTCCACCGTGTCCAGGCGATCATGTGCACCAAGCACTTCACACAGAGAAACTACTATTTCAGGTGTCTCGGCTGATGTTACATAATCCACGGAGATTATATGATCTGAAGTCGAGGATTACATCAGTTAGTCGTTATGCGTAAATTTATACACCCTCGGGAGCATGAGTAGGAGACGAACCTATTTTTTCCCACAATTTTCCCAAAACACGCCAACTTTCTTGTGCATTTCTGAATAAACCCATTCGTATCCAGCATGATTGATAAATGAGAAACCACAGGTATAGGTTTTTCTTCCTTTTTTTATTTGCATCAAACAGTCAGTGGGAACTAAAGTCTGGCAGGAACCATAGTTCTGAATGTGAAAGTGAAGGAACGTTGGACCGCACGCGCCACAGGATCAGTCTGAGAAATCAATCGAACCAGTCACTTGGATTTGTCATGAGATGAACACGTGTAAAACACGACACGTCATTCCTAATCATACTCAATCATCTGCGCTTGGCCTACATCCTCCAACATGCGCGCACACACACACACACACACACACACACACACAGACGCCCAAATTTCTCACAGATTGAGAAAGAGCTGATTCAACTGCTCTGACTCACAGAGAACACAGCACTCATTCGTTCACTAACTTTTTATAGAAGACTTTTTTACAAGTAGCTCATTTTGTCACGACACCTGGCACAGCAAGAATATGACCTCCTCCTCCTACACCTTGCTATCACCTGCTGCGTGATGTATTTTTTGACCGCAGCGCTACCCTCAAAACTCTCTTACTCACTCACTTAGTAACTCGCACACATACACACTCTGACTGTTTTTCTATTTCTTTAACCCAACTCATTTCCTTCTCACCTTATTGAGGGTGATGATGGCCTCCTGGTTTACTCCTTTAATGCTGAAGGTGTCTCCTGACTCCCCCTCCAGGATGGTATACTCCAGCTTGGCGTTCTCTTCCAGGTCAGCGTCTGTTGCTGAGATCCGGCCCACCTCCGCCCCTGGCGCCGCCAACTCCGACACAGAGAACAACCAGGAGCCTGAGAGGGGGAGGAGATAGAAAAAGAGAGACCAACTGAGAGGACGAGAAGCACCATTAGAGACAAAACAAGATCTCGGATATACACTGAGTTGGCAATTACCACAAAGGTCACTGTGAAGGTGTGCAATCAGTGACAGCGGCCCATCTGTTATTGTCCATCACTAAACAGGAACCACTATAGGACCACAGCTGAGTAGATATTATGGGATGTAGACTAGCACATGCACTAGCAATATGTCAGGAAACTAATCAGTGATGGGGTGGTGTACCTTGTACCTTTTTATCCATTTACAGCTACCTTTATTGTTATGGAACGTCCGCGAGACAAGTTAGTTCCTGTTATCACTTACGCTGTAAAAGCTCTAAAGAGTCACCTCCTCATCAGCCTCTCTCTTCTTTTCTTCCTCTCGCTTGAAGTTTACGTTACCGGAAAAAAAAGGAAAGCGCTGACACTGGAGACTCCTTCCATAAATGTTAAATAATCAGCTTCTTACAGAAACCTTCACCATATCAACTTTGTTAAATAGCATGTTTTTTTTTATTATTATTATCCTTATTATTAGATTATGTAGATTATCTGACGTACAAGTTCCCGGGACTGAGTTGTTACTATGGAAACGATGACGTATTAGCGAATGACTCCGGCATTATAAGATTTTGATTGGACTCAGAGCGGGAACTGTTGTGCGAGCTGCTGTTATAGAACATGAATCAACACCTTCTGACCAATCAGACTCAAGACCTCAATGGAGCTATGCTGAAGGAGCGTTATTGAAGGATTTTGTGCTTATGTGCATGAAAAAACTGATTGACGAATACACGAGTACTAGACCTTGGAACTCTAAATAGTCTGTTTGAGGGGATAATACTATATTTAGTTTGTAGCTTGTGTGACAGGTGAAGAGAAATAGCACACACAAGTATGTCTGTGCAGAGACTGGTGTACAATCTTAGAAGGAAATTGTGGCAATCTGAAAATTCTGGTGCCTGATTTAATCAAAAGTCATAGTGCATAACTCATAAACCCCTTCCTACAACACTTCTCCAAACCCTTGTTTGGGACCAATAATATTGTCCAGTTTGCACTGATTTATATCTCCCAGTATTATGATGGAGGGCATCTGGATATTTTTATTGCTCTTGGTGTACACAGTCCACGATGATAGCGATTGCTTCTGCCGCTTTACTGCTAGGACGGACATAAACAACAAACAACAGAATGCAGCTACATACGGCAGATGAAATGGCTTTGGCATCATGCTCAGAATTTCAACATTTCTATTTCCTGTTCTCTCCTTAAAAATACAGTGTCGACACCAATGGTTATTGGTTCCCACACAAGTCCTGAACTGGCATTTCTGTCGGCTCACACAAGCATAAATCTCTCAATTTCACACACACAGTCTGGCACAGGAAGGATGCTTTTCGAAACACACACAGAGGAAAAAAAACAGTATTGTGTTGTTGTTAATCGAGCGTAGGCTGGTAAGGATTATAGATGGAAGTGGGGGTCCTGTGTACTTTCGCCACAGGCGTCCTCAGATTCCGCCCTCGTACCTCCGCATCACATGCTTTCTCAACTCGGAGTATATAAGCGATGAAGTCGGACAGTTCCTTAGAGTCCAAGAAAGCACAGGAGGTCAGAAAGTCTTATCACGATCTCTCAGTTGTAAAAAATGGAGGGTCGGCTCTCATCTGTGGGAAGATGTAGCATGATTCCCTCGGATGTAGTTTGTTGCTGAACACAATTTGTAGCTCGACAAAACAATAAACCTCAAGCAGGCTAATGCAAGACGCTACAACTAGCTGCATAAAATGCATTGCAGTTGGGCTCTAGTCGGCTCCTGCTAGAGCTGTATCAGGCACATCCCACTAGACAGAGAGCTGCGGCGGACCTGGACCGGCTGGGGAGATTATATCTATCCCCCAGGAGGAGCTGGAATCTGTAGCTGGTGAGACAGGAGTCTGGGTTGACCTCCTCACCCTGCTGCCACCACGACCCCCGACAAGGAAAAGCAGAAGGAAAATGAATGAATGATTGATGTAGACACATAACACATCACCAGATTAAACAACACTTAAAAAACAGATGCTCAGGCATGATTCCCAGCTGAGCGACGGACTTCCAGGGTGCTGCTTCTGTAAATGACACTGCTGGTGTGTGTGGATTATCACAACAAAAGACTATCCGTTGACGCAGCATTTTTATCCCACTTACGCCCACTCATGAAGGTATTTTCACACCTGACGAGGTATTTTCTACTGAATTTTGTTGGGTCTATTTCCCCAAAATATAAAGAAATATAGCACTTAAACCACAGCAATCCAAAAATATCCACTCAATAGCCATTAAGGCAGTGGTCTAAACCCTGTCTACTACCTCAAAGATTTGGATAAACTGAATGGGAAGTCCAGAAAAACAGTAAGCAGCTGCATAACCCAACTCTGAATATGTGAAACTTTCCCTGAATAAATATTATCAAAACTTGCAGGCTTAAGATGCCAAACACTGAATGCAGCCCATTGTCCTGGGATGAGAACAGGAGGGTTCTTGGATACAAGCATATCCAGGTGAGAGCTTTGGGGTATCCATGTGGGTCCATCCACAACGGCAGAAAGTGAGACACAAGTGCAGAAGCTCCAAGCAGAAATCCATAGTGCAAAAGAGGCGTGTCAGGATCAGACACCGGCATCACATATGCAGCAGGAGGACTAGAAGATGCCGCAAATGGAAGAGATGATCTATACATACAAAATGGAGCAAGGTAGGTGTGTGATCATGGGATCAGTAAAGTCTTGTCTTAATATAAAGACCAGGAAATGTTTTAAAACCCCAGCAAGGCCACATCACCAGAGACACACCACTTAGTGTCATTGCTGTGCTGAGAATAAGAAAACCCTTCCATATAATATCTCACGGTCCTGCGATTCTTTTCCATTGATTGACAGGGTGACTATCAGCAGATGTGCGACTTCACACTTGTAGTAGATTTGCCAAATAATGCTAATGAATGTATTTACAAGGTAGGTGCACCTAATAAACTGGGAACTCCGTGTATACGCAGAGTCACTGCTTTAAGCAAACAGTGCTGCATCTCGTTTCATTCGTCTCCAGTCACTAACAAGCTCAGCTGTCGGGCTGGCGTGATTGACAACTGCGTTGTTACTTTCTCCTTGCTAGTACTGTCGAACACTGACCTTCCTTTCTTAAGCTCTGCATTAAATCAGCACATTAGCTCAGCTATGCTGATTCACTGCTCCAGTATTCACTGGCAGAGGCTGCCTAATTGTAGCTTACTGCATGCGATTTGCCACGGGTCCACCTCATTCACCAAGTCCACTTCAGTCTCTGCTCCCTCAGACACTGCAGCGAGGTGCGATGGGAGGGAAAAAAGAAACCGATGGAGAAGGAACGAAGAAGCAAAAGCAAACACATCAAGGCAAGACACGTGATCGAATCCAGGTTGCCGGCCTTTCTTAGTCTAACCTTAGACAACATCATACAGCAACTCTCAGCAACAGAAGACACGACGGCATCAAAGACAAACTCAAAGCTGCTACGTGTCCCTTCAGTACAAACAGCTCCGGATGGCAGGAATCTATGAATATTAGACGTCCTCTCATATCCAGATGGCTTCATGTTAGGCTTTGTCTGATACCGATTTACAAAGCTGTCACTCTGTGAATCGGCCAATTTCAGTGGGCAGAAAAAGCACCAGCGGGCTTGCTTTGAGTGCCTGCTAGAGATAGGACTTGATTTAGAACTGCAATTCCTTTGTAAAATCACACACACACACACACACACACACACAAATCGAATATGGCTGTGGCTAAAGTCTGGAAAACAGAACAAATCAGGCTGACTTGACCGAGGTTTGTTTTTCTGCCAGTAATACACTGGATAAAGGATAGAATAGAATGATAAAGGATAGAATAGAATGATAAAGGATAGAATAGAATAGAAACAGCTTTACTGGCCACGTGTGCTTGCACACACGAGGAATTTGTTTTCGGCTTATAAGTGATCCTGGTACTCAAAAAAGGAGAAAAAATAGAACAAACCCAAAAAAAAATCAAGATCAATATAACCAATACGCAGCAAGAATGAAAAACAACATGGAGATGTTTTATTTGTGTCTACTTTAAAGGTACGTTAGATACATAAGATTAATTCATAAGAATAATTTTTATTCATGATTAGATCTCTAAAAAATTAGGTGGATTCTACCTAAATCGAATGACTCCCGTTCCCATGTTAACGAAGCCCCGCCCCCAGGAAGCGCCCTCAGGTAGCCCGTGTAGGGTTTATAAAATGGCTGACAGGAAGCGTATCGAAACGCAAACGAGGAATCTGTCACGGCTTACCACGTTGGTTTTTTTTCTCATGTTCTACATACTGTATCTTCCATGTTATTTGTACAAGTAAGAATACTCATTTTAAAAAAATCAACCTTGCAATATTACATTTAAACTAAAATTAAACCTATAAAACTTTTAGACGGTCGGTGGTGTCTTTCACTGAAACTTTTGAATTTTAAATAAATACAATTTTTCTTTTCTTTTCTTTTCTTTTGGGAGTAGCCCTGTGATTGAGATCAAACAGCACACCAAATCCAAGAAAGCCTGTAGTCTTCAGAACTATATATAGTAGAAAATGTCAAAATTTGACTGCATGAATGGTTTTTCACAGGCTGCCCCACACACACACACACAGCAAAAGTGTGTGTGTGAACAGCGAGCGGTGGTGGCCGTGTCTGCTGTCGTTTTCAGCTTTCTTCTCACATGGTATCCGTGCTGAACGCAAAAAAAAAAATCATTCATCATTTTCCCAAGCCTAAGAATTCTCTTCTGTACAATCCCCACACACACACACACACACACACACACACACACACTATCCTCTGGGTGATCAGACATCATTATTACGCCGGTCTCTGGAGGCCAGGATTTAGTGGGCCGATGGAACAGCATGGAGGAAGAGACTCAATGCACAAGGGCTCGTAGCCGCAGCTCTCTCCACCGGGCCTTTGTAATTGCACTCAGGGGGGAACATTTGCTTAGTGCGCCCCAATCCACTTCAAATATCTACCCAAGTCCTCTGACTTCACTTACACTACACGAGTCCTTTTATATTATCCAGTCCTCAGTGTGACAATACACATGATTAACCTGGTATACAGGAAAACAGTCCTCTCCTACTTCATCAGTATTAACAGCAGGCTTCTGAGATTCTGAGTCATGTTGGTCAATCAGACTAAACTGTATCTCTGTATTCACTGGTATCATCAAATATTGAATCTTCGCTTTAAGAATCAGAATGAAATTCATATCATGTGGAAGCCTGAGGTTTAAACCCCGATGATTTTCCCTTACCTAAGCCAAAGATTCTGGTTCACCTGATATCCGGCTCAGGAGATTTTTACTAACCATTCTTTATAATGCATTAAAAAACCATGATTCATGGAATATTTAATAATAATGAAAACCTCCAGATCATTATCATTAAAATTTATTCATTCGGAACATCCATTTAAGCCCATTTTACATCCAATGCGCTGTCACCTTAATCAAAGTGGCTTTTACCCCGGACACTGAAAGCGTGGATATTTAAATTACAAATACACACGGTTTTGTACCGGGCAGTCATGGCTTCTAGATAGAAATGCTACAAAATCCGATATTCATGCTATACCGTGCAGTGTTCGTCTCTAATCTGAACATGGGCAATCTTTCAGTCTGCTCTAACAGCACACACTCTGACGGAGCGTAGAAGTGAAAATCATCGGATTAATAAACTCTGTGCGCTCATATACAGTGGCGATGAACGTTTGTCATATTTACGGATCTTTGCATGTCATGTTTTTTAAACCAAGCACAGTAAAGAACGCTCCGTGGCACGACGTGAGCCGAGAACAATGCTTTACACTCATGAAAATATGAGACCCAGGCTAAACCGATGAACACAACCGTTTAGCTAGCAATTGTTTATGGGGACGCAGAGCTCAGGGTCTTTGCACACATCACATCAAAGTAGCGATCTCAAATACATCTCCTGACTTTGCTGCAGTGTGACGCACAATCCCAGTCCCCTGATCAGACCCTGTGAGTGGCTGCGGTTGTGTTCTCTTACACACAGCGATCCAAAAGTGCATTGTTAAATGTGTAAGTATAAAGAACCAACATGCTATCTTTCCCTTTATGTAGGACAATTCAAATTTGATGAGCGATTTATTGTGATTTATGAAAAAAAACTGAAGATATCGTGCAACAAATACAGGGCCATTAAGTTTAATTTCAGACATATTTAATCATTTCAAGATCAGATCAGGTTTGCTTGTTTCGAGAAATAAACAATAATGGTCTGCCGATAGAATAATGTCATGTCCGATTCCTCCCCAGACCACCAGAGGGCACTTTCACTCTGTTTTTCTCCCCAAATTTCTTCTTTTGTTGTCTGCTCTGTTTCCTTCCTTGACTGTGCTCACCTGTTTTGTGTTTCCCTAATTAGTTCCCTATTTAAGCTCTGTGTTTTCTCTGCTTAGTGACAGCGCATTGTGTGTTTGTGCGTGGTTGATATTGTGGTCGGTGTTATATATGTGCGCCCTGAGTGGGTTTTTTGTTTGTTTGTTTTCATGTTGAGTTTTCTTTTCTTTTATCTTCTTTGCTTTACCTAGCCTCGGCCTAGTTCTTTGTTTTAGTTTTTCCAGTTTTTGGAGCCTTTTCCAGTCACTTCTTGTTTTTGTAGTTGATTTATTATTAAGGAATAAATTCCTTCCTTAGGAACTCTCTGGATTCCATGACTGAATAGAACAATTTCAAGCCTGAAAGTAAAAAATATTTTTTAAAAATAAAATAAAATAAGCTTAATTATTTGAATATATAAAAATTCAAGATATTTTTACCTGATAAGCTCCATTTTGGCAGCGTTTCTTTATACTGATTTGTTAAGATTTATTTTTTTTTTAAGTAGTAGAGACAATGTTTGAGAACCCGGGATTAATCCCATGTACAGATTGCACGCAAGACATCAGATTTTAGCTCTCCCATCTAATCACAGCCGGCGTCAGTGCACGAATTAGCCGGACTGAGTAGGTATCCAATTAGAAGGAGAGACACAGACAGGAGACACGGGTAGGAGTTAATTAGGGGTCCACAGTTTAATATAGGTTTAGCCTGGTAAACACATAGCACAATTACTTCTAGGGGTTTAAAAGGTACGACGACTGACGAGAGTACAATGGAGGGAGGAAAAACTGCTTGCACAGAAATGAGAACCTAAGCTGAAAGAAAATTACAAAACGTGTCCGCTTATTAATCCAGGGGCAATGATGAGAAGCGAGAGAGCGAGGTGGGGGGAGAAAAAGTGGTGGCCAAACAGTGTTATCGGAGGAAAAGCTTTCCGCTGCCATGGAGAGTGGTATGTTGAGTTACGAGAGTCATTAAAAAGTGTCTAGCTGGCTAAAGCTCGTGCATTGCTTGAAAATCGCATGAATAAAATCTCCATTCGTTTAGTACGAGTGCAGCGTAGACGTTTAGTGGCGAGGCCTACGAATGAGACAGTGTGTGAGTGTGTGTATATTTGCATCATCAGAATAAGTACGTCCAGACAATGCTTTATAAAACAATGTGAGAGGAAACTTATCGAGACATTTATATACTATATTACGGTGGTTGTAAACTCCCTGTCTGGAGTAAAGCGCAGCTCGTCCTTCACTTACTTCCTGCAGACACGAGTCAGTCCCTAAGAGAATGCTCAGAGCGATCGTTGCAGACTCGCACCCGCTCTCACGCTGGTCCTATAAACAAATGTCTTCGCGACTAAAACCGAAAATGACCGTTTACTGATCCTGTGATTTGCACTTCACCAGATGGAGGCGATTCACACACTCCTCACACGTCCCTACAGCTTATCCTGTAGCGGATAACGCGAAACACTCCATCCATTTGTACTGGCAGAATACGTTTCCTTGGAAATTCTGTCTGTACGTGAAACGTGAAGTGCCACAAGCCTGTAAAACACTTACAAATATCATTTAAAATACAGGCAGAAAATCTTTTGGTGGATGAAAAAAAAATTTCAAGGCCAAAGACAAAAGTTAAAAGGAAAAGAATCCACCCTGAATCGCTCGCATATCTTTCACTTAGCTAAGTGTTCCCGATTACCCACAATGCCATTCGACTACCTGCTGATGAGACCTGCCAGTGGAAATTCATCTCTACCTAAAGAGAAATGCAGCGGCGCTTTAGTGTTTTTGCCTGTCCAGCTCTCTAACTTCCTCATCTGCTTCCAAAGCTCCACTGTCGTCAGCACCGTCGCTCTCGTCTTATCGTAGATCGCCGACGTAGGTCGTAGACCTCTACCGTAACTCAACTGCAATGCATTCTGGGTCCATCGTCTTCGCTGCTTCTACGGCGGACTTTCTCATTAACGTGACGATATCACTGGAGAATGGCGAGCGAGAAAAGAAAGCGCGTCACCTCTTATGTTTGAGATCACGGAAAGATTTTTTTTTTTCTCTTCTTATAAATGCCACTGCGTGTTGAAATTTCCCACTGTGACATCAGCGCGACACACAGTCCCAAACAACGAAAATACAGCCTCAACCAACATATTAGCATATTGCAAAAATTACCATATATAAATATTTAATATGTTTCAAAGCTGGAAGTGTAAAATTACTTGGGGTTCGAATCAAAGGACCTTTTGATATGGATTTAAAAAAAAAAACAGTAAAATTTGGAAAAAGAAGATGGTGGTTTCACTGTGGCACCATAACACTGCATATCGATGAGATTATTGTGAGCGGCTCTGTGTGAACAATGACAAAGTGTTCTTTCCATTTGACTTCAGCGCTGCACTGACTGACTGGCTCATTAGCTTTCGCATCGAGTGCAAATGGCTTCCAGTCTCTTAGGGCGTTTTCGAGGCGTAATGCATTGCTTTGCAATGGCACATGGCGTGTGATGTTTGAAAGTCCGTGTGATATACGTATGAAGATGAAGTGAAGTTAGACTGATGTATGCAAGTGTTTCAACAACCGAGAAACCGGCGTGACGTTCCTGCGAAGGTGAATTTCGTAGGTTTGTATAGCGCTGCTACGGTTTACTCCTACAACTCGCACTTGCTGAGAATGAATACGCACCATAATAAAACAGGACAGAAGGGGGAAAATCTGGCACACGGGCGAAAAATAAATCCCGCTGCGCGCGGAAGTGACGTTAGAGCGTGCGAACTATTCGCTTTACGTAGCAGGAATACACAAAAACAAACAACTGGACTTAGTATTTTTTTAAAAAGTGAGAGTAATAAAGCACAAACAGCCATACGGAGTGAAAAAGAAAAGACGTGTATAAATGAAGGAGGGGTGGATAGATGGAAAGATTACAAAAAGGAGACAAGCACACACACAGATAGAGAGAGATAGAGAGAGAGAGATGAAGGGATGGAAGCAGAAAAAGAGACCGAAGCAGCTCGAGAAGGAGGCGGACATGTGTGAGCAAGCTGTGTCTCCAGCTGTGAATATTACTGTCAGTGCATTTTAAATAAATAAATAAGTAAGTAAGTAAGTAAGTAAATTAAATAAATAAATAAATAAACACACCAAATTAAAAAGAGGCTCATATGAACCACCGCAGTTTTAATTATGGATCTTTTCATGCACACACAACTCAGTTGCGCGTACTGGAATTATAGCCGTCACCTAATTATTTCTTTCTTATCAACACTACTACTGAGATTATTTTGCACCATTTTGTCCAAACTTTATAAGCACGCGAAGAGCAAATTGAAACCTCTTCCACCCCAGCTATGCCAGGTGTAGGAGGCTCAGGTCATTTTAATTAGCACGGAATGAGGCACAGCCAAATCCTGGGCGTGTGTGTGTGTGTGTGTTCATAAGCTGTAGCTAAAACCTGCATCTTAGGAAAATCAGATCAGATTCAATTTACATGCCGAGAGAGAGAGAGNTGTTGGGGTAAATCGGTAAACAGGAGCCGACCCAGAGCCCTGCAGGGTGGCTGATGCACTGGGATGTGCATTTCAAATGTGTCTGAGTCGACGACAGTATTTAAATGCTGCGTGCATTACTATCAGACCTGTGTTTCAGATGCACTTCACGCAAAGCAAAAGGGATGAATAAACAAGGTATATGAAGCGGTCTGCAACAACCTGTCAGGCTGCGTCGCCGCTGAATTGTAGAGAATCTGGTTTTGACATCTCTACTTTTAAAGAAGCATCAACATATTTTACCAAAAGACACGGAAATATTTCTCATTTAGGATCTTTTCTAGCCATGCCTTAGCATCTGCCTGCATGTCAGTCTGTCTGAAGATGCCATGATTTGAAGCTGTTGGATAATTCCATACATGGACGTAAGCCTAATAAGTCAAGGTTGTGGTCAGCAATGGCTGTCAAAATGTCTGTGATGCCCCTGAACCATCTCATCATCATCACCATCACCATCATCTTCAAATCAGAGAAGAGTTCTTACACACTGTGTACACACAACCGTTTTCAAATGTATAAATGCACTAATGAAAAGACAAGGGGTTCATAACTAGAAATTAAGCAAACCTGCTCCAGCATGACGATGCCCCTGTGCACAAAGCGAGCTCCATGAAGACATGGTGTGTGAAAGTTGGAGTGGAAGAACTCGAGTGTCCTACACAGAGCCCTGACCTCAACCCCACTGAACACCTTTGAGATGAACTGGAATGGTGACTGCACCCCCAGGTCTTCTCGCTTAACATCAGTGCCTGACCTCATTAATGCTCACTAATGTGGGGCAAGCACTACTCCAAAATCTATTGGAAAGCTTCCCAGAAGAATGATGGTGGTTTGGGACTAAATCTGGAATGAGATGTTCAAAAAGCATGTATGGTTATGATGATCAGGTGTCCACAAATTTTTGCCCATATAGTGTATTTTTCTATATATAGTAGAAAATTGACAAAAGTTCACTATGCAAAGGGTTTTCACAGGCCACACACATACCACTGAAGTCACTGTTTTGTCAAAGACCACACTGTCTTGTTCCACATGTTGGTGTTCTTTTGTCTTTCAGCTGTTTCTGTTAGGGGTTGCCACAGCGGATCATGGTCCGCATGTTCATTTTGCCACAGGTTTCATGCCCTTCTTGACGCAACCCTCCCATATTATCCAGGCTTGGGACCAGCACGGAGAGTTGTGTGAGTAGGAAACGGCGATCTGGTGGTCTCTGGCGACAGAATCGGGTGTATAGGTAGGATTTATCTTTGTTCAGCAGGGCATGACTAACATCCAAACCCTTGAGAGTACAGGTTATGTTCAGGTTATACTTCACTGATCCCTGGCGTCACTGCACCCCACTGCTTTAGCGAACCGAGGCGGAGGTTTGTTTGGCCAGACCTTCACATTATGAGACCTGGGGTCTCTACAGGATTAGTCTGGAATGGTGAAGTTCACTTGAGCAGATCTTCAATCTCTCTTTCTCTGGGTTCTTATTAATGATGCTCACATGTTCCCTTGCATTTCTTGGGGAGAGCAAGCAGCAAGCTTGCATTTGAGTGTGAGAGACATCCATGGTGCCATACAAACGGTTAAGTTCATCAGAGTGATGTAGGCACCCTGTGGAGTGCACACCCATTATAGTAGAAATGACTTCTCTCTCTCTGTCCGCCTCTCTCTCTCTCACTCTGCCTCCCTGCCAAGCTGCTGAACAATGGGAATCACTTTAACTCCTGTTATTCTGCAAGAAGGCATTCTGCCAGGCTCTGACAAGGGAAGAAAAATCATTTGCCACCTTCCCCTCAGTGCCCCTTTGCTCAGCAGTGGGGGAAATATGCGGTCTGCTGATGTATTCCACCGATTGCGGGCTTGAGGGTTCTCCTCAAAATCGCTGAGTAATAGACAATGTCTGCCTAACGATATTTCTCAGGTCAATATTAATTCAGTTCATATCAATTTTCAGCCACTGCAGAGTAGGAGTTGCATAGGCTAGTCGGTTAATACATTCACTAGTGGGGACTGCTGACTAGCAATAAAGGAAAGCAGGCTAAATGTACTTTGTTAGTCTAGAAATGTTTTAGACCAAATGCAGCCAATTATACAGCACATTGCACATGGTATCTTTTTTTCCTCCTTTGGTTTAATGGAATGTAATGACTTTGAGATCACATTATATGAAGTGTAGAGGCCAGAGACCAAGCCATACAACTCTCAGATCATTATCAGCCTGGAAAAACCTCCCAGATGCGGCTGCACTGGTGGCTCAGTGGTTAAGGCTTTGAGTTGAACCCCCAAGCCCCAGTACTTCCAAGCTTCCTCTGTCGGGCCCTTGAGCAAGGCCCCTATATATTTCAGGGGTGCTATATCATGGAAGACCCTGCACTCTGACCACAACTTCCTCAGAAGCTGGGATATATGAAAATAATCATATAAGATTTCTTTGTCTTCCATTCAAGACAGGCTGGTCACTGAGCTATAAGGACGGACCTGAGCTTCCATGCTGCTCGCTCTCAGTTCCAGGGTCAGTTATTTTTAGCTGAGCCATGTTGTCCATTTTAAGAATTGGTATGTCCAGAAATATTGTAATATGACACACAGATTTATTATTTTTTGCAATTTTATTGAACAGATTTTATTTTTTTTATTAACAGTGAAGCCTAAAATGCACTGAGGCATTCTTCGCTTTTATTTATCACCATTTAACTGCAACAATAAAATACACTGTTGTATCATATTTTGTTTTTTGTTCAACTAGTAAGTTAATAGTGCCCCCCTACTGCAGGGTCAGTACAGTCATAGACCTCCATGACTATGGAGAGAACCTTACTTTTCCGAGTGTGTGTTTATTTTTCTGCTAAATTGCTAACAGCTTAGTCAGCACAGCACATGCTGCTTATTCCTGCCTTATCCTCCTGATCCATCATCCATTTCCCTCCTGCTCTCTGACTAAATGCCCTTGAGATTGAATGCTTGCTAAACCCCATGACCCAGAAGGCACTGCCAGTTAGCCCTGCTGGTCCATTCTTCAGTAGCCTGACTCCGAGAAGAAAAAAACAGCATGAAAGTGCCTAGTATTAACATAGCCTTACATGGATTTAGGGACCAATCCAAAAAGTGTGTGGTATGATTTCAGGAGCAGTTTTTTGCGGCCTGCTGATATCCATAGATCCCCTAAAAAAAAAAAAAAGGGGAGTCCACAGGGAGCCTGAGTCTCTTCCTCGTCTGAATCGGACCAAATCATCAGCGCTAGCAGAGGAAAAAGTGCTGTTTCGACTCAGCATGAGCTGGAACTAATTCATGTTCAAATTATAACAGCTGTCAATGTTGCCATAGCATAGCAAGTGCTTCTCTCCTCCCTCTTCCACCTTCCTCTGTCCTTCCCCTGTGAATCTTTTATTCATTCTAACAAGCGGCCTTTAGTGCATCACAGACCACAGGAATATCTCTAACCTAGTGTAAGGTCACGGAATTGGACGAGCCTGGGACGAAACGTATCTGACTGTGCATAAGTATTCACCCACTCTGAACTTCTCCACCTTTTGTAGTGGAACTGGAAATGGACTCGATTGGAATTATAGATGTCATGAACCTACACAAAACAGCCTATAATATTGAAGAGGGGGGAAAATAAATATGGTTATAGCTAAACTATTTGCAAATAAAAATGTAAGTAAAAGTAAAGAAAAAGTAGTAATTGTAGAAGCTTTCGACCCTGTTGCATAGGAACCCATTAACTGGTTCTGGTTTCCATCAGATGTCACATAATACGATGAATGGAGTCCACCTGTGTGCAATTAAAGTGTCACATGATTCCTGGGGAATGTGGATGTTGGAAACCCAACACTTCTTCTCCCCCTGAGGACACCATACCCACAGCGAAGCATGGTGGTGGTAGCATCATATTGTGGGGATGTTCCTGGAAGGCCCCAGAGTTTGTTAGAGAACATACCTAAATAATCGGTATCACAATGACCAAGTCTAGGACATGCAACCAAGAGACTAAGGCAGCTGTGGCAGGAGAAGCTGTTCACAGGATAACCCTAGCCCAGACACTTCACAAAGAAACGAGTTGAAAGAATTTAACAAAAAAATATACAAGTTTACCACAAGGTATTTTGGAGACTTTGCAAAAATGTTCTCTGGTCTGACGAGACCAAGATTGAACTGTTTGGCCTCTTGGTGGAAATCCAACACTTCTTCTCCCCCTGATGACACCATACCCACGGTGAAGCATGGTGGTGGTGGCATCACACTGTAGGGATGTAGTCGACATCAGGGAATGAGAAACTGGTCAGGATTGAGGGAACGATGGATGGAGCCAAATACAGGGCAATCCTCGAAGTAACTTGTTCCACTTTGCATGAGACTTCTGGCTCAAAAGCCGAGAAGCTGAATTTGTTAGAATGGCTCCGTCAAAGCCAAGACCTCAGTCCAATTCCGGATCTGTGGCAAGACTTTAAAATTGCTGGTTACCAATGATCTCCATCCAATCTGACAGAGCTTGAGCAATTTTTGGCAAGAAGAATGGGCAAACATATCAGCATTTAGATAGTATTCAGATAGAAATATATCCCGGAAGACTTAGGAAGCTGAAAACAATTATTTATTTTATATCTATGTGACAGCCATGACTGACAAAGCATACATATCTCAATGAGCGCTACGGTACATATACACCTTGCCCCAGTCTACAGGTTTGTCTCCGTCACATCCGTCGTCAAACATGATTTGAAGCTGAGCTTGTCATCATCTTGCCACACTGTCTTATTTTAACACTTCAATAATGGTCATGTGGACCCTCCGCTGCACAGGTTTAGGTACACCAGTGGAAATGAGATTTATGGGCTTATAAGGGTATAAATGTTGCTGTTAATAAATGTGATTTATGATGTGCTGAGAGCACACGGTAAGTGTTTTGATGAGTGAGGGGAAAGAGACCCATTTGGGCACTTGTGTTTTATTTTCAATGTGAATGATTGGCCTCTGCAATGCTTTTAAAAGCAAGCCAGATGGAAGCAGACAAAAGCGAGAGAGAGAAAGAGAGAGAGAGAGAGAGAGAGAGAGAAGAATTAGCCCTAAAGGTAAATAACAATGTTTGTCACCTTTGAGATTCTTTATCTCGCTGTTATTCGCTCAGACTGACAAACTGCCAAATCTGTGTTGTGGGCGTGTGATGTGTGCGTGCGTGTGTGTGNGTGCGTGTGTGTGTGTACATATGTGAAGGCCTGCACGAGTGACATTAAGTGTAATGCCAGTGAGTGTTTGAGTCCCTCTGCCCGTGAGACTGTATATGACTAGTGTGAATGTGTGTACATGTGTGATAGAGGGAGCTCAGGCTGAGATGGAGACAGATGGAGTGAACGCGTGCTTGTGTAATGGATGATACAAAAGCGTGAGCATGGACACCCTCACAGACACGCGCCCATAAATAAAAAGCTTCCAAACTTTAGCAGATTTAAGTGTGCTCCTCTCCCTTCTGTGTCACTGCTACTTCTCCTACTCTTACAGCCTGTGTTTCTCTGTTACATCTCCCTTTTCCCATTCTCTCCTTCCCTGTCCCTAAGGACAAATTACCATGATTATCATTTCTCTGCTCTATTCTTAAACTCCCTCTCTTCTACCCATTCCTCGACTTCCTTGTCTCGGCCTCCCTCCTCTTTTTCAAACTGTCTCACTCGCTCGCTCTCTGGTTTGGACTCGGTACCTGGCACGGGCTCTAGAGAAATAAATGACTAATATATATGAGAAAAGCCTTTCTGTATCTTCGTCTTTCGCATCAAGGCATTGATCTGATCAGGCATACCTGTGTAGTCATCTGTCATGAAATCCATTTATCTGTCCATCACACAGCCACCACAAGCTCTTCCCTTAAAACGGATCCAGCCTAAAGTCTACATCCATTCCAGATGATCCACAAAAAGTCCGCAAAAAAAGACGCGACGTTCGTGACCGTGCGCCTGAAATGCAAGCTGTAGCTCATCGTGCAAATACACTAATACTAAATACACTCCTAACGAAGCGCGAAGATGCTGTGAAATCATACGATCAGCACACGACTAAAGAGG
>JAKKZN010000004.1:25019441-25034350 GCA_033441825.1 Pangasius elongatus
TTTTATTTTGGCAGAGCGGTGGGTCCGGCAGTCGATCCCGGTGTCAGGTGACTGTCAGTGTGGAGTTTTACATCCTTTCCCCATGTCCATGTCAGAAGGAGAACTGGATAAGATGAACTTCCCCGAGGATAAAGTGGTTACTGAGAGTGAGTGAGCAGTTTTATTTCTTAACATATACAAAAGAGCATTTTTAAAAAATGGACTTAATTAGTTCTTAGTAGATTTAAGTAAGTTTAACAAAATAAGTAAACTCAAATGCTTAAACTTAAATGGTTTAAAGCAATTAGTTTCCTTAAGTGATTGGAGCAGACGTAATTCATCAGGGTTTATAGTTTAGTTAATACTGAATCATACGTCATTACATGACCTTGCTGCCAAATCTCAGCATGGATCCCAGCACACATGGTATTTGTGTGTTCTACACCACATCTGGCAGTGACGTACATGAAGCCTCACTGAACGGCTCATGGCGCATAACTAACACCGTCACGTATTAATGTCTCATGAAACCGCATGGAACGGCTTTGAATAAGATCACAGTTATGAATGGCTTGTGATGATGAAAAAAATAAACACACACAAAGTATAGACGGAGAGGGAGCACTGTGAGAGTTATGAGTGTTCCTTTTGAATTTCAGCAATAATACAGTAGTCCCCACACTCCCTGCTTACTTTTAGCTTCTACATGCAGGCTAGAAATGCCTTTCAGTTTCGTCTCCACAGGGGTTTGTAATAAAATGGTATTTAACACAATTGCGCTCTTCCGCTGCCCTTTCCTGTCTCGCTCGTACAGCTCTGCTCTATCTCTATCTCTAGTATTTTTCATGTTGTCTCTTTCCAGATATATATCCTTATGATAATGCTCACACACACACACACACACTCTCTCTCACACACACACTCACACACACACACAGCTTCATAATGTTTGAGGTCTGCAGAAACCTGTGTTTTTCATTTCTCACAACGTTTTTCATTGCTCCATTTCTCTCTGTCATTCATTTTTGCAGCACGTTCTCTCTGCCTTGCTTTCTGTTGTGACTGTAATTTCCTGCTATTTGCCCGAGACTTTTCTCTTCTACCTCATTCAGATATTCTGCTAATCCAACTTGCATTACTATTTTAATACACATTCTGCCATCTTGCCTCTCAGTGTCCCTCTCTCTGTCCTTGTCAGCATCTCTTCATCCCTAATTGCTCCTTCGCTCCTGCTGAGTTCAAGCCTTGAGGCTAAATATTTTTCACAGTGAGAGAAAGTGAAGAAAAACACAAACTAGTTTGTTGAGAGTCATCCTTGAATTATCTCTCATGATCTCTCTCACAGCAGGTGTCTGTTGTCGCTGTGGCCTCAACACAGTCTGTCTTGCTCTCCTCTTCCAACTCTTTCGAATAGCATGTGATTGTCAGTGTGTGCAGCAAACTGAAATCGTGTGTTGGGCATGAGTTTAAAAACAAAAGGGTACTGGCCATATGTGTCACACTGATTGCACAAACCACTTGCACACAAACACAATCAATTAAACAGGCAGTGGAGCCAGCACCTAACCCTGATGTCATTTTCTGGTTGAATGGACAGAAGCAACACAAATTGGTGTGTGTAGATAAATAGATAGATAAAACAATGAATAGAACGATGAGTGGGTGAATGGCTGGGTGGACAGATGGGTGGAAGAATAGATGGATGGCTCAATGGATGATGAATTGGTTAAAAGCCTGGGAGGGAGGGAGGGAGGGAGGATGGATGGATGGATGGATGCATGGGAACAACAGATGTGGAAGGATGGATAGGGGAATAGATGTGGGTAGGTGGATGGATGGGTGGGTGGTTAGATGGACAATGGATTGATTGGTGTGTGAATGGATAGGAGGATGGGTGGAAGAACAGATAGTTGATGGGTGGATGGATTGAAGGAAGAAGAGATGGGTGGGTAGAGGGATGGATGGTTGGATGTCTGGATCAAAAGATGGTTGGTGAAGAATAAATGGATGGGCAGGTGGTTGGTTGGATGGATGGATGAATGACTGGAAGAAAGAACAGATAAATGTGTTGATGGATGGATTAGTAGGTGACGAAGCTTCAGTCTTTAGAATGTAGTGATGATTGGGACACCAGAATAAAGACCTTAGTCAGGCTTGCTTAAACTCGAGATTAATCCCTTGGTAGCCCTCTAACAGGCACATTTACAGTATATACATAACCATCATGTCCATGAATGAGCTACATCAAATTATTCACAGTTGTGGCAATTATGCAGCAGTTCTAAAAATATCAGTGGGCAAAAATGCCACAGAATTCATATTAGAGGATGCAGAGAGTGTACTGGTGCACTAATTGAGCTAAAAATACTACAAATTACTACTTGAGCTAATGTGGAATGGTTCATGGCATGCTTTCAATAATTTCAACCCTTAAAAAAAACACTAATCAGTATAAGAAATTGAATTATTTTTCTAGGGGTGAGAAAACCACTGTTGAAGTGCTTTGTGTGCTTTCCCATAAAGTTAATTTAAAGCCCTGTGACTTAGAACATACGACTTGCCAATAGTACAGAATGTCATTGGGTGTAATTTTCACTAATGAGGTCCAGGGGGAACAATGGGGGGGGGGGAACACCCAGGTCATTTTTGACATACCTTTTATCTTAAGGTGTACGTTTAGGTCACTGGAGAGAAAAAAGTCTATACTCCATAATGACTGGAATAGTCCAAGAAGCTAAGCAGTGTGTCATTGGCGTAGGGATATGTTACTCTTGGGATGCTTGGGACATTTCCCTTCCACTTTTTCTTATTCGCAGGTTTGTCCCAACCACTTTTTTTTTTAAATTCCTAGTTAGTATTCTGGGGCAGAACATGAGCCAAACACTTTCTAAATGTAAAGCTGTCAATTATACAACATTCTAGCATGCCACGTTTCCTTGGGAGCGGTTTTTGCGTTGCACATGGCAATTACTGAACCGTGAATTTATTTATTTATAGAAAATTACAAATAGATTCTACGCAGAATCCTACAACCGAGTGTTTTCCATCTCAGGTCGGGGTCAGTGTTTTCTCGAAGCTAAGAACCCTTAAATATCCAGTGAACCAGAAAAAAAAAAACATTTCAAGAACCCAAAGCGTTCAGCTGTCATGCTTGGGTGCATTTCTTCTTCAAAGCATCCATCATTCATTCTGAGGAACTATTTAAAAGCTAGTTTGAATCCGAACGCTAGTAGGAATGGCAGCGTATCTCTACCAGTGTCCCAGGAACTTTTCAAAGCAAAGTTACATCCATGGTTGTTGGAACAGCGTGCTGAAGGAAAGCATGATATGTGCCTGATATTTCCGTTTCTTGATTGCACAAGTGGTCTCAGCAGAGTTGCAAGAAGAATGACCATCTAAAACTCCGCTTTGCCCGTCACAACTTTCCCGAATTTCCAGCTCCCTATGGAGTTCCTGTATCCTTAGGTTTCATCACATTAGCATGTGCTGTGTTATTTGTGCCAATAAGCAGCTATGTGTGTTTTGAACGATGGCGGATGAAATTCCCGACACACCAACACAACACTCAAGGATGTAGAAACTGGTCAATTTTGCGTCAAGAAACTTCTGAGAGGGGGTGGGCTTTAAGGGAAGCAGGAGTGGGTGGATGCAGAATCAAGTTTCTTTCATGTTCCTCAGTGTTCGTGGCTGAAGCATGAGACTTGCAACCAACTAAACATACTCAATATTGTCAATATGCCTCCTCTCTTTCATTTCCCCTGTCCACTAATTCCTAATGGTGCACTGGGTTTGCTTTTCTCAAAACCGTCCTCTTCTTCTCAACTTGTACAGCATGTTCACCGCCACTGAGCTCAGGTGGATATCGAGATATTAGCACTGCAGGGATTCCATTAAGCAACTGGAGAAGCAACAAGCACAAAAAAAGGAAGACAAGTGCACAGTTTTGTTTTTCCAATCATGAAATGCTGTACGGCTGCCTCAGGCAAACACACCATATCATGCTTGTTCATTTACTCAGCTCATAAACTCTTTCTTGCCTTTACATTTCACACATGGACAAAAAGACAAAGAGAGTAGAAATGGAGGCTTTGGAGTTTCTCAAGGCTAAGCAAATTCTCTAATCAGCTCGGCAATTCAACCGATTCACTATTTTTTTTTTTTCCTTCTTCTCATAACAGCCCCAGTTCCCTGCATTCCTCAAGCTCCAGGTTGTCTCTGGAGAATCAGAGCCTCAGTACATTTAGGCATGAGTCAGAGAAGATCATACCCAGAGAAATTATGGGTTTCTGCTCTGTGTTTTCATGCACTACCCCTGTGCCCTTGATTGTCTGCCAGAGGTACAATTTTAATAGTTCATCACCATGTACACTGTAGTTTTAAACAGCAATGAATCAGGGTCTAAATTAATGGACTGATTATAATATTATTTTCCAACCTGCTGGGGCTGGCCTCTGCTGAGAATCAAATTGACAAAGATTGACAGAAAAAAATGGCTGGATTAATCGGTCTAATGGCATTAACATTGCTCTAAAAGAGATTAATCAGAGCCCTCTATGGGAGATCTTTTTTTTTTAAGTTACAAAGCAATGAAAGTTAAATATAAATTTGTTATCCTCCATAGGCATCACAGAATGCAGTAACCTTTTAATGCCTTGCTGTCTAATTATTTAAAGTCATTAAATAGTAATTCAGTTACCAGATGTGTAGGAAATCAATGGCAGTTAAAAGTCACCAGGGGAAGTGTAGTTAATATGCAACCATGAATGGAATTGGCAAAAGACATGAATAAAATAATTTATATATATATATATATATATATATAAACATATATTTTTTTAACTTACCCTTCCAATGAGAACAGGTTCAGGACCAGCATACTCCTCAATAACAAAAAACTGGTTCCAGATCCAACTCCGTCTGCTTCGTGATCGAGACCCATCACTTTCCTTTGGACTCCACCCTTTACCTCCGTCCTCCTCCATCTCCTGGAACACGAGGCCATGGCCACCATGCAAAGGCCACGTGACCGATGGCTCCCAAACATCCTCCTTGTCCATGCCTTCATCATCTGGACTTGGGCGCAGTTGCAGAATGTGACTATCTTCGACAAAATCTGAAGCTTTACTTATCGGTTCCTGAGTGACATTAATTTCCATTCCTGGAGCATACGTGTTTTGACCTGATTCCTGAGAGATATTGGTACGACTAGTAAAAGGAATGGCCTCTATGTCGACCATGAGTTCACTTTGGGGTGTTGCTGCCACATGGGTTAAGTGGTGTTTGCTCTTCGCAGTAGCTATAGACTCATCCTCTGTCTTCTTCTCTTCATCTTTTGAATTTGGACTGGGATCGCTAACTGGCCTCCTAAAAATATGAACTGGACTGACATTAGGATTCGTGATGGTGCTTGACTGTGGCTCAGCAGAGAGTCCTAAAGTCTTGTTATGATTATCAGACTCATGTACAGCTAGAGATACAGAGCTGTCTTGTCTTTTTATTTTGGGTTCCTCCAGTTGTCCATGATCCATATCGATCAAATCTCTCTTCCTACTGTGACTAATCTTATTCTGGAAGGTCAGACCATTCTGGAGTTGGGAATTTACAATTCGCACAAGGTTGTCTTTAGAAATAAGCTTCAATACACCAAAGTTTCCTGTCAGGTTTAATTTACGAGGCGAATCCAATATCACTCCCTTCGGATCTATGGCATTATTAAGAAGCCCAGGGCTTGGCCTCGCTCTAAATCTCGACTGTGATTTGTATCTGGTTCTGTTGAAGTGCAAACTGGAGTCTATTTTTCGGCGAACTGGAATTCCCTTATCAACTCTTCCACGTTTCAGGATTTCAGTGTTTTTAGTGTTATTCTTTAACCTTCGGGTCTCAAGCAGATCTCTGGTACTATCAACTGCTTTTAGTACCCTTGAGTCCATTTTAGTTGAGTCCTCATTCTCCTGCTGAGGATATTTAGCATTAAAGTCATGCAGTTCTTCCTGGGTTGAGACCGAAAGAGCTTCATTGGTCTGCTCAGCTTTTGAGTGACCTACAAACTTATCATCCACTTTGTCAGCACTAATCAGTTCCTTTAGCCTAACTAGTGGCACTCCATTCTTCTCCAGACTTGGTTGGTCCCGCTGATTGGTCACCCCGTGCAACTGCGGGTGAACTGGACTCAGTCCTCTCCTTCTCACAACCTTTGTGACTGGCTCTGCCCTTACAAGTCCCTCCCATAGGCAGAGCGACATCAGTAGCAGAAGTCTTCGGTCAGGCATGTTGAGTGATCACAAACTGTGTGCTTTATTAATTTAAGTGACAGTAAATAGAAGGGTATGCTTGTTTTCTGGTTGTCTTCATTCTCTCATCAGCACCTCTCTGCTTGTACAACCTGTCTTTACTCCTCCATTACCTGTCCTTCACCAGTGCTGGAGGGCAGGTGTCAGTCACACGGCCCCTATTTTTTTTTTTTTCTTCCACAGTATCTCCTTCTTCTGACGAAAAAAAAAAATCTTCTCTCAGTTTCCCATGAAGGCTTGATCGCCCTGAGTGGAAAGATAAAGATAATTATGTTAAAACTTTAATCACGTCGCTATGTTAATTAAACGTGGATTGGCACAGCGAGGGGAGCCGAACACACAGGCTGACAGGCCAATTCATTAACTTTGGAACAATCACAGCACACTGAAATCATCAAACTCAGTGTCTTATCTTAATCAGCACTGGCACGCTGTTACTATGGCGCATATGTGACCCTGCCTATGCTTCATCTTGCTTACTAATTTCACAGTAACACTGTGGTGATAAGCTTTGGGGCATGTGGTAAGCTTTAAAAGCATCATCATTTTGTGCTGCCCATTTTTTTTTTTGTGTGTTAATGTAGCAGATATAATGAATTGTGCATTAAATAGGTATTCTCTGTGGTAAGGTGAGAGTGCTGTAGGCTGTTTTGTATGGCTCTGTGTATTAGCTTGGAAGGTGAAAAGTGGCATGGATAAAATTGGACTGCATGTTGCCGCATTGGTTGCAGATGTACAGTATCATAATAAAAACTTTGACTATAAACTAAAACTAGATAGCAGACAGTGGGGCCTCATTTATCAATCTTTTAGTGTAAAGTTTGCGTAAGCTACATTTGTGGCCTTTGTGGCCAAGTGTGGTGACCCATACTCAGAATCTCTGCATTTAACCCATCCAAGTGAACACACACACACCCGTGAACGCACACCCGGAGCAGTGGGCAGCCATTTTAGCTGCGGNCCGAGACTCGAACCCACGACCTTCAGGTTCACCTTCAGGTTACAAGTCCGACTCTCAGACCATTAGGCCACGACTAGTAACGACACCCCCCAAGTAACGACACCCATAAAACTCCATGAAAGTGCACAGATGGCTAGGAGCACGAAATGAGCAATGAGGGTAAAGAACTGAAACGCGTAACTGAAAGTTATTTTGACTCACTTCTATGGCAAATAAAAATATTAAACAATACTGTATATAATATGAATAATAATAAGCAAGCACTAAATCTTCTGTCAGCTGAGGCGTTTGTTTACGGTTTACAGCTTTAGTTTATTCTTTAATTAATGAGACTAGAATAATTTTCACTAAACCTTCTCGATAGTACGGTTAGTCCTTGAGCGAGTGAACTAGCATGAGGATGTGTTTTTGATGGAGACCCTCGGGATAAGGGCGTCTGCTAAACGCTGTAAACGTAATGAAAAGAAGCGATTTGAACTCGACAGTATAGTCCAGAGTAATATATACAAATTGTACGATTTGAAGTCAGTCAGTCAAGTCGAGGTTTACATCGGTTGGTCTTGTTGTGCGTAAATTTAACCACACTCGGGAGCACGGGTAAGATACGGACGTTTTTCTCCGCCTGAATTTATGGGATTTTCAAATGATTCTAGTTCATATCCAGCTTCTTAAATGAAGCCCGTTGTCCAATCGAAGTACCAATGAACAGATGACAGAGGCTAGGGTTTGGTACTCGGAGGAAACAAGGCATGACTGCATTAGAGCGTTACAGACTTTGGGGGTAAAAAATTAGACCTCAGGAATGCAGACGTTTATCTGCCTTTAAATGTGAGTGCTTTGTAATCATTTGCGCCACTTTCATACTTATTACGCCATCAATGCAGCGTAATAGTTTCATTTTCAAGCTGTTGATAGATTTTAGATTTCGCCCCTACCATCTGATATCACCCTCAGCGTCCCTGATTATAATGTACGCATTTGTTTTGAGACCTGGACAGAATAATGGAAAAGAGACAACAGTCACAGTTTAAAGAATGACACAATTCGCAGCAAGTCAAACTACATTTCTTTTTTTTTTATCACTGTGAGTCTTTTTTCAGTCATTCATGGAAGGTGAGTAACGCTACTGTTTGAAGGCCAGGACAATATATCAGGTAAAATATTTAAAACGTACCATCATGCTGTCACTGGGGGGAAAAAAAATGACATTGTGTCGTCAATGACTATTTGAGAGCAAAACAGCTTTATAATGTAGTGAGGAAGGTGATGTGCTGGGGAAGTGTGACGCGCTAGGCTGAGTGTGTAGTGCTCTGGGGTATGTTTGTACCATGTTCCACTGGGTGCCATGTCGTCTGTTGTGCTGTATGACACTCGAGGACTTGCAGTGAGACCCTGTCATGGCATCCACCGAAGCATGACTGAGATCCCTCAAGATCTGCCTTCACCCCTCCTCCTCCTCCTCCTCCATTCTTCATTCCCCCTCCTTTTTTCTCACTCCCGTGCTTGTTCACACACACTTTTCCACTTTCATTCTCAATCAAAATCTCTCCCCACATTTGTAAAAAAGCCTTTCGCGTTCCTTCCTCTTAAATTCGCTCTCACCACCTCACCCACTCACCACCTGTCCCTCTGTGTCTTGCCATCTTACATTCTGTTCTCTCTCTCTCTCTCTCTCTCTCTCTCTCTCTCTCTCTCTCTCTCTGTATTGTTTAAGTATGCAGTCCTATATCTCCTCTCCATCTCCCATCCATGGCTACCTCTGTGTCAATCACGCGCCTGCCTTAACCTCTCTCGCCCTCTGTATTCCATCTCTTCAATCAATCAGCATCTCCTCAGCCGCCCGGGTGACACCGACGGCTTGCCTAGCACCGGCATCGAGGCCAGAGCTAAACTCAAGGCATCGTGTCAAAGATTTATGCGTGGATTTCAAAAGGCAAACAGAACATGTTACTTCATTCTACAAAAAGCTCCATCGGGACCAGATTTTCTTTCTTTCTTCTTCTTTTTTTTTTCTTTCAGACCCTTTCTACTTGGTTATTCAAATAACGCGCAACCAGGTAAAATAGGCACCAGGAGCACTAACAGTGGTGCTTCAAGCGCATATTGGAGCACAATCACGATTAGTAGTTCAATCTATGCCCACTTTATTGGCAGAACTTGCTGGTAGGTGGCTGCTCAGCTGACAAGGACACCTGGTTAACTGGCTGGAGGCGAACACTGAGCCAGCATACTGATGCTGTCAAGTTGAACATGTCTACCATGCCCAGTTTTGTGTGCGTTTCCTTTCAGCGTATGATTCTCCTGAGGCAGTTAAATAGAAGTGCGGGTCTGTAGGGTGCGACTGTATGACAGCATGCAGTTAGTAGAGTGCTGTTATTACAGATAGGCTTCTGTTTCTACTGATATGTAAGTGTGTGTGTGTGTGTGTGTGTGTGTGCGCAGACCTAAGAACATCTGATTACTTTAGAACATTTCACACTGCTTTCTACAGCTTCTCTTACACCCTCCGGACATCTTGAGTATCTCACTGAACTGATTAATTGGGGCCATAAACATCTTAATTAATTTTTCTCTTCCCTGAGCCTCAAATTCAAACGATCTCCTGCTTCATTAGTATTGGAGGCAGATCCTCGTCATTGATCCGTGGAGCAGTGAAGGCTGTCACCAACTTAACGAGACTGCAAATTTTAATTACGAATCGCCTTTTCACTCTTTCTTGTTGTCTACTCCCTCGACCTCCAGATAAAACCTTCTCATGAAACGCATTCAAATTAAATCTAAAGCGCAAATTAAATTAAATGCAAGTGTATTACTTTCCGCACATATTTACAGTCTCGTCCATAAATCTCTGGATGTTGATAAAGTTATTGTTATTTTAGCTGTCTCTGGCAGCGCATCGGCGTTAGTAATGACGGATATGAACCTTTAATTTGAGGGTAGTAACATCCAAAGCGGGTGAGTGGTGGAGGAAATACATCACTTTTTATGTGTGGTCCCCTTTTTAAGGGACCAAAAGTAATTGGCTGCTCAGCTGTTTCATGGCCAGGTTATTCCCTCGTTATTTCACTTACAAGTAAGCAGATAAAAGGTCTCGAGTCGATTCGGTTGTTGGAGTGTGGCATTTGCATTTGGAATCTGTTGCTGTTAACTCTCAATATGAAGTCCAAAGAGTTAATTAAGCTGAAAAATCTAAACAAACCCATCAGAGAGATACACTACGGTCAAAAGTTTGTGGACACCTCACCATCACACCCATATGTCCTTGTTGAACGTGTCATTCCAGATTTATTCCCCTGTGTTTGCTGTTATAATGAGCTCCACTCTTCTGGGAAGCTTTCCACTAGATGTTGGANTCTGTGCAGGACACTCGAGTTCTTCCACTCCAGCCTTCACACACCATGTCTTCATGGAGCTCGCTTTGTGCACAGGAACATCATCATGCTGGAGCAGGTTTGGGCCTCTTAGTTCCAGGGAAGAGAAATCTTAATGCTACAAAGACAAATACATACAAAGACATAAAAAAAAGAAAGCATACAAAGCATACAAAGGCATTCTAGACAGTTGTGTGCTTCCAACTTTGTTGTAGCAGTTTGGAGAAGAACCACATATGGGTGTGATGAGCAGGTGTCCACATACTTTTGGACATATAGTGTATATGGGGTGGACCGGTGGCTCGGTAGGTATCACATCATTGCCATCGTTGCCACCTCACAGCTCCAAGGTCCTAGATTCAATCCTGACTCCAAACTGATCTCCCAAAACCATGCCGGTATGTGGATTATCCAGGGTGCATTCCTGCTTCGTGCCCAGTGTTCCCTGGATAGGCTCCGGATCCACCGTGACTCTGACCAGGATAAAGTGGTTACTGAAGATTAACATTGAAATTGTGGCCATTTTTAAAACACGTCTAGGAGCAGTAGGTAACTGGTTACTCGGTTGTTTCTGGGGCAGATGTTAGCACTCTGGACTTTAGTCTTATAGTTTAATTTCTTGCCCATTGTGCTGAGGTACAGAAAAAAAACAACAAAAATGTGTAACTGTCAAACTACTAACTGATTCGCAGTTCCTTTGTTGTTTTTCAGAGGAACTCCTTTTGGCACCTGATCCAAAGCAATATGTTTGGATCTGTCAGGGAGTCACGGTTGTGGATAACATGGACGATGGTGAAGAACTGATGCTGACTGATGTAAGCCCAAATGAACCACTAACACCCTTTGACATTTTTCAATATTAGAAGAAATACGCTAAGTTGTTGATTCCTGGTTTCTTCATAGATGGCATTTGATGTTCTCGGCTTTACTGCTGAGGAAAAAATTAGCATCTACAAACTAACCGCGGGCATAATGCACTTCGGTAACATGAAATTCAAGCAAAAGCTAAGAGAGGAACAGGCTGATGTTGACACCACTGAGGGTAAGCATGTATCATGGAGTTAAAGAAAATCTGTATACCTGATAAAGAACTAGCTGTGAAGTAATCATGATAATGATCTGTATTTAGTGGCTGACAAAGTTGCCCACCTCATGGGAATCAACTCTGGAGACCTGCAGAAAGGAATCACCAGGCCTCGTGTTAAAGTTGGGAACGAGTATGTGACCAAAGGTCAGAACCAGGACCAGTGCGTCTACTCCATTGGAGCTCTGGCTAAAGCCATCTACGACAGAATGTTCAAGTGGATGGTGTACAGGATTAATAAAACACTGGACACCAAGATGCAGCGCCAGTTTTTCATCGGGGTTCTAGATATTGCTGGCTTTGAAATCTTTGAGGTAACTATTCTGTAACCATTTTACGAGCCGTACGTGATATCTAAACAGAGGCCTCCACTGTTCATTTTTGGATTTTTTTTTTTTTTCGCAGTTTAACAGCTTTGAGCAGCTGTGCATCAACTTCACAAATGAAAAGCTGCAACAGTTTTTCAACCACCACATGTTTGTCCTGGAACAGGAGGAATACAAGAAAGAGGGGATAGACTGGGTCTTTATAGATTTTGGGCTTGACCTGCAGGCCTGTATTGATTTGCTGGAGAAGGTTACCAAGCATTACTTCATTACTTTTACTAATAACTCAGTTCACCATGTTCCACCACTTTCTTGCTAATTTTCTTCTGTATTTCAGCCAATGGGTATTTTTTCCATCCTCGAGGAGCAATGTGTCTTCCCTAAGGCCACAGATGCCACTTTCAAGGCTTCCTTGTATGACAATCATCTGGGCAAGTCTGCTAACTTCCTGAAAGCAAAAAGTGCTAAGAAAGGTCCAGAAGTGCACTTTGAGCTGATTCATTACGCCGGCACTGTGAGTCTTCTTCTGGATATACAGTATTTTCAATATTCCTCTTTACAAAGGTTCTATTCATCATGGCTTGCATCCGTTTTCTAGGTGGGATACAATATTTCGGGCTGGTTGGAAAAGAATAAGGATCCACTGAATGAGACGGTGGTTGGTCTGTACCAGAAGTCGTCCATGTCCCTCCTAGCTCAAATCTTTAAAGAAGAGGAAGCTGCTGCAGGAGCCAAAAAGCAGAAAAAGGGTTCCTCCTTCCTGACTGTATCTGCTTTCTACAGGGTACCAGAAGTTATCCTGTTTAAAATGACAATTGTTTTTGTAAAAAAAATATATATATATTTTATGTTCTTTCATGAACTGTGCTTGGTTCCTTCTCCCACAATAGGAGCAGCTGAGCAAACTGATGAGTACCCTGCGAAGCACGGCTCCCCATTTTGTCCGCTGCATTGTACCCAACGAATTCAAACAATCTGGTAACTCCAAAACATTGAATTAGTTAGGGCTTTGGTGTGGTCTGATAACTTCTTGTCAAATGAGGACATGCAATACACACTATGTACTATTAGAATTATTGTGTGGTTTTAGCATGCTTATGAAGCCTTTGTGTTTGACCAGGTGTTTGCGATGCAAAGTTAATCCTGCACCAGCTGGCTTGTAACGGTGTACTGGAGGGAATCCGCATTTGCAGAAAAGGCTTTCCTAATAGACTGCAATACCCTGAATTTAAGCAAAGGTATTCCTCTCATACAGTGTCAAAGTCATCAATATACTGTACACCTACACTATGTGGCCAATATTATGTTCACCTGACCATCACACCCATATGGGCTTGTTGAACGCCTCATTCCAGATTTATTCCTCCTTTTGCTGTTATAATAAGCTCCACTCTTCTGGGAAGGCTTTAGACTTTGGAGCGTGTCTATGGGGATATTATTTGTTTAATTTATTGTCAGCTTAATCCTGTTCTGCTGTGACATCAGCAAATAAAGTACAGACCAAATAACAATGCAGTAAGCATTAATAATTATTACTGTAATAAAAGAAATGAATTATTACAATTTATACAGCAGTGTTGCTGCCTTACAGTTCCCCAGTTCAGTCCTGAGCTTGTGTGTGGAGTTTCTCATGTTCTCCCCGTGTCCATGTGGGTTTACTCAGGGTTCTCCTAACTCCCAGAAACATGCTATGTCATTATGAATGAGTGTGTGAATGTGTGTGTGCGTGGACTGGTGTAACATTCAGGGTGTGTCCCTGCCTCACTCCCATTGTTCCCGGGATAGACTCATTGTTACCATCTCAACTCTTACTGCATGTTGAATTTGGCACAATGCAAAACAAGAACTACTTTTAAATAATCTTACCTTAAATAAAATAAAATTAATTTTTTCTGTCCAGCATGCCCTGAATCTCAGGTTTGGTTTTGGTCAAGAATTTACTTTTCTTTGCATTATTAATTGTGAACCTTTTCCACAGGTACTACATCCTGAACCCCAATGTCATCCCAAAGGGATTTGTGGACAACAAAAAGGCCTCTGAGTTGATTTTAGGTTCCATTGGGTTGGATAATACTGAGTATAAGATAGGACACACTAAGGTACGACCTTACGACCGGAGTGTACGACCAGATGTATAAATATCTCACTGCAGAATGTAATAGAGGTTTTATATTGCAGGTGTTCTTCCGTGCTGGAGTCCTGGCGAAGCTTGAGGACATGCGAGATGAGCGTCTGGCTAAGATCATGACCATGCTGCAGGCCCAATTGTGGGGCATGCTAATGAGAATTGAGTTTAAGAAGATGCTTGAGAGAAGGTCCGTCAGAAGGATACCTTACTCTTCTGCTTTATACTCCTTTTATGAAACTTAAATACAGCACAGCACACTTGTCTTTTTGTTTTTCAGAATTGCTCTCATTGCCATTCAGCGAAATGTGAGGAAATTCCTTCAGCTCAGGTTCTGGGGCTGGTGGAAACTCTATACAAAGGTGAGTTCAAACTATGATGTCCCATTTTTTTGATGTCCCATTTACCAACAATTCGCTTTTGTGTTTAGGTTAAGCCTTTGCTCCATGTAGCTCGCCAGGAGGAGGAATTAAAAGCCAAGGAGGAAGAGTTGCGAGTAGCACTTGAAAAGACAGTGGAAATGGTCGAGAGGATCAAAGAGATGGATGAAAAACTAGTCACTCTTTCCAAAGAAAAGAGTGACTTGGCCTTAGCCTTAGCAGCTGTAAGTCAGAAAAAAAATACAATCATGACAGAATAGATGTTTTTGAGATTAATAGGTATATATAGGTATATATACCTATTAATCTATATATATATATATATATACTGCATATTCATAGGAACAAGACACCATAGCAGATGCGGAGGAGCGCTGTAACCAGCTGATGAAA
>JAKKZN010000004.1:25036633-25065481 GCA_033441825.1 Pangasius elongatus
GATGTGCGGCTTGTAGCTTAGTGCATTGCCATTGCAAAGTAGCTTCCCCAACACTAAGTGTCTTGTAGGCAACTTTTGCAGAAATTACACCTGATAGCCGTCTAGAGAGGCTTTCTTCTCTTTCAGCATCAGTGGCTCTCAACATCAAAAAGCTATCAGATCCTTTCAAAATACTGGCTGACATTTTGGAGAAAGACCCCCAAAATCTTGGACTCTATTCCTGCAGCACACTGTGTGTGTGTGTGTGTGTGTGTGTGTGTGTGTGTGTGTGTGTGTGTGTGTGTGTGTGTGTGTGGAAACTTCACAAGCCTACACACAGCACGTTCCTTTGGTGTGATGATAATACATTAACCTTTTTATGAACAGAATCAAGGTCGCATCATGAGTGGAAAATGTGTTCTTTTCTCTGTACAACATGCTTCTTTTTTTCCACAAAGGAGGAAAACCTGTCAGAAAAAAACACATCTACTTCAATCTCTCTCTCTCTCCTTCTGTGTTTATCTTTTACTTTACCTTTCAAGGGCGAACCTGCAGAGCGAAGGCACAGGGAGACAAGCGGGAGATATTTTCAAGCCGAATGAATCCCAATCGAACAAGGTTAGTGATGGAATTTTAATATTTCCACCGCTAAAAGCTTTCAGGACCTGACAAAAGCCTCAACATGAAAGAGACAGAATAATGACACCCAATCATTTCCTTTAAAATGTTTGACTCAGTTTCTGGTTTAACTACACTCTTATTTTATAAGTCTCCGGTTCATATCTCCGTTGGCTCTGATGTGGAACAAAGCAGAGGACATGTACTGTGTAACAGACACAGATCAATGGGTTTTAGCCTGATGTTTCATGCAAACCGATGTCATTTTTCTGACGTAAACCCCTTCAACGTGTCTCATTTGCTCTTCTCTTTCTCACAACTATGCCACAGTGTAAGTATAGTACGCTGCCGGGAACCAGAATGAATGGAGGTGTCATTTGTGCTAACAGGCTCAATGGAAAATTTGTTTTGGTCGCTCCTTCACATAGATCTTAAAACCCAGGATGCAGAGACGTTAGCAAAATGCTACGCATGTGCCGAGATTTATTATTCATCTCCGCTGTACATCACAGAAACACTCTGGATCGATGTATCCGTTAAGCTTGGTGCGTAGTCAGATGCAAAACTTGTACATCTATGCATTTTATTTAAACCCAACAGCAAATATATATATTTTATTATATATTACAGGATTCTATAATGCATTTAAAGCTACAGGACGTAAACGTTTGTCATTTCGCCCCCTCTGGTAGAAAAATGCAATTGCAAGAAGAACATTTCTTTGCACGCTAAGCAGTATGCTAGCCTAAATGGACCGGTGGTGTAGTTAGACACACATCCAAATAATTATTCTGCGTCTCACGCCTGTTCAGTTTTACAGAAGTGCTATGAGAATAAAATAACTTGACTGTGCACACCGCAGTGAGTGTGTGCCAGATGAAAGAGTAAAAACGTCTCAACACGAGCTTGTCTTTTATCTTTCATCTGCCGGTTAGCTCTTGCTGTGACTGTCTGATCAAGCAGCAGTGCCCGTGCGTCGCCGATAAACAGCTCAGATCATCAACAGCACCTAAACTACACTCACCTAACTTTAGCTAGCTCTCTTTCTTTCTCTCTCTGTCTCCTGATTGGCTGCTGGCTCCTGCCAGTCAACATGTAGACGTCTTTTTATGAACACACTGTAAATTCAGTTTGAAAGGGAAAAGGGCTTGCTCTGTAATCTGTAATCTCGTACTATACATCATGCGCTTTGTTATCTAATCTGTGTATTTTGTTCTAAAATGGATGCCATGAATCAGGTAGTGTTAGCATGCTAACTAAAACCCACACCGCAGCATCAGCTGAGAAGGAGGTCGAGTTTGAAATACAAAAATACATCACTAGCTGGCTGTCATGAGTTTATTCACAAATTCCACATCAAGGATAAATTGCTTCTCGCCAAAANAAAAACCTAAATCCTTTTTCCTCTTATAGGGTATTACCAGACTCTTTCACTCTCACTCCGGTTTATTTCACTGACACACGTATGCTCTGTATCTCTCTCCTGATTGGCTGCCAGCTCCTGCCAGTTAACATATAGTCAGACTTCTTTAATACCTAAAGCTGGTGTGTGTGTAATTTCTCTCCAGTTCTGACCCAGGTTCTGACTGTGTATTACCTTTCTAGGATTGCCAAGTAGCCTGACTCAGCAAGCTAAGCATCATATTATATCCTAATGCACTGTATTTTCACCTCCTCTCACTAATAATGAATTTAATTTTAATAAAAAATAACTACTGCACTGCACCACACCGCTATAAACCTCTCACTGATGAACGCCGCTGTAACTGATTCGTTTTCCGGTTATCGATTCCTGCTGCCTTCTTTGCTAATTGGCGTGTTGTTTTAAGAGCTGAAATATCATATCATGCATCATATCACGCAGACCTCAACATGCTGGTTGGTTGTTTTTTTTTTAATTTCCCGATGATGCTCTCACACGATCTTTATGGTGATGAGTGTTGCATAATGAGTTCCAGTTGGTCAATACGGAGTCATGGCAGGTCAAGCTCCCGGGTGTGTGTGTGTGTGTGTGTGTGTGTGTGTGTATATATATATAATGTGTGTTAGAGTTTTCCAGTATAATCTCAGAACCTCTGGAAGCTTCTGGAAGGTTTTTTGTACTTATTCTGGGAGCACAGATAGTCACTCAGCAAGGTTTTGCTTTTTTTCCCCCCACTTGATATAAGTGTAGAGTTGTGTGCCACCATATCAAAAAAGCATTCAAGCTTCAATGTTTTTAATCCCTCAAGTCACAAAGCCCCTTCCCCATTACCATCTCTCTCCCTCTCTCTCTCTGTGTCTCTCTCTCTCTCTCTCTCTCTCTCTCTCTTTAGTATGCTGCTGATTAGTCTGATTTGTAATTCTAATGACATTTCTCTAATATCAGATAAATGTGTGGGTTTTTTTTTTTTTTTTTTTTAAATGCGGTTCAATTTGTTTTCTATTTCTTATTTCCTTTCTCCGCGAAAGAACTGCATCATGGTTTCAGGCCCGTATTTAGAGTAGATTTAATATTGAAATTGTGTACATCAGTATTCAGGCCTCAGACGTAACTACAGAATAAAGCTCCCGTCAGACACTTACATGAGAATTATGCACGCAGGACGGAGTCGAGGCACGTCTCGACTTTAACTTAAGCGCCTTTTTTTTTTTTTTTTTTTTTTTTTGAGTAAGGAGCTGTATTACGTCTGACGCTTTAATGTAATTAAACTCTCACGCTGAAAGTCATATTTTGCACTGTAAAGACAAAAAAATGAAGGAATGGGATTTGGGAACAATATTAAATATGTTCATTAATTAAAGTTACAGTATCATCTCTTTTTAAAATACACAAAAAGGTTGTTGTTGGGGTTTTTGTTCCCCTAAAACGCAGGATATCGGATGAGACAGCATCTTAATCAGAGACAATGCTCTTCTGGAGGACTGGATTTTTTATGGATCAATTATTTATTGACTTCAAGTGAGTTGAAAGCATAGCAGATCAGTCCTCTTGTCTTTCAGAATGTGTGTGTGTTTTTTTTTTTTACAGGAGTGTGCATTGAAATAACAAAAACATTGGCATTATTTTATTAATTTTTTTTATTAAAATTTGTCATGGTAAAATAGCTTATATCCCACGTACACATTTCATGTCCTCGTTTTAGTCTGTCGAGTGACTGAGTGCTGTTTAAAAAGAAAAAATAATAAAACGTGCTGGATCAAGTGCTATTTTATAAGATGCCGAACAACATGGGAGGAAGCCTTGTAGCTAAATCAAGTTTTCAATATTTAATGTCATAATTACTACGAGTACTGTTTCTTGCTTTTGTTACACAGAAGTCTAGATGCTACTGGAAAACCCAGTCTCTACTACTCCACAAAAAAAATCTGGCAGCCGGCTGCCGTTAGACGTCACATAATTAAAATCAACATAAGTTTAAGCCCATTTCTGAATACGCTTAAATTTCCTTACATAAATATTCAAGTAACTCTTGGACGTGCATGCTCTGAATACTGCCGTCCTCATCTGGAAAGGTTTCAGACTATGGCCATGTGAAACACATTGTAATTATCAATGTGTATGTGCTTGTGTGTTAAAATAGAAAATAAAAACACACACGCACACAAATCTGGCCATAAGGCCACAACGCAGCTTATTTGAGCTGATGCCGTAGGTTAGTTCTTTACTATCTCTGGTTATTAGGAACACTGCATGCTTTCGTATTGTGAAGTATTAATTGGACTGCACCCGAGGGCAGATTCCAGCCGGCAGTGGTACAGTAGACGTAGTTAGTTCAGTGTCGTGAGACACGCTAACAGCTTGCTGCTTTTATTTAGCTGGTATTATTTCTTTAGTGCCTTTATTTGGGAACAGATTTAGGAGTTTGGTTTACTCCCCGTTGTACAAAATTGAGATACATTTGCTTGATGTTCCATGGTAGAGCTATGGGGCATACTCCAATAAACTGGTTGCTTGGCTTTTTATTAGTTTGATTTCAGTACAAATTTAGAGCTTAATATGGACTCGAGTTCAGCCTTCGTTGCATTATGTAGAAGATAAATTCATTTTTATGTCAGGGGGAGTTGTGCGGTGCATTTATTCTGATGATGTATTCTCAACATTATTTCCTGAAGCAGTATTTCAGTGCTAGTTTTAGCAGTAGCGTGTCAGGAGCCTAGTTACCCCTTACGCCTTATGCTACGAGCTGGCATACTGTTTGGGGGTTTTGAGAGGTCATGTGTCGGGGACGTGGAGCAGACGGGGTGTGGTTGTGGGGTAGTGCAAGAGCAGTGGAAGGTCTGGATCGGCTCCAGAGAGAGGCAGACAGTGTCACAGATGTCTAAGAGGTAAGACAGCCCTCCTCCTCTTTCTCCCCTTTATATTCATGTGGTCCCTGGCCCCCCCATCGCTCCCGCCATCTCAACAGCTGCTCAAGGTCACGATGCTAAGGCACCGATTTAAAACCAGAGTAGAGGGCAGGCAGTATTCACCCCCAGGTAGACATGCAGTAGTTGGTTGTTTTTTAAACGCATTGAAAAAAGAGTAGAGCAGTGCAGTAAGTAGAGCACCGAGTGTAGGAGGCCATGACTATAAGGCAGTTGAAAGTAAGACTTTCCAAAGAGAAGAATCTCACATCTGTATCTGTGTAAGGAGAAAGATGCAGCCATATCTAGCACAGAGGAAAAGACTCCACTATAATCCTCCATGCCTTGTTCTTTTATCAGATTCTACATGTGCACCTGAGCGTGTGATTCCTCAACCACGTGGCACTGCGACAGGTATCAGGGACTTTAAAGCTGTAGTATGCATACACAAATGTGACTCGACGCTCCCTCCTGCTCCATCCCACGATTCGACTACAGCAGAAACACACTACACTTTAACAACACTGTTCCTTCTATGCATTCGGAGCATTTAGGTCAAACACGCTTGTAACCGAATGCATTTTTCTGAAGACGTGTAACGACGCCAGAGACCCAAAGCAATCACTGTAAGTCAACTTTGATATCATAATGAGTTTCTGATATTTTCAAAGCACTTATTTAATCACAGAAACACTCAAAAGTTGAAACAGAATTTGAATTAAGGTGCATTCTTGTTTGGTAATTCGAAGTTAACTGACCTGTTGGCATTGTACGAAAGTACAAACCTTTCCTCTGAGATTCGCTTATCTTCTTATGCATAATGCACTACTTCTCTTGCTTTTTTTAAATGACATTTTCTTCCCCAAAGTTTACACTCCGTTCCAAGTTGTTGCTTTTGGTTTTCCACTAAAGGGACTGGAACTAAATCACGCCATAGCCGACCCTATAGCTGTTGGTCCCTATTCCCTGAGGCAAGGTTCTGCAGCGTTTAACTGTAAAATAAATTTCACGGCCCTTGCATTATGAACACGGAGCCTTTTATTCCTTACTTGTTTTTGTGTTCCTGAGGTCTGGGCTAAACCATTCAATCCAAGTGACCAGACAAACAGCTAAAATAACTATAAGAATTCAATAATAAATACTTTGCTAACAGTGATTGTGATTTCCACCTCTGTAGCTAATGGAATAAAAATCACAGAGCCCCTAGCTACGCTTCACAGGCCCTATTTTGAGAACCAGTGCTCTAAAGGGCATGAACAGAGAGCTGCCCAGATATCTAAAATGATAACAGAAGTATTGAACCTCATCTCTCATCTCTTTCTTTCTGAAAAAAAAAGCATAGCTGTTCGGAGCAACCGAGCCATTCCCGTTAACTCTAGCCTTCCACTAAGAATCTCAGGAGCCTGCTTTTTTTTCCATTTCTATTTATTTATCTTTACATTACTTTATCACTCATTTATCCCCTGCCATCATTTCTCCTACTCCAGGGTATTAGCCATTCAAAGATCTCTCTCAGAAGTCATCACTTCATCTCTCTCTCTCTTAGCCCACTCTATCAGCATTCTTCCTTAATCTTTCAGCTCAGAGTGAAGTGAGAATTAGCTTCTCATTCTCACTTATCAATCCCTCACACATTTCCCGTCTAACTTGCTATTGTCTTGCTATCCTCTCTGCCTCATTTACCTGTTCACACTTTTCCTTTTGCAGGTCTGTTTTTTTTTTCTTTTCTTTTACTTCCTGTCTGTTTTGTCTTTCTTTTTGCTTCACTTTGCTTCTCTGTCTTGATAGCACACCCACACACTGGTTCCTACCCTCTTTACCCGGTCGCTAACTTTTGGTGGACTGCTTCCTCTAGGCAGAGCTGCTGTTGTGCCATATTCTTCCCATTTTTTTTTTTAAATAAACGATTTAATAATGCTGCATGGGACATTCAAAAGTTTGGGATAATGTTTCACCAAACCCTGATGGATACTTTTCCAGAATTCTGTCCAGGATTTGTTGATCTTCATGATGCTGTTCATTTAGGTGTATTCACTAACAAACTTTGGGGCCTTGAAGGAACAGGTGTATTGATATTAAAATTTAACTTTAATTGCACACAGATCGACTCCATTCAACTGATTATGTGACCTCTAAGCCTAAGCAAATGGCTCCACCAGAACTAATTTAGAGGTTTCAAATCAGTGGAGGTGAATATTTACCCAGTCTCAACTTTTACAATTATTATCAAGATGAATTTGCCTAGAAAAGACCGTCCACTTAAAAATCTGTGACTGGGTAAAGAAGACATTAGTCAAAGAAGCAAAAAAAAAAAAAGAGGCCAGTGGTAACTCTTAACATGATGCAACCACCAGCCTGCTTCAGTGTGGGAAATAATTTTGCAAACTTGATATATTGATTTTTTTTTTCCTTGCACTTCAGTATTATGGGCTATTTTGTGTAGATTTGTGACACAAAATCCCAAATAAGTCCGTTTCATTTCCAGGTTGTCACACAACAAATTGTGGGAAAGTTCATGGGGGTGAATACTTTCCTTTTTCCCATTTCTTTGTTCTCTCTCTCTCTCTCTCTCTCTCTCTCTTTCTCTCTCTCTCTCTCTCCTGCACACTTTCTTTATCCAGTCCAAAGTATCAGTCCATATTAACCCCTCTGTCATGCAGCTCTCTGTTATTTTGTCAGATCTGTAAAATGGCACCATCCTGCGAACAAAAATCCATCACGTCACGTATATTAGAAAGTGCAAAGAAGAACAAAGGCGTTAGAGCGGCACGACTTGAAAAACCTCTGTCCAAAGGAGGGGAAAAAAAGCATCTTTTATTGTGTCTATAACACAACATAACATAACATTGTTGTTTAACATTTCTGCTTAAAAAAAAAAGCCTTGTGCCTCGCTTCATTTCAGTTTGTTTGTCTGTTTTGACTATTACGAGCTCCAATGAAGGCACGGCGTCAGAAGACAGTGGCGCTGACTTTTACTTGATGAACGCATATGCAGAACGAATACACAATGTACCCAGCTGCAGGTGCAACACACACACACACACACACACACACACACAGAGAGAGATAAAGAAAGAGAGAGAGAGTATTAGAGGAGTGCCAGAGAGATTGGGGAAAGAGGATGAGACACAGATTAAAGCAAGGAAGCACATGAACACAGAGGCCAACGGACAGAGGGAATGAGATGAAGATTAGAGCGGCAGGGATAAACAGATAAGGAAGCCTAGTTAGACGAGTAGAGATTGGCAGACGATTAATCGTAATCCCTTTCGTCTTTATGTTAAGGCAAGCACTACGAGGGACAGAAGCAATCATGCATGTCTACTTTGATTTGTGTATGCGCATACCTCATTTGACTCCAGACATCATGTGATTTCATGCACACGGTTTAGGCCTGTAATTAAAACCATTAATTCCAGCCACGTGAAATCATAAGGAACACACAGGAGCCTGCGTCTGCCTTTCTCTGCACGGCCGTGACTGAAGAGCTCATCACATTAATCACAACATTCCTATTTCTGAAAATGGAGACTACAAAAAAGCCGGCGTCGAATATATCGCGGCGTTGCGGTGAGGTAGTGAGTCATGTATGAACTGCTTTCTTTATCACAGCAAGGCACCAGCGAGGCTAAGTAAAAAGCTGCTGATTAGAGAGAGAGCGAGAAAGAGGAGGGAGCTGTTATATAATACAGGTCCAAGCACAGTGAGATTATAGCCAAACTTGTGTAGGATCTAGCCAGTGGGTAGTCTTCTGTGCATCGAGACTGCATCTGCTTCTCTCCAGATAGGTCTATTTATTAAGGGTATTTAAAAAAAAAAAAGATGCACTAGGGAATTTGAAACCCAGCTCAGGCCATTATTCACCTTAAAATTATCCAGCAGTTAAAATCCACTTAAAGGAGAAAACTTCCCATTTATAATCTCATGCAAAGAGAGAAGTGAGAAAACAAACCTGCAGTAGTATAGAAAGTTTCTGGCTCCTGAGAGCAATGGAGTGGGTAATGCGTTTGTGTAAGAGAACCAGTGCAGCATGCACGATCTAAGCAATTAACCTGAATCTCTCTGGTGAAATCACCAGCTGTGCGAGCAGGCCGCGTGTAAAGACGCAACCTACGTCTCCAAAGTCTCCATGGCTAAGGGCATCTGCCAGGCAAATCAGCAAAGCAATGTAATCACGTTTCAAACTGAGCTAATCACTTCAGCCTAATTTACCATGGCTCCAAAAAACAATCTCGTATGCTACTGTAGAGAAGAAACGGAGAAAAGAAGAGGCAACACGAGAGAGAAGTGGCTAGGAATGACTTTGCGAGAGATGGAGAGAGAAAAAAAAAAGGAAGTGTTGTTCAGCCAGGAAGATGAACGGAGAAAATGAGTGGTTGGAGATGAACAAAAGGCGGCTGCACTGCAAACACCTCAGGAAAGGCGTGTGCTCGAGATGCCGAGCGCACTAATTCAATCTCTGGCATGCAGGTAAGGTACGTGATTGAAGGCTCTGCCTGCATCACTTCCACATCCCAGCTCCCTCGCGCTAATCCTTCATCTCATACGCACCGCAAACAAAAGCCAGAAGGGGAGGAGGTGTGAAGAAGTGGAGAAGGAGGACACAAGGACGGGACAGTGTTTTTCACGACAGAAACATGTCGCATTTTTGGCGCTTTTTTCGGTAGCATCGTTCGCAACAAATTCCTCTTTAATTAACGGCCTAAATCCTTCACACTTTAAAGCCCCTTTATAATTAACACTGCTCCCTCTAATTAAAACTTTCACTATTTTACTTTAAAGTTATTAATTTAAAAAACCCAAATGAGCAACGGCAACGATGCTGAGAACGACCTCCATTGTGTTCGTTAGACCCTGGATAAGGGATCTTAACCAGAACGTTTACCACAGGGACAGAATTAAAAAGAACCTCTCATTTGATCCCTTTAATGTCGATGCTTTTTTTTTCATAATCATCTTTTTTTTATTCTGGAGACCAAAGTAAAAATAAAGTTCTGAACTTCATGCATACTGATTCTCTTTCTGCAGTGGTTTTACCTGTGAATATTGAAGAAGTGGCACTCGTGTGAAACGAGGAAATAAAATATGAAGAGGTTTTTTTTTCTTTTTTCTTTTCAGTTTATGGTGTGGGTGAAAAAAGACACGACATCAGAAAGCTAGGGCATCCATCAACGCTACAATACCCAGCACCATGCATCAATCCATCCACCAACAATGGACGACAAATGGACGTTGCCTCGGGCCAAAGAGATGAGCTACACACTGTCTCCGAGCACATTTTCATCATGTTCCACTTTCCATTCTTTTCTTTCTTTGCTCAGGGAACATTTGATAAGGAAAAACTTTTCTTTTAGCAAAGAATACGGGTGGCATATACTCGGAAACCACCGAATGCCATCTTGCTGTAATGTGGTTCGGAAAAATTCCCTCAGAGATGTTAGTGCTATATCTGATGTTTTATTATTGTTTTAATAAATCTACCGTGGAGGAGGACGGCTAAGTACGGCGCTCCCTGTCCACCACCATCCCCCAAATGTGCAAGGCAAAATGCATTAATATTCATGCACTTCTATCCTTATTTTCTTTTCAGTTCAATTTTGCTTCATAGCACTTTCAACAAAAGACTTGAAGGATTTGAAGGGAATCAGACTCAAAAGGGAAGCCACCTTCTTCTCAGTGACACAGGATTATAAACATTACGGATACGGGTGTTAAAGGTGTAAAAAACAAACAGTACCAAGGATGATCACTATGAGTATGTTGTGAATAGAAGGAATGAGCAGGTAAGATGACCCACTGAAGCAAGAGCCTAATGGTCCGAGAGTCGGACTCTGAAGGTGAACCTGAAGGTGGTGGGTTGGAGTCTTGGGTCCGGCAGGGATTGTAGGTGGGGGAGTGAATGACCAGCGCTCTCTNTGCCCACTGCTCCGGGTGTGTGTTCACGGGTGTGTGTGTGTTCACTACTGTGTGTGTGCACTTGGATGGGTTAAATGTAGAGCACAAATTCCAAGTATGGGTCACCACACTTGGCCACAAAGTCACTTCACTTCAAATCTGTAAGTCACAAGTGCAGGAGCTCCAAGCAGAAGTAGACCATCAGGCAGACAGGGACTCTATGAGTAGGTCTAGTTATGACAGCACAACTAAATGAGAGCCAGAAGGTAACACAGGCAAAAGGGCAGCATGGGACATCAGCAACCCACCACTCCACCATCAACAAACCTGAGTGTGAGATTCGGGGGGTGGGGTTTGGAGGCTGTGACATCATCCCAAACGCTCTACGTCCATGATAAGTGATTAACACAAAGATTGATTAAACAAACCTACTCCTGAGCACTCACTGGAAGGCTGTAGGAAAAAACACTGCCCCCTGCTGATTCTTTTTTTTTTTATCAGTACTGATTAAAGGCCTGCGATGGCCAGGTGTCCAATTCCAGGTGTATTCCTGTCTCGCGTGCGGTGTTCCTGGGATAGGCTCCAGATAGGATTCAATGCAACCCTGACCAGGTTAAAGCAGGTAAGCTAACAAAAGGATGAACTATTTTTTTCTGCATTACGTAACAAAATTATATCTGTTATGTTTCTGCGTTGAAAAGGCGGTTATACTAATAATGTCTACATCAGCTTCAAACAAGAGACCAGAGTCAATAATCACACCAAGGTCACACCAAGGTCATCATGAGTTACATAATCAGAAATCTTCCTTCTAGCTGCCTGTGGTCCTAGTACATGTACCTCTGCCTTGTCAGAATGGCGCAAGTTCATCAGTATCCAGTGTCTAATGTCCTTTACACATTCCTCAATTTTATTACTCTGTTATCCGTCGTCTGGTTTTGCTGAAACATACACCTGTGTGTCATCAGCACAGGAGCTGAAACTAATACCACGTTTACAAATAACTGTACCCAGAGGTAGGAGAAAAGCAGTGGCCCTAGAACAGAGTCCTGTGGAACACCAAACCTTGTATAGAAAAGTCACCATTAACATTTAGAAACTGATAATAAGATGGGGCCAGGAAAGAGCCCTTCTGTTAACTCCAATAAAACATTCTAGTCTGTCTAGAAGTATTTCTTTTTCCCCTTTTCTACAGGGACCACATATCTGACTTTTTCTTTCAATTATGCTTTTTCTCCTACCACTCTCTCTCTCTCTCTCTCTCTCTCTCTCTCTCTCTCTCTCTTTCTTTCTCTCTCTCTCTCTCTTTTCTCCTCTACCCCTCTAGTCTGCAGGTGTATTATTTTGGCCTAATGAACCAGTGTGTACCACTACAGATTCTTCTCTCATTAGGAACAAATACGCTGTAGGTCATTATTTGCAGCATGTCCTCTCATTTCTCGGTATATTAAAGAAATTAAAAAAAAAAAAATTTAAAAAACCTGTGAAATTGTGCCCTGTGAAAATAGTGTGTCTTTGTCCTTTAGCAGTCTCCTCCTAATTCACAAGTGCGAGGAGCATGGGAATAAACACATCAGAAGCAGCAGCGTGCTTCGTTTTCGGATCCCAGGGAGCACCAAGAAGCACTTTGCTCTCCTTGTTAGTTTCATAGAGAGTTTTTCTCCATCAGGTTTTATAGTCTTACAAAACTGCACCCCACAAATACACATGCAAGTCCATCATTCTTCATTTCACTCATTAACGTAGAATTGTTCATCTCGACATTAAAAGTAAGTGGCATCTTTTTCATCTGTTGCCACGCACCCGATCTCACAACCTACGTGTTCACTTTTGCACTTTGTCTGATCTAGTGGCCCCGGTGCCGGCAGGACGGCCTGCTGCAGGCGCTTTTCATTCGATTATGGCCAGTGTTGTTGTTATTGTCTCCGCTAATAATAGAGCGCCTCCGTCTTCCTTGTCACAAGACGAGCCATCAATATTGGCGTCCCTCATCTCCTGCTAAGCTATGGGCCATATTATTACCAACCAGTCGGAGAGGAGGAGGAGGAGGAGGCAGACACACAGCCAAACAGACAGCAATGAGAGAAGAGGAGAGATGGATGAAGAGCCTGAGGTGGTGACAAGAGAGAGAAGGATGAGATGCAGAGGAATGTTCACGCTTTTATGTGTTTGTGTGTGCAAGTGCTTGTATAAGGAAGTTATCAGTGAGGTCACAGCGAACATTCACAGCTCTTCATACTTCGCTTACAGAATCATATCATCCAGACTTACCAATCATGCTCAGTCCGAACTATTTGGTTCTTTGACCTTGAGAACTTGATTAGAATAGACTGGAAAGGGCAAAGACACTAATACTCGAAACTCAACAACCGGCTAATGCATATGGCCCGTAAGCCTGGGAAGGCCATTGAGTTTTGTTTTTGCAATAAGACGTATAGTTTGGTTTAATATTTAATGATACAGGAAAGCATAATGCTTGCATAAGATCTTGTTCTTGACCTCATGAAACTGCCCACATATTGGTTTACTGTATTTATTTATTTATTGATTTAAAATGTGTAAATGTCCACCAGTTCTCCTACAATTATGGTGTAGGAGGAAATGGCAATGTCTCGCATCCCCATGCTAACACGTCCCCATGCTAACACGTTGATTAAAAATGGCTGTCCACACACAGAGCTTCAAATCATGGGCACTTTTTCTTTCAATGAGAGCACAGGTATTTTTCTTCCTATTAATTCACCGGAGCAATGGCAATGACCTCGATTTAATAATCTTGATTGTCATGTGAGTGTCTGTTTGCCCTTCTGAATGTGCTGGTCAAATCATCCAGATCCAGCCCAGATTACTGAATCATTCGGGCTAGTGCTGAGATTTTGGTCAGTTGCGAGGCAGTATGCAGAAATTTGATATAAATGTAATTCCATGATATAACTAAAGGCACTTCTGTATGGAGAAGTTTCAGTGCCTGACTAGTGGAAAACATAAATTACATAAAAAAAAAAGTAAAACACAATAGGCAAAGTGTATTGCTTTTCATTAGCGCCATGCAGAAAATGTACCACACTTAAAAGCAAAACCTCCATTGTGTGAGATTGTGATTTTATCCTCGGTTTGAAGCAGGATGTTTAATTGCCAGGGTGTTACCTGACTAGTGTTATCTCCCTGCTGTTGATTGCTACAATTCACCCTTTTGTTGAATCTCACAGTCTGTCTACTTCACACCGAAATGCTTTGTTCTGTACCCAATATAACGTCTTGTCTTTGGACCAGTCAGCACAGATGGTGCATACATAAGCCTTCTACTCGCTTCTCTGTTTTTCTCTAAAAACTTCCAGAAAGCAACATGTTGCTGATCTTTACTGCAAGGTTCTTGGTGAATCTCCGGAGTGAGAAATCTTTATCTTGCAATTGCATTGTCTTACACTAATTTATCTCTTCAGTCTGAAACACTCCTGAAGAATTAAATGCTGAGTGGAATTCTCCACTGCGCTGCATTTCACTTTCAACAGCGCGTCGCATACACGCCACACTGAAATGCAATCACAGCCCTAATCTGTACTCAAGGGCATGGTTGTAATCAGAGAAAGGGTGTAAAAGCATAGCTTTCCAGGGGGAATATAGATTCTTATTGGCTCATTGTTTGTTCATTCCTATCGCGTTGGTCTTGTGCTGATTGTTTATCAATCAGCAATGAAAGCTTTCCGCATGCAACTAATAAAAATCCACACATTGATTTTAAATTTTTTGTCAGCAGTATGATTTGCTTTTCGCTGGGTCCCTGGAGGACTAGTGGTTCGGCCTCAGTGCTCTCAGTGCTCTCATTGCCACGGCCGGGGTTCGATTCCTGGCCAGTGAACTTACGCCAGCCGCTGTCATGGTTGCACATGACGGCGCCGGTCCCAAGCCTGGGTAAAATCGAGGCGGGTTGCGTCAGGAAGGGCATCCGGCGTAAAAACCGTGCCACATCGAAATATGCGGACCAATGATCGAGTGTGGCGACCCCTAACAGGACCAGCCGAAAGATGAACAACAACATGATTGCTTTTCGCTCTGGCATGGAATGTTCCACATTTACTTTTACATTTACGGCGTTTGGCAGACGCACTTATCCAGAGCGACTTACAATAGTGCTTTGAAGTCTATCAAAAATACACTCTGATATTGGCTCACTAGGTCACAAACTAGGAATACCATCAGTCCAAAACTCTGTTGGGGAGGGGTTTTTGTTTTGTTTTGTTTTGTTTTGAGGACTGTGTCCAAAGGCATTCACTGGCTTTCCATTTCTATAAGTTATTTTTTGAGTTCTGTTCTCAAAAAAGATGTTGATCAGTAAGTTGACCTGAACATCACAAATATGCCAAAATGACTTGTTTTTATTTTCTGTATAAGAAAACATTAACTCCATGCATTTGGAAATCTGAGCTGTATTATGCAAATGGGTGTATTGCCTACAGATTATGTGCTTCTTATAGGTCGGATATGATGGACGTAGTGAACGAAAAACATCAAACATAAAGAAAGAAAAAAGCCTTTGGTGTTTTTTACTTGTTTCATCAGATGTGATGTAAGGACTACAGTAGCTGGACTTGTTGGAGAGCAACTGTCACAAGTGAGTTTTCTAAAAGAAACACACAGAACCGTCACAGCAAACTGTATGATACGTGACAGCATTTGAGAGACAGCGAGTGACAATACTTGACAGCCACGCCAACCTTCCTTTATAATTCATTATATTAGATGTTGTCAGAATGGTGTTACATTTGACATTTATCAAACCTATTGCATGAAATAGTATTGTCTCTGAGGAGGAAGATTAACCAAATATTGAGAGAGAGAGAGAGAGAGAGAGAGAGAGAAGGACCCTGAAGGTGCTTGTTGCATTTGGAATCCAGGCCGTGCAGCAACATGGATGTAATTGGTGGAAACTAGCACAAGAAGAGGGAATGACCAGCTCTGAAGCAAGGTCAGAGAGCTTCCCTCTATTTTCCCCTCTCTTACAATTTCCCTTTTTTTCATTCATTTGCTCTGCAGACCCACAATTCTTGCCGACAATGGGTGAGTCCTTAGCATGCTCTTTATGACTCACTTAAGTCAGACAGCAACTTTAATCGCTTTCAGCCATGCTGGGTCCTGCAATAGATGACGCCAGCAGATGGCCCCCAGTGCAGTTGAGATAAATCTGTTGGCACGTTTTTAATGCTCTTCTAAACATGCCCTCGTCTTCTTCCTCTGAATTCAGAAAGTGCACAGCAACTCCATCACACAAGCGGCCACTTGCCAAGAGGTGGAGCAGCAATGAGAAGTGCATTTTATAATAAGAACACACTTTCCATTGTAAGGAAGCTTAAACACGCATAAAGCGATTTCCTTTGTGATTTGCACGCTACGTTTAGTTCGATCAGTAAACAGAATCGTATCAACGTTTCTGTGCCTTCATCACTGTGTTACATCAACAGTCATGTTAAACAAATGGAGTGTTCTTCCCCCTGTGTTTTGCTGTTATAATGAGCTCCACACTTCTGCGAAGTCTTTCCACTAGATGTTGGAGCGAGGCTGTGGGGATTTGTGTTCATTCAGCTACAGGAGCATGAGTGAGGTCAGGCGCTGATGTTGGGTGAGGAGATGTTCAGTGGGGTTGAGGTCAGGGCTCTGTGCAGGACACTCGAGTTCTTCCACTCCAACCTTCACACACCATGTCTTCATGGAGCTCGCTTTGTGCACAGGAGAATTATCATGCTGGGCTTGACAAGTTTGAGCCTCTTGGTTAAAGTAAAGCAGGAATTCTTAACGCTAGAGCGTCAGACTTTGTGGTGTGATGGTCAGGTGTCCACATACTTTTGGTCATATAGTGTATAATATATAACACATTATATATGATTAGTGTTTTATTTTAGTGTTCAGGCTTACACTTATACAGAACTTTTGCCCACCATTTTTTCAGCACAGGAAATGAAATTAGGCCAAATCTGCGAACTGTTTTTTTTTCATTTAGCATTTAATGACCGTTTTGAAGAGCCATTTGAAGTAAATGATTTTCATCACTTCAAATAAAAAAGGAATGAGCTGAAATAGCTGCTCTGGTCCCCCTTCAGAACCCTGAATGATCCCCGGCCAGGGTTCATTACTTCAGCACGAAGTGCAGGGCTTATTGGGTGCTTCTGATTGGATATCTTGGTAATTTTAATTAGTGGTAGTAAATACAATTATTAGAGACGTAAAATCAAAATATTGTTGATATGACGGTGGAATCTTATTATGATTGGGGCTGTAATTTCAAATCTGACACAGTACATTAAAAGATTTGGATTTAAGTATTTTTTTTTTTTTCCAGATTTAACCAGAGGGCATGTCTAAGGAGAGATTGGCACAGTTAGAAGCTGCTGAAGCTGGCAGTTGATCAGAACTGTCAATCAGAGGACTTTTTTTCAACACCATTTATATGATGTTTGCATGGATTTAGTTATGGAGAATTTAAGGATCTCCATTTTGTAAATATAAATACTTAGAGGTGCACGATATCTGAGTACTATCTACGAACAGTACTATCCTGGATAGATGACTCGTACACACTAACACTGTTGTTCCAGTGCAGCAATGTGACTAACTCTAGGTAACCCTGACTCGGTTGATAGACTCTAGTGAAAATACAGAGGAGTCTGAGTTCAGGTCTTATCAGACGATGTTAAAAAAAACACACACGAGGAGAACATTTTTATGTCGCTGAATCTCAAATGTTGTTCTACATTATTCATGAGGGCACGAGGTTGGGCATTCAGCTCCAATGTGTTATCCCGTATGTAGGCCGTGAATGCAAGTGAATAGGCTGCTTGCTAGGAGAGTTTCCTTGGATCATGGGGATGAATAGTAAAGTTAAGCAAAGTAGCAATAAAAGAAAAACGCTGCACACGATCACTATAGCTGATGCTTTTTGTGGCAGTAGAGAAGTGACTCCAGCCGGAGACATTATCAGGATGATACCGCGACGGCTGCGTTTAACCAATCGATAGATGAAACTATTTTTACCTCCACCCGTACATCATGACTCGGCTCGCGTTGGTCCCTGAGCAAGAAGTGTAACCGACTTCAGCACGGATACCAAGGATCACGGTTAATTTGACAAGGTGAGTCATGGCACATGACCTGGTTTCAGAACGGTTGACTCATGCAAAAAAAAAAAAAAAAAAAAACATTCGTAAAATTCCTTCAGCCTCATACACGCCTTAGTGGCAGAGTCGTAGAAAGTGGAGAGAGGAAAGAGATGACTGCAGTAATACAGGCTTTGTAGAGCATGCAGTGCTGAAATTAATTTCTTCTGCTTGTTTAATCCATGGCCAAGTTTTAAGAATAGGTATTCAGAGTTGAGTTCAGTGAGGGTTTAATGCTGAAACTGTGCACGCTGGTATTCAGATCTCAGATATTAGTACACACTTCAATGTGGCGGCGTTTTCTTGAATGATGTCAGCTCGAGCGGTGAGTAATGTTAAGTCCATTTATGTTTTGAGCTGTAAATATACTAAAAAAAAAAAAAAAAAAAAAAACTATGGAAGGCCATTTCAAGCCAACATTAAATGCATACACATGACACTGTTCATTTTGAAATTTGATAAAATTGTGTGCTTGTGTGTGCGTATCCTTTAGACTGGGCAGGTTTTCTTCATATCAGGTTAACATCACCTACGTCTACGTGCACACTACAACTTCATGACCTTGATTTAGTATCTTGTGACTAGGTTCATACTACATTTAACTGTCCAAGCACATTATAAAAGATAATAATAAAAAGCAGAGTGATAGAATGTACTGGATCAAGTGCTATTTTATTAGAATGACGGTGGAAGCCATGTTGTTACATCAAACCAATAGCAATATACTGGCTTTCTATTAGATGTTTATTTCAAGGCTTGCCATCTTCATAACGATAATTAAAGGGATTTCTGTTGACCACGTACTAAGCCGCACACATCTTTCCCTCCTCGCTGTATGAAGGACATATGACTTCCACCTGTGTCGCTCTACCTTAAACACGCACATCAACATCATCAAACATCATCACGATCATAGAGGTGCACGCTAAACCGCTCGCATGCACACACTCCGGATAATGGTGTACCTTGCTGAGAGAGATAATGTTCGCTCTCAGCAATGGCACGAAACCGAAGTTAAAAATACACACAGAGAGGGTGCTACAAAGGCAACACTTTTCATTTAAAGTCCCCTCCTTTTCCCATGTCCTCTGAGGCTTTGTGGATTAAACTCTCTTGTTGGTGTTGCCAAAATTTCCAAATGACGGGGCTGACTTAATTGGAAATGGTTTGATATTTCTGCCCATAATGAAAAGGCTCTAAAAAGGAAGAGTATGAGGGAATGAGATGATGAAAAGAAAGACAGTTTAAGAGAAAAAGAGAGAGAGAGCTGCAAAGGGACAGTGGAAGGATACACTGCATAAAGTGCCACAGAGTAGGAAAGAGCCCGAGATAATGCAGTGTGTGCTAAATCCTGGCAGAGTGGCAGATAGGAGAGGTGGATGATAGGGTGCGCAGCTTGGCATGACTCTGTTAGTATAGACCTGAAGTCATGCCCCATGTGCCCATTTGGCTTTTATGGCCCAGTGAGTCATCGTAGGATACAAGGAAGAGACAGAAACATGCAGACGGCTTTACCATACTAATCAGCCCTGCTTCCGAAATGTTGCTCTCACTTCACGCGTGACTGGAATATTCATGACATAACTAAATAACAAAATTGTGAGCAGTGAAGTCCTAAGAGAGCTCAAACCTAACAACGATAACTGTTATGATTGAGCAGCTGAAAAATGCTGTCGCGTTATAGGGCTCATCCATGGCATCATAAGAAGCATGCCTGCTTGGGTCACAGACGTGTGTGTCTAAATGACACGTGTTGCTACGTGGTGAAGGAGGTACAAAGGTTTGGATTCTCTTCCTGGCCACGCTGCTCCATGCCTCAAGCGCTGATTAAATCCTCTCCCTCATTCCCATCTTCAGCTGGTCTCCTGGTGCGGTGGATTATCCCGTGTCTCATCCCTAGCCTGACTCTATGTAAGTGTGTGTGTGTGTGTGTGTGTGTGTGTGTGTATACTGCCATGCCCTAACCACTTCTGCAGTGAGTTGGAGGGGTGCCCTGGTTCCCATGGGGGGTATCAAGCTGCACTGAAAAGATCAGTGGTCACCGCAGGCAGCCGCTTAACATTGACACGGCTGTGCTACTAGCACAATCAGGCAAGGAGCTGCAGGCCACCTGGCTGACTCTCTCTCTGTGTGTGTGTGTGTGTGTGTGTGTGTGTGTGTGTGTGTGTGTGTGTGTGTGTCTGTGTTTGTATGTGTAGGTGGGTGTGGGTGATCTCTAGCACACCACTTACTGTGCATTATTATCAGGGCATTGTGCAGTCTAAAAGTAGTCTGTTATTCAAAAGGACAAAAAAAAAGTGTGCCTATGGTGCACTATACTGATCAAGCTAATTAGCGGAACTGCTCTCCTGCTTGTTGTGTGCTGATATTGGGTTGAGACTGAACACACACTGCGATGGCAGGTGTCAGATTCGCCGCAACAAAAACAGGTCCCTGTGGTCGAGGCATGTCTGTGTGCTGGCATATTTTCCTGTCTTTGGTTTTAATGGCATTTCAGTCCCAAAGGAATTGAATAGAGCGCTTTGGAGACCCAGAGCAACCATTACGCGCCAGTTAAGAGAACTATCACACCAAGGTCATGCCACTGGTAAACCTTTTGCAGTGCATTACTGAAAAGCCATGCCATTTTTCTTCTTGCGAAAGGCCATGGGGAATCAAGCTGGGAATCAAGGCAGGAGAAGGCAGCCGAGCTTTATGCATCATGACAAGAAGAGAAATGAAAAAAGAGCAAGAGCAAGAGAGGTGCCGGAAATTAAAAAAAAAAAGAAAGGAGCAGAAGTGGGTGGAGGGAGACATAAATGCAGGAGAAAACGGGAATGAAAGTGCAAGCACCAACAAACTGGAAAATATTTTTGGTTTATTTAAGATTCTATAAGAACGCTTTTACGTTAATTGCGACTATAAAAGACCAAAGTGAGAGAAAGACGAGCGAAAGAGAGGAGGCGGCGAACGAATGAAACAAAGGGGGAAAAGAGCAACTAAGGAAAGCTGAGATAGAGACAGAGAGAGAGAGAGAGAGAGAGAGCGCGCAAGAGAGAGATGATGGTGGCTGATTTGCTGATGTTATCTTAGAGCAGAGAGATGTGTGTGACACAATCTCAAATTGGAAATCGCTGTTTCAATCTCGCCTCACTCGGTGCTCGGCCGCTCCGCTGATAACAAGATGGGCTTAATACCATTAAAAATAGCCCTGTGAGCTTGGCAGCTGCTACAGAATTAGTCCACCCTGCTGGAAGATACTGGCTCGACTTATCACCATCACCACAGCACACCAAAAGCCACCCGCTGGACTGACTTTCGTCTCCATCTTAACGTCACCATCTATCAGCGTCCATCTATCTATGTAATTATCCATCTGTCTTACTATCTCTCAATCTCCTTCATCCAGCTACAGTTACTCCAGGAGCACCTTCAGGGCTCCGTTCCTCCTCCTGATCCACCCTCCTGTTCTTGCTTTAGCTTATTCCCTCATACTCCTTCTACAGTGCATTGCTCTTCTTTCTTTCTCTCATCCTGTCTCACTTGGGGATGTAACTGAATATGAATACATTATTCAGAAAGAAAATAATCATAAACAATGTTCTAAACAATAGGAGGCTATTCCTTTTGTTTCTTCTCAGGGTTCCCAGGGCATCTGCCTGAGACTAGAGGTGTGCATCAAGACTGAGATTAAAAATGTTGTATGAGCGAGAGGTCAGATATAAAGACCATTCCTTCATCCTTAGTAAGCGCCTGGTCAGGGTTGCGGTGGTTTAAAGTAGGTTACAGGTTTGTTTATGTTTTGGGAAACAGACCTAAATGCAATTGTTAGAAATGTCAAGGGCAGCTCCAAACAAAAATAAATAAATAAACTGTGCGAGCAGGATTAAAAAAAAAAAAAAACGGACCCATGCACATCTCTAGTTGAAGCCGATTGTGAACTTGATTGATGGAGCTGAGGTTGAGGAACTGTCAGAAGAGCCAGAATACACAATTCACTCCTGACATTTGAGGGTCAGACCACACCCACATCGGGTTTAAATCTGAACAGAGGTACAGGCATCGTGTTTGTGTGTACTGTATCTCTCTCACATCGTCTTCACCTCTCGCTTTGATCCCTTACATCTTTCACTGCAATTCTTCCCTATGTATTCTACCTGGCACCATCTCTCCTCTCTGTTACTTTCATTCCGTCTGTGCTCTCTCACATGCACACAGATGGTAATATCTCCTCCAATCAGGCGCCAGCAGGCAGCACATCAGCCAATCAGATAGCGGCGGTAGGTTTTGCTGCAGGCTGCTTAGATTAGTGGGGAGCTGTTTCAGAGAATAATGTGTCTGAAAGTCCAGCCAACTCTTTGGTCCCAGCAGGAAAATAAATAACGCTCAAAACTGTAATGAGTCCAGATATTATATTTTGTGACGAGAGAGCGCAATGAAAGAAAGGTATGCTTCAAATTGGTGCACATTAGTGCTGTTGCCTATTTGCAAAGCAAAATCAAAGCCCCACTGGGTTCGCATGTCACAGTTACACAGCAGCACTTCCTCTCAGAAGCTCCTCGTTAGATCAAGGTGGTGATAGGCACGTGGCTTTGTCCACATAGAAGGTAAACAGTGATGACTCTGGCAGGGAGTGTGTGTCAGGCTAATGAACTAATCAGTGAGTCATTAGAATCTGTCTCAGCAGCTTAGGTGAGAGCTTTTTTTTTTTTCTTGTGCATGCACAGAGAGAACAGAGCGTGGAGGAGCAGGAAGGAAGAACGAGAGCAGGGCGACGTGTGTGTGTCAGCGTGTGTGTCAGCGTGTGTGTCAGCGTGTGTGTGTGTGTGTGTGTGTGTGTGTGTGTGTGTGTTCGTCTGTGAGAGATAGAAAGAGAAAGAGAAGCTGACGCTAAAAGAATTATGAGCATGGATGTTGGTGTGCGTGTGCATTTGTTCCCTTACTTGCCATTCCAGCCCATCATACCAATAAACGCATCAGCAGTGATGTGAATTTACAGCAGGACGCGCGTTAGAGGTCACCAAGGATACACAGATAAAAACAATGACAGAGACAGAAGACTGAGGATGAGGAGAAAACGCTGGCACAGGGTTGTGGAGCTTACGCAACTATAAATTACAGCATCACCACAGCCAGCTCCGACTCCTGGACGAGTATTAGCAACGCACAACTGGGCAGCAAACTAATGATTGGAGTGGAGATGACAATGAGGCAAAAAGATATATATATATATATATATATATATATATATATATATATATATATATGAGAGAGAGAGAGAGAGATACAGTGTTTTTTTTTCACTAAGCCATTATGTTTTCAGGTTGTCAATCCATCCATCCATCCGAGGAGGTTCTAGTTTGTGTGATACCTCAAGAGCGAGTGGTTGACTGTTTTGTAGGATTTATATGAAGTCATCACTGTAACTGGCGGATGAACTGATTAGATTTTGGAATTGATCCAAACAGGTTCAAGGTCACAGCAAGGTCAAACATCTGAATTTTTTCTTCAATAGCTTCCTTCACATTTGAAGTATATTTCAAGGGTATTTCTGGCATACAAATTAGTAACAAGAAGGACCAGACTTCTTGGCGGTGAAGGCATCTCCATCGACGCCGCTGGCGTTTTGACTTTTTTTTTTTTTAAACCAATTCTGGCCATGCTAGATCCTGTTTAAATCCTAATACAGACACAGATATTCGGAGCACTATGCAGATACAGATACTGTCATTGCGTTACTCCCCTAATAAAGAGCGACGAGAAGTTGCGAATCGAAGTCGCTGAAGCTCAGCTGTGTCTGAAGAATTAAGGAAGCTCATTTGGATTTGTAAATCTCCACATTTTAAGCCCATTTGAATGGCAAGAATGGCAAACAAAGCACAATCCTAACTCAGACTTCATCTCTGCCTGTGTCTTATTCTGTCTCTGCTCAGGTGATAAGCTACAGTGGTCATTTTAGGGCCAGATAGCATCGCATTCTGCTTTGTGCTTGTGTTTGTGTGTTCCAGTGGGTGCTGTGGTTTTGTTTTTTAAGGAATATAATTTGCTGAGGTCTAATTCCAACTAGTCAAGATGCAGAACAGTGTTGATGTGTGTTAGCGAGCTAAGTATCAGGACTAAGTGTTTGATGGGACTCTTATTTACTCAGCTCTCGGCACTCCAGAGCTTAATAGTGATATTTAATTGAAATGTTGAGCAATAGCGGGAACTGATGCAACATGCAGTGAGAGGCAGAATGCAAGTGCAAGTAAACTCCACATCCATAACAGGGGTCATAAAGCCCTGCTGAAGGTAAACTAGGACCATCCATAATCAGAAACAAGGAATGGAAACCAGGAAGTGCACAGAAAGCACAGAAGGCAAGTCTTGGACTCAACAACAATAATGTACAATGGTAAGACTTCGCAAGAACAATGACACACAGATGATATAAAATGAGAAACGAACCAAGAACTGACATAAAACAGGTGAACACAATAGGAAAACAAAACAATGGCAGGACAGACAAACAGAACAGAAATGTAAACAAATGGGAGCACATGGCATCTGTTGGGGGAAAACCATAACATCGGGGATATTTGGTCTTTTTCTGTGCACATGTTTAATGTTTGTGTTCCTTATATAGTTCAGTTCTATATGTAGTCCATATATATGTTCAGTTCTATCCTAAGATTGAGTTATTGTCACGGGTTTGTTGCCCTACTGTTTTCACCTGTTTTGTGTTAAGTTCTTGATTAGTTTGTCCTTTTTTTATCATCTGTGTGTTGTCATTTGTTGAGAAGTCTTACCATTATTCCGTAGGGTTTTGACACTAGTTCCTCTTCCACCTCCGTTTGTGAATGATCCTAGTTCGACCAAAAACATGGCAGTAGGTGGATTTTCCACTCTAATGTGAATGAATGTGAATTTGTGTCTTCACGGTGCCCTGCGATGGACCGGTGTCCCATCCAGAGCATATTCTTGCATCGCATCCAGTGTTCCTGGGATGGTGTGACCAGGAAAAAGCAGTTATTGAAGACAAATCGATGAATGCAAGTTGCCCGCATGAACTCGTAACTGATGCGTATCATTTGAGCCAGATTCAATTTGATATTTAAACGTTATTTAATTGCACAGAATGCCCAGCGTACTTTCTCTCTCAGCACGTACACTGCTGGATAGAAACTCACAGTCGAATGCATTTTTAATCGGTACTTTAATTAGTAATTGGTATTAACGTTCTTGGTATTCTTTACAGTTTTCTATTTGGTGTGTTCCTGCATGTCCTTTTGCATGTCTCACTGAGATTTGGATCTTTTCTTGAAAATAAGAATAAATTCCCCGGGCCCGAATCTGACAGTACAATCTCACTCGTTCCTTCTCTCTCGTCTTCATGTGTGCAGTCGTCAAAGCAGACAACTGAACTATGAATATTTCTCATGACCTCTCCACATGGGCTCATCTCGTTTGACTCCAGAACTTGCATGTTATTAATTTGCAGACTTTCTTCAAAAGCACAACGCCCTTAGGGAAAATCTTCTTTGCAGACAGGACTGTGCTCTGAATAGAAAGTGTTCTAAGCCCAGAAACCTCCTCTATGCATAGATATAGCTATCCTCCATGTATTTTGAAAGATTAAATCTCAGTAATTGCTGATTGCTCGGATTAAAGTATTCATTTCACCAGGACTGTAGCAGCAACGTATTAGGAATGTTTGCAGGAGGGGCATTTGTCTGATTTGTCAGCTCTTGGCTTACTCAAATTAATATCTTTTTTACATTTGTGAGGTGCTTAGCGATTGTGGCGCTGGTTTGCTGGCTGGTGCCGTATTTCCGCTGTTCCAGTGGCTGTGTGTCATGCTAGCGTCATTGCTAGCGCAGTTACAATGGCGATTAATAAGAGAAAAAGATTCAAACAAAACCATTTTCCAGTGTTCAGTATCACATGTCATATGTTGCACGTTCAGTGTCACATTAATTAAAGTACTGAAGTACTAAAGTGCTGCTGCATCACTCTCTAGGCAGTGCTAACCATTAAGCGGTTTTAAACTCGCATAATTATAAATATTGAAAAGCGAGTAGTTCAGGGTGGATTTTCCATTTGCGTAATCTACATGGCCTGTACTGAACCCGAGGCCGGGGCAAGCGCTCCTCACTGAGTACCCAGCCGTAAATGTCTTAAGCTTTGATCCATGGATTTACCAAAAAGCTTTGACTGATCGGCATTTACCACGCATCTGATTTATCAGACTAACCTGTTTGTGTGGGGTAGGATGAAAAGAGCACAGGATCAATAGCGTGATTGATCGCGCTGGCGATTTAAAGCAAGCTTCCTTTCCATCTCCGGTGAGTGACATTCACAGTTAATTAACTGTGTTCAGTTTCCATAAGCGACGGCCAACACGAGGGGCCGGGAACCGTCGTTCTGAAAGAGTAGGAACAAGAGTTCATGTATGTAGGCGTGGGCGTGAACTCATGTACACTTGTATGTGTGGGAATGTGTGTGTGTGTGTTTGTTGAAGGTAGGACACAAAAAACCCAGGAAGACACCGCTGCGAGTGAAAAGCGATTCCGAGCCGCAGTTTGTGTAAGCAGCAGTATGCAGAGGAGGCGGGCGCCAAGAGCAGCCATTTGCAGGAAGCCAAGACTTAACACCGGTGCTTAAAAGTCAATAGGAACAAAACTGAGAGGCCAGAGTTAAAGTGACATCAAACCATGTGGCTGAATGGCGCTTTTGGTGCCGCTTACAAGATTGGCCTATTTTTCACCACACGGGTTGCCTTTATTTCTCTGACAGCGAAATGAATGAAAGTGCGTAAAGACCCGAGAAATTTGCCAGCGGATTAATCCTTTCATTAAGCAAAGCAAGAAGTTAATTGCAGTGACAGCTGCATTTCTCAGAGTTTACACGACTGACACGTCGGCGTGGAGTCACTGTTAAACGGAAAAGCAATTATCAATAAATGCAGGGCAATCTTCTCACGATGAATTGCAGCTAAATGAGCTTTTATTTCCCTTTTCTCTGCGCTCGAAGCGTGTTGGCAGCACAGGCATGGAGTGAGGTGTCTTGTGAGCCGTAGTGCAACAAAAATAAACCACTCGACAGTGCAACGATCAAACAAGCAGCTCGGAGTACTCAATGGATCAGAGGTGAGATGGAGCGGTGCTGAGACCTGATCGGGGGGAGGTAAAGCAGAGCAGAGAGGGAGATGAGAGGGCTAGCTGAGTGTCATTGTGCTAAGAAGAGGGCCGGCAGTGTAGAAAAGCACCTAAACTAAAACTATAGGAAATACCTGGACTCCCAAACAACTCAAAATGGATTCCAATGTGGTCCAGTGTGGAGCTAGTAAAGGAGTCAGTTCAAAGGAAAAGAGAAATGAAGAACGGGGTATATTTGGTGGAAAACGCAAGCTTGGAAAGGAAGGAGAAATGGAGGGAAGTGGGGAGATCTGTTTAAGCTAATTACTTTCAATAATAGTTGTGACAAGGCTGGGAGGAGAACAGATGTGCATTGCCAGCTGCAATACAATTACAGTTCCCACTGTTATCACACAAACACATAGATGAGAACTTCACACTGATACACACAAGCTCAAAGATGAATCGAAATCATCGTTTTTATTCTCAGGTCGTGCACCTGGCGAAAATAATGGCGTCGGTGGGATTTAGCCAGACAGTGATGCAGCAGTGCTTTAGTTCTCGAGTCTGTTCAGCTCTCTCAAACAGATAACCATCCAACGTTCCAACTTTCATTTTTAATATCTCCATCAATTCCACCGCACATCATCTCGTGGAACAGCTGCTTTGCGCCAGGGTTTATACGAATAATTCTATATTAGATTTCTCATTAATGTGACATTAATGTGGCATTTTCTGGAAAATGACAAAGATAAGAGTTCTTGTTCTTTCTTTTGAGGAGCTAACCTCGTGGCTGAGATCGGCGAAGTGTTTTCTCCTCTTAAATGCCAGTGTAACTGTGCTAGCAATAACAGTGTCCCCCTGTGGCATTAGCATGTCACACAGCGCTTTAAATTCTCACAGGCAAAACGAAAATACGACACCAACCAACAAACTGGCACCAGAATCAATAAACATGTGACGAATATTTCATTCTAAAGATATTTCTTGTGTTTCAAGGTGAAGTTTTCCTTTAATAAGCACCTGCAGACGCTCATAAAAACCCACATGCTCACAAGCCTTAATCGAAACGGACATATGCTGTAATAAATCCACATATTTTCTCACCTCCGTCTCCTTATCCTTTCCTCCCTCTATCTGTCTGTCACTCTTTCATTCTCCATTTCTATATCTCCCCTATGCCCATGCAGGTAGTCACACTCGGCTGCAGGCAGTGAAAGACATGGTCTGGTGTCACTATGGCGTTTAACACTGCCGCTGTAGATGTGGCGTATGTAGCATGTGGAAACACACACACACACACACACACACAATTTCACAATTTGCATGGGTGAAGTGTGTGGATAGCTGTCTGCTATGACGTCCTTGTGAAAGAAATTTTTTTTTTGCTTTCAGGCATGAGTGAGACTTCACTGACTGTGAGGCATGGAAAGAAGAAACTGGTGATTTCACGTTTGACTGAGCGAACTGAGAACTCCATTTCTCTGTTTCTGCAAAGAGCGCAGGCAAGAGAACAAACTACAGCACGGCAATTCCCATCGCAAGAGCCACTGCAAATGAAAAACGAAAGAATACAGTCAGTTTCTGAACATAAATCTTCTGGCTCCACCGTCAGAGAGAAAGAGAGAGAGAGAGAGAGAGAGAGAGAGAGAGAGAGAGAGAAAGATTACTGAGCGAAATGTCAAAAAAAATCATTATGCCTATGATTCTAGCTTGACTATTACTTTAAGTAAACTCTTATTTCTACCATTATTTATATCTTACTGCATTCTGATCTACAATTAATG
>JAKKZN010000004.1:25067640-25080755 GCA_033441825.1 Pangasius elongatus
GTGATCAGTGATTGTTGGGAATAATGGTGATCAGTGATTGTTGGGAATAATGGTGATCAGTGATTGGTCATTGGAAACCAAGGTGAATAGTGATTGGTTTTTGTTAATAACAGTGATCAGGGATTGGTCATTGGGAACAGCTGTGATTAGTGATTGAGAGTTTAAAACAAAGAAGAAAGATGTGCTCTGGTGGGACAATCAGTGGGAGTCAGTGATTGGTCATTGGGAACACAGGTGATCTGTGATTGGTCATTGGGAACACAGGTGATCTGTGATTGGTCATTGGGAACACTGGTGATCTGTGATTGGTAATTGGGAAGATAAGTGACTGGTTCTTGTGCTCATTTAAGTGCAACTCAGTCAGGGTTTGCACACTGGAGGTGACGCGGCCTAACCTGCTCTCTCAACTCATGGTGTAAGCTGGAGACAGCCACTAATTTCTGCTCAAAGCTCCACTGGATTTGCAGCTAGGCTCTTTTTTAAAATAAAGCTGCTAAAGAAGTCAAAATAGTCACCAGATCTTGACAGTTTATTGTCCAGGCCGCATGTTAGTCAGTTAGAAGGTATCTTTGGTGTCATTGTATGAATTCAACAAATACAGTAATACACACATACACCAATTACACAAACATATACTTCTAATAAATCACAAACAGCTCATTTTGTTGCAATGACACAAAGACAAAATTATAGTCTCTGCTTAAATTTTCAAATTCTAGTGGACTTTTCCTCCCTCTTTAGTAGCCATTAGGTTGCGATGAACACAGACACACTTCTGCACTCAAAAGCTGATTAAGGTTCCACAAAGATCAGAGCCTCTGAGTTCTCAGTTGGATGAATTACATCCTAAAGCGAGAAAAGAGAGGTCATGCTAACATGCACTGCAACATTTCTAGTATTTATGGTAAACAATTCACTTCTGATTGCCAAGTTGATGCCAGGGTACCTAATAACAAACTGAAGACATAATAGCAGCACAACGTTCTTGCCATAAATCATCCACTGGAAGCAGGCCAGCACAGCCATTGCCTGTTAACGCCGCCCTTCCGCATGGTGTCACTTTGACGGTTGCTCTGTTGGGACGTCTGCCAGAGCCCCGAACCCAGGCTCGAATCTCTCTGCACGTGTCTCTCGTCCTACAACTCGTCATATTTCTGGCTACTGGCTCTGAAGTGAAACACGTGGCCAGAGCGATGGAGGACTGCAGTTTGCAGATGGACCAGCTGGCTCGTGCACTCTGCCATGTTTGTTCCAGCGCTTCGATTCAAATACGAGCTTATATTTCTGAGAACAGGCAGCATGAAGAATCTAAACGGATTAAGGCATTTTTTTTTAGCTGTTTAGAATCAGCGCAACTGTCATTAATTGTGCATAAAATATGACGCTCTGTGCCTAAAAACCGAGAAGGAACAGGATTGAAGTGACAAATACGTCTCTCTCTCTACCTGAACTGTGACTGCTTTTTAATACATCAGCAGAAAAAGGGTTCGAGGACTGTTCAGGATTGTGAACAAGGAACGAAACACGACGGGAGGTTTTATGATTTATAGCTACATTTATATTATAATATAAATATAATAAGAGAGAAAGCACAGCTTGTCATGTTACCACGCAAGCGTGAATCCTCTGTCCTGAAGACTTTCTCATGGTGGAAAACTTACCAACTGTTCCAAAGCACTGACACTGGAGACTCCTTCCCAAAATGTTAAATAAACGTCTATTAACAGTCTGTTATATGTTTTGTTTTGTTAAATTACAGCATGATTATGTAAACGATAACATACTAGCGCACACGAGCGCTTTAATATAAACCTTACAGCCGGAATAACGGAATTACGGCATTATGGAAAATTAATCGACGCTTTCAGACTCGAGAATTCACCAGCACTGGGGTATAAATTAGAATTAATGTATCGCGAGGGGAGAAGAGAAAGCACTTGATAAAAGCAGACGTTCAGTTCATTCACTCGACTGTAACTTTGCTGTTAATAACACAAGCACACAGCCTCAGTAAGAGAGTTGGATTGTAGTGTAAGGACACTTCAAATCAAATCGCCTAACTATCGATTAGTCTGTAAAATCCACAACAAACGCAATCATGTGCACCAGCCCAGTGAGAACCTGGCAACCCATTCCTCTACTCTCACACACACACAGAGTTTGTAACATCCTTCTGCAAAAAATATCCCAAGCTCAGCAGTCTTTTGCCCGTTGTATTGATGATTCATTTTGCATTTTATCAAAGAAACAAGAGTGCTATTAAAAAGAGATCACTCAGCCACCAGGCATAAGGGGGCTCTCTCTAATTGCCCATTCATCAAAAGCCTTCCTCAACTAGATCCAGCGCTGCACTAGCGTGCATGATAACTGAACCGTACCCTATTAATTACGATCTTGATGAACCTGGAATACACTCACCCACACACTCCCCCACTCCCCCCCACACACACACACACAAACCCCTTCTCTCGACAGTATGCTCACACAACTGGATGCCTTTTCATCCTTTCATGTTTGCAAATGCTACACTAACACACTAACATCATTAAGAACTCACTCGTTAGGTGTTGTAATTCTTGCTCGAAACAATACTGCTGTTTCCATGGTTCTGATCATTTTTGATTAAAAGGATCGATCTACTCTGAACAACTTGCATATTGACCGAGATTTATGTTGTAATAAAATTCTGAGCTTTTTAGTTGAAACGGTTTCCAAAGTTTAGTTGAATCCGACATCCGCTGAAAATGGCGCCGGTGGGATTTAGCCCTCGTTTCATCTCTACCTAAAGAGAGTGATGCAGCAGAGCTTTAGTCTTTTACTCTGTCCGGCTTTCTCACTCCCACATCTATAGACTCTGCGCAAACAGAACAGCTTCCAAAGCTTCAACTTTCATGCTAATACCGCCGCCAACACCGTTAACTAGCCGAGCCGAAACTCCATCGTTTAGCTGCCTTGCAGTCTGGAGCTTCTGTTCGTTGTTTCCATTGCCTTCTGCGTTGGATTTCGCATTAATGTGACATTTCATATCACTGGAAAATGAGAAATTTACCTCAAGAAAGCCACTAATGTCTCACAGGAATAACGAAAATACAACACAGATCAACAAACTAGCACCAGAGGTGCTAAGCACATCATAAATATTTCATTGTAAACATATCTAATGTGTCCTTAATGGAGGTTTCCTTTAAGGCCACCAGTTAGAACATCTTCCAACAGATATCAGAAGAAGACAGCAAATCAGTACACCCTTAGCAGCGAAACCAAAACAACTGCACAATCATGCTAGCAGCTATTTTTTTCACCATTGACCTACCCCTAACATCGATTAAAATAAACCAAACCGAACACTAACGTAAATGTTATTGTGCAAAGCCACCAATTACTTTCACATATTTTTTTTTTGTTGCTAGAATTGTACAAATGTTATTGGTCACTTCCATTCGTAGTCCTAGTTAAAGCGTTTAAATGACACTCAGTGCTTCTGGATTACAGAAACACCTTTCTCAAAAATGCTAACTAGCTAGACTAGCGATGGCTAGTTTGTATTCTTCCATTTAAACCATGCTAACGTGCTTTGCATTTATTCTGCATTAGACGTACTACAGCTTGGTTGTGTTTCTTTTTATTTTTATTCCTGCTCTTCACACTATAAGTGCTGCTCTCGAATCATCTCGAAATTCCTGTGTAATCTGTGTTTTTTCTTTCACATGAAAGAGAAATCTCGAGCCCAGATCGGCAAGCTGGGAACGTTGATAAACCTAACGCTGCGAATCTCAGACATGCATGCAGATACACACGGATGTAGTGACTCCTTTAGGCATGGATCGGCAGCAAAAAAAAAAAAATCTTCAAAGCTTTAAACCGAAGGCAAACAGAACAGCTTGGTGTGTGTGTGTGATGTGGGTGTAATGATGTAGGTACGGTGAAGAAAAACAGTCCCAGTTCCACTGCAAATTGAAATGAGTGAGTGATTGGTGACTAGCAGCATGCACGGTAATCGGGACTGTGAGGTGCCGTGTGTGTGTGTGTGTGTGTGTGTGTGTGTGTGTGTGTGTGTGTGTGTGTGTGTGTGTGTTTGGCTGGGGTGGAGGCAATTTTGTTTTTGGACACAGAGTAGGTAATAGCAGCACGGCTCAGTGATGTGTAAGAAATAACACCATGCAGGCTGTACTGTCATAGGAAAATAATCCACGACAGGGTTGCGTGACTCGGCCCTGCCTGAAGCACCGAGCCTTTACCACCTCGACGTGGATTATTTTCCGGAAACAGGTGCAATTCAAAAACAAATCATACATTTAACACATACATTTCATGTTGTGCAACATACACAGTACAAGTTAGTCCCTGCTATAGTATCACTTATGCTAAGAACGGTCGTTTGCACTGTAGACTCCTTCCATAAATGTTAAACTACTTCTACTTCCGTAAAACGTCACCACATCGCAAATCATTTGAGTTACAGTTGACACTACTGTCTCTGCTGCTCTTCTGGAAAACTAATCAACACCTTCTGACCAATCAGATTCGTGATGGTATATAATGACTCGCTATACCATCGAGTATACCACAGCAGGTTAAACACGAAGCGAAAGAGCACCATTTCTCTCCATCCAATCTGTAGCAACCGGGGGTATATTTACACCTCGTAGCCGTGGAGCGTTTCTGGACTGCGGCACAGGGCAAACATGACAGCACATAAACAGGATGGAGTTGCAGCGTCTCTTGATGCGCGAGGCCGGCGAGGCGGCTGGAAATGGCATTTTCAGATCTCGAATGCAGCATGGCATGTCATTCTGCACTGTGGCAATTTAAGCGCCTGAAGAAGCAGAGTTTCTGGATGGCGGCGGGGGAGTGTGTAAATCTGTCTGCAACAGGCAGTATCTAACATTCCCCAAGCCTTCACAAGCAACCATCTTTCCAGAACAGCTCTTCAGCTATTATTCCATCATTGTCATACCCTAATTCAGCGTGTAATACCCATTTAAATCTCTGAAGTACAGGAACTAACACGGCGGAGGCGCGTTTAAAACAAAGAGTCCTGAAGGACGGAGCTGACAATGGAATAAGGCAATTATCGCTTGTATGACTGGTTGAATGTGGGATTTCTAATAGTACATGATGACCACACGCACAATAGGTTTAAAAAAAGAAACACACTCCCTTGTGCGTTCACCCAAATCATCTTCTGCGGTCACCCACATACCTTCTGACGCGCTGTGTGGGATAATGATGTCATCATGAGAACATGTTCCTCTATACAACATATCATGCGACCGGACATCTACTGATATATGTGTCACATCAGTACAATTTCCAACCTGCTTAAAGTTCAGCTGTCCATAAAGAAGTGCTTCCAGAAACCCCCACCCCCTCGCCTTCAGAGCCAAGCTACACACCATCCCACAACGCAGCTCACCCACGCTTGGCTCTCGCGCTTCGCCTCCCACCCACAACATGCTTTGAATCCAAAACAGAGTTTTTTTTTTCTTTAATAAAAGCCTTGAATCACCTCGCTTAACGTGAACACCATTGGACAGCACGCATCTGACACCTGAGCCACATGCTAATTATCTTCGCTATCTTCCTTAACACTTTCTAGTTAAGAAGCTAAGGAAATGTTCCTCATCAACGCCTTGGCTCAATACCAACACCATAAAGAATGCTTCTTTACGATGCTTTTGGTGAAAAACATCTCCGTTATTAAACCTATAATGCAGCGAGCTTTATATCTGATTAACTATTTTAATTTCTTACCCCATGGCGGTCCTAAAGCAGATAGAGATCCTCCAACTGTTTTTGCACTTTAACTGTAAAAAAATAAATAAATTCCACACACTGACTCCATAGACTGAGTTTAGGATTGTAACCCAATCATAAATTTAGCACGCTTGGAGGCTTAGAGCGTTTTATTCTTGAGCTATCTATCCAACAACCGAACACGTCAGGGGTTGTTTGTTTGTTTGTTTGTTTGTTTCGAGTCGTGGAGATTTGGATCGCAACTCAAACCTGATAATAACTATCAGAACTCAATGATATGATAATGACTTCTGTAGCAAAAGAAGTGGAGCCATTATTATTTTATTTTATTTAATTATTAATTATAGACCCCTGGAAAGGCTTTAACTGCCCTCGACATTCATACGCTTGTAAGGTTGTTGCGTAAGGACACCTGTGTTTAATGAACTCTTGAGATGTTTCAGCTGACACATTCTCTCTCTCTCTCTCTCTCTCTCTCTCTCTCTCTCTCGCTCTCTCTCTCTCTCTTCTTTTCTTTACGCTGCGGTCCTCACTTAAGTGTTTTCCGATCTCTCTCTATGTCTATAAGAAGGCGAGTGTTCCTCGGTCGCCGTGCCCTCGCCGTGCTCCTACTTCATCGTCAGTGCCAGTTACTAAATCAATGTGCCATCTCTATTTCACCATCGACGGGAATAAACCCGATACAAGCGCCCATGAGTGTAAACAGTTACAAGCTCGGAGCCGTTACAGGCTTGGAGTTGTAAACAGAAAAAAAAAAATGACAAGGTCAAGTGTTAGGTGTTAAAGCAAGAATAAAGAGGTGTGAATAAAGCAAGTGCCGGGCTCGGGTCAGAAGAGCTTTTTGTGATTTGCGCTGTGTGATGCACAGATGGATAGACACCAGATGGATGAAAAGCAGTGACTGAAATGTTTATGACTTCCATCACCTCTGGACACACACACACACAGACATCAAGGCTCTGTTTGTGAATGTGTGCTAGGAGGGCATGCAGTGAGCGTGTGCACGTTAAACAAACACTATACATCTCAACGCATTAACACACAGGCATCAGCACACTCCGTTAAAGCAACACTCGAGCCTGTGGTGTCTTGCTGCTTTTGCTTCAAAGATGCGACGCGTGCATCAAGTCGATCTGTGTCTCTTACACTTCACGTGACCCTGAAGTCGAACCACAACCGGTTTATAAAAAGCCAAGGGCGACAGGTGGCTGAATTATCGATTCACACAATCGATACTGTGATAAGAAAGCATGCAGCAGAACAACAACAACAACAACAACAACAACAGCAAAAACAAAACAGTTGCATCCCGACCAGACGCGCATCGCCGCGTGCTCATGCGTTAACGGCGCGTGCGTCACGTCAGCGCGCGCTCAACCTCCTGCCTCCATCCCGAATATTTGATTAGTAAATAGGATGCGATGCCTGCGCGCGCGCGATGATCCGGTCCGGTCAGTGCACTGCACCGTGCACGCGCCAGCTGTAATATAAACATATATATATATATATAGATATACATATATATTTTTTTTTTCTTCTGTTTGGCACGCGCCCGGCGACTGACTGACTGACTGACAGAGATGCGCGCGCGCCGTGCATGGTCTTGTACTTTTTCCTGGTCATGGAGGTGGTGAATATCATCTTCACTTTTGACAAGTGTTCAGGAAAAAACAAAAATCGCCCCACACACACACACAGAGAGAGAGAGAGAGAGAGAGAGAGAGAGAGAGAGTGAGAGGAGGAAACGGGGTCGGTTCTCCTATCGCACCCAAAACCGGGCGCGTGCAAGAATCCAAAATCAACACAGGACGATCACAATGCACGACCGAATATGTAGGTACACTCAGTGTAGTGGGTTTGCAATTTTCTAGATGTTTGTCTCTCTCTCTCTCTCACACACACACACACACACACACACACGCGTCTACTAAACTGCCCTTTCCGTTAGCTCTGCGTGTCCTCAGGTTATGTCGCTAATCACAAATAAAGACATTTGTTTGTTTGTTTGTTTGTTTGTTTTTTACCTTTGTGGAGTTTCTTTCCTGCGGTGTGAGAGTGCCGGTGTTCAGAGACAGGACGGAGTAGAATATGCACAGGACAAATCGCATCTCTCTCTCTCCCTCTCCCTCTCTCTCTCTCTCTCTCCATCTCCCCCTCTCTTCCAAATAATAAAGCGACCGTCTTAAAATCCCTCATCACGTACTCTCTCTCTCTCTCTCTCTCTCTCTCTCTCTCTCTCTCCTTCGTGTCACTGCCAGTGGTTCAGTCTCCCTAAGGCTTATCATAATGATCATGATAACTATCTCTTGAATAAATGCCATAAAATATCACTGCATTACAGTTAGGCAGCTAGTATCATATGGGCTGCGATTATTATTATTATTATTATTATTATTATTATTATTATTATTATTATTATTATTGTGTTTTAAATTGACTCATCAGATAGAAATTTGGGTCAAGCACTAAAGCAGCATAGGTGAGATAGATGCACTGTGTGAGATGCGTTATATAGACCTACTGTTTATTTATTCATTTGTTCATTCGTTCAGTCAGCTGAAGCTAGTGCAGGAGGTGGATCCCTACTCCCATGGGTTTGGAGGAAACCAGAGAACCTGGAGGAATCCCACATGGACACCATGCATCAGCAAGCGCTTCAGTTCCCAAAAAAAAAGAAAAAATGCGATTTCAGTGACTTCAACCATTCCTAAAGTCACAGGTAGGTTCTGAGTGTTTCAGAACCTGCTGATCTCCTGGGATTATGGTGCGCGGCAGTAGGAAAGCATCTCAGCATGCACAACATGTCGAACCTTGAGGCGGATGCGCTACAGCAGTAGAAGAACACATCAGGTTCCATTCCTGTCAACACAACAGGAACAGGAATCTGAGGCTACAGCAGGCACGGGTTCACTGAAACCGGAGAGCTGGAGACTGGAAAAAGCCCAGAGCATGCTTTTCTATCTTCACCTGTGCAGGTTCAGTGAGTGGATGTCACTGAGAGGTCCTCACAAGGATAGTAAGACAAACGTGCGTGTGTGTGTGTGTGTGTGTGTGTGTGTTGCGTTTTCATCTACAGAAGGGGTTCTCAAACTTTTTGCACTCAGTGACTCCTTTAACTGTAAAACATAATTTCACACGGAATTATTTTCTGAACATAATCCAACTACTTAAATTAGGCTCATTATTTAAATATGTACAATAACATTCAGGCTATTTATTGGAGCCCTAGAGCTTTTTCCATTCCAACCTTCCAACCTTCCAACCTTCCAATGACAGAACACGTGAGGTCCAAGAGGACGTTATTTATAGCTCTATTTGTTTTTTGAGATATTGAGGTTTGGATTAAACCCATTCAATTAAAGTGGAACAATCAAATAGGCTAATAAGGATGAGACCTCAATAATAAATGTAATAACTTTGATAATGGTGGATTGGGATTATTCACCACACACACACACACACACACACAAAACAATCACGGAGCCCATGAGCTATGCTTCATGGACCCCACTCGGAGAACCACCTATCTACAGTGTTAACGCTGAGGTTTCATTATGGTAATTTCTGTGAATGACTGACTCTGTGTAGTGTGTGTGTGTGTGTGTGTGTGTGTGTGTGTCCGTCCTGCAGGCACCAGTGGACTCATGTAGATAGGCAGAAGTGAATGACTCCCATTTGTTTCCCCTCGTCATCCTTTATCCCATGAGCTGGGTAGAAGCGTTAGGATATCTTCCCCAACAAAATAACACCACTCGGCGTCCCGAGCTATAATAGATAGTCTAAGAGTGCCGCTGCTTTAAGCAGCTCGCTATATGACATATCTATAGATATCCTTTGACCAGAAGCATTTTATAGACAAGCAAACAAAACTACCGTCATCCGCCTTTCACTTCCTTATACTCCTCCTCCTCATCATCATCAACAAAGAGCACCCCACCTCGGCCTGTCTACCTGTCGCTGAGAGCGTCCGTCCAGAAGCATTCCTCCTGTAGAACCACTCCCAACCTTCCTCCTCCATCTCTAAGTGACGCTGAAGTCCTGTCCTCGATTCTGCTTCCATACCATGCCAGTCAGCAACACAAACACTTTCCTGGCTGTCATGCATGTGCATGCATGTGGGTGTGGAGAAGATTTGATATGGGCCTGGTTTGTTTTGACTCATTCAGAAGAGAGAGCTTGTGTGTGTGTGTGTGTGTGTGTGTGTGTGTGTGTGTGTGTGTGTGTGTGTGTGTGTGTGTGTGTGTGTGTGTATATGTCTGTGTATGAAAAATTGGTCTCCTGCGGTGGTATTAACAACCTGCTCTATACAATATACTGAAGCAGGAGCCAAAGACCTCATCTCACCAAAGCAAGCACACTGACCTGATTTTTATCAAATCATGCTCTAAAATGAGGCAAGAGACTACAGACAGCTAGAGTGATGAAGGTTATCGGGTCAGACTCTATGTTTTGTTTGTTTGAGAGCAAAAGAAGTTTTTTTATTGGGTACAGGCAATTCTCACAAACTCACAAGTAGGGGTTAGGCATAGACTATGGCTCACATAGTGCAGAACATGGCACAGATATTGTCTTTTGTAGTGATTCTCTCTAGAACCCATGTCAGAAATAGAACTCAAGCATAAATTACACTTGGTGCGCGAGCAGCGGCATGGATGACGTGTTGTGTGTGTGGTCCTGGATTTACACTGGATGCATCACGTCAGGCCCTCATTCCTCTCACATCGGGTGCTGGTCCGTTGCATTTCTATATGAGCCGCTTGCAGCAGAAAGGGCAACAGCACACTTCAATTTTTAATCAGTTTGGCAAAACCAGCATTCAATTATCAGTTATGAGTACAGGAATTCACATTTAATAATTAATAGAATAACTCTAGTTCCAGAGCTCCCAGAGACACCCTGCAAATAACCACATCCCTGTTTACGAATTACCCTCACCTGTTGCTCACTACTTCTCTAGTCTCCTTTATAAATGTCCCTCAGTTTGTAACTCAAATTGCTATACAGGGTTATATAACAGGATATATAGTTTATAGTAGGTAGGGTCATATTAGGTCAACAGGACCAAGCTAAATGTTAAATGTTGGCTTATGATATGGCTCAGAGCTCCACTTACTGATGTAACCGTGGTTCTATGAACATAGAACATAGATATTGCAGAGACCTTCAACCACAAGGTCACTCTGGAATCTGGCCACCCGTGCACGTAGAGCAAGCTTATTGCCAAGGCATGTATGTATGTTCCCTCACTTTTTGCTGAGATGATCTCCAGCCTATTTCAGATTAGCTTTCTGTACAGGTTCGTAGGGAGAGGATCAGTTCATCATCAGCATCAGTTCACCTTGAAAATGAGCTTAGTATTCGGACAGATTTCTGTCTGGTAGAGGCACACAGGAGCCAGTTGTCCAAACATAGATGGATCCTTTCATGACTGGCCATCAGTGGTGTCAAGGTAGCCTGTGTGCGTCTTGAAAATGCCTGTGGGGCAGAAATTTGGACTGGTATACCTGCACCAGGATGGTGACCGCACAAGAGGCCAAAGGGAACATGGAAGAATGTAGCATGCAGATCCACTGATGTGAACCAGTCTCACGGATGCACAGCAAGAACATCGTCCAAAAAACTTTACGTGCAAAAGAAGAGGACTTTTGGACCCAATTCAGTCCACTCCAGAATAAGGCAGAAGCTACTGTCCTTTTTCTGAACAAGAAAATACACCAAGTAGAAGCCCTTGTTCTGAATGATAGGGACTATGCTTCTAATTGTGCCTCTTTCCAAGATATAAAAAAATTTGCCTGACTTTGGTGAGTCCTTAATTCCCGAGAAGGTTGGGGGCCATTGGCGGAACTGGACCCCTGCGACATGGTTACCAGGAACCAGTGATCAAATGTGGTTGTTGTCCAATATGTAATGTTTTCGGCTGTAAAGCATCCTATTATTCCTTGGTGGGCTCTGTGGGATTTTTTTCAAGGTGAAGGGGCCCCACCCACAGGGTGGACCTGGGGCATCCAGCCATTTGTTAAGGCTCCGATGAGGCCTGTGGACCAACAGAGGACATTAAAGTGATGGATCGGGTTTGGTAACCTACTGGTGTCATGTGGCCGGTCTGCTTTGTTCTGTTGGCTTGATTCCAAACCCTAAACTCACCTCTCTAGGGCTTCTTTGGCCACAGAGCCAAAAAAGCAGCCCAGGTACACAGGGCACTTTATTATCAGGGCTGCTTTGCATGCTTCTGGCAGTGTGGATTATGCCAGCAACACTTGAAGGTGGACATAAACCAGATTTGTGGAAAGCTTTCCAATCTCCCAGGCAGAGTGCTGTGCTGTCAGATGCGAAGCTTCAATCAACTTCATAGTGGAAGAAGTGGCTTCTACTAATTGGAGCAGCCAATGCAAGAGGAAAATAACCAGGTATGTACTGTAAAAAATATTATCTTGTTTTTATATATTATTATAATATATATCATTATACAGTATAATATAATAATATATGTTGTGGCAGGGTGGCGCAGCAGGGCAGGTAGTATTGCCACCTCACAGCTCCAGCACAGGTCCCTGGTTCAATCCAAGTCGTCTGATGAAAACATTCGCAATAATTATTATTAGCTCAACCAACTGAACAACACGAAACGAGGATGACTAAGCATTTTCTACCTAGTACATAAATATTTGGCGTGTAAAGATGCAACGGGGAGTTCTTTATGAAGGTGAGAAAGTGAGATTTGAAAGTGGTGATAGATGTCATTGCTGTGTAATGAGACAGCAAAATATTTCCTCTGTGCCATGTGTGTGTGTACGATTTTAGACAAATTACCACTGAAACACACTGTGTATAGAGCTCATCTGGGAGTACTTGGCTCCTTTGGGTACATGTGAGGTCTTACTGAAGTATGCTATCTCACAGGCAGATGGGGAGCTGTGTAATTGAAGGTGTATTCAAGGCTTCTGTTGCCTGGTATAAATTGGAATCTGTTTTTCTGGCATGTGGTCTTAGACAGATCATTACTTTGATCTTTTTAAGGTTTGCCACAAGAGTGGGTTCTGTGACTTCTTATTTATTTCTGCTCACCATTTCTCTTCTTCTCTCTTCCCTCCAGCATTAAACATGCTCAGTCCTCTACTTTACCATTTTTTCTTCTCATTTCTCCTTTTACTATGCTCCTTCCAGTGCTACTTATTCTTGTTTCAGATCTTCGTCTTTCCTCTGTAGATGTGCATTTATCTGTGTAACTTCACCGCGCTGTTTTGTAGCATATAAGAGTCGGTTAGGGAGGCCAGATTAAGATGGTTTGGACATGTTCAGAGGAGGGAGAGGGAGTATATTGGTAGGAGAATGTTGGACATGGAGCTGCCAGGCAGGAG
>JAKKZN010000004.1:25106535-25119248 GCA_033441825.1 Pangasius elongatus
CGCCGCGCTGAAGAACGACACGCTGCAGCGTTATTGATGTTTCCTGTGATATTATCAAGTGTGAAAATCTCACTGTAGCCTCCTTTTATCCCCGTCACACACACACACACACACACACACGCACACACACTGACACACACACACACACACTCACCCACTTTCCAACAAACAGGTTAAAAAATAGCACTAACTGTACACAGGCACTAATGGTACAGAGGCCACGCCCCCTTCAAAAGCACTAACTGTACACAGACACTAATGGTACAGAGGCCACGCCCCCTTCAATAGCACTAAATATACACAGGCACTAATGGTACAGAGGCCACGCCCCCTTCAATAGCACTAAATGTACACAGGCACTAATGGTACAGAGGCCACGCCCCCTTCAATAGCACTAAATGTACACAGGCACTAATGGTACAGAGGCCACGCCCCCTTCAATAATATTTTCAGAAGTCACACCTCCTTTAAAAGAGCTAATAGCTCAGAGATTAGGCCACACCCCTTTCATTGCCACTAATATTTTTATTATACCTCCTTCACTTGCACCTCAGTAGTTTAACGTAATCCGATTGGCTTACTTAATGTCAGATAGCTACAGATAGCTTTGCTAGCTAACAAGTCAACAAGCTAACTGGCGCTACATTTAGGTACTGGCTTTGCTAGTGCTGCTAAGTGCGTTACACTAAGATGCTAAATTTTATCCTAAGCATTTTAAGCATGAGTAGAAGAAGTGAGAATAAATGCTATTAGCGATATTACATGATGAAGTTTAACTGGTTGAACAAATATGCTTAAGCTCCGCCTCTTGCAGACCCATGTTGTCCTGTCGGCTGGCAGAATCATCACGTGCTGGCTTATAATCAACAGAAAAGGGTTTAGCCTGTGACTCATCCATCATTAGAGAACAGGGTCGAGACTCTCGCTAACAAATCCATCACTCTTTAAGTGCTTGTTATGACACACTGGATGAAGCCCAAAGTCTCTGTGCCAATTAGATGAGAGAAAGAGAGAGGAGTGTGTAAAAAGACCCATTGCTCTCCATTCCCCCCCAACACACAAACACAAACACACACACACACACACACACACAGAGAGAGAGAGAGAGAGAGAGAGAGCGAGAGAGAGAGAGAGAGACAGAGAGACAGAGAGAGAGAGGGAGAGAGAGACTGCGTGCCAGGGTGGAATCCGACTCTGGAGAAAGGTCAAGGCCTTAAACGCAATGGGCTCAGCGCCCGCAAAATAACTTCTGGTGACACACTGGGCTTCATTTAGCTCGAGCGTGGAATCCAGTCCACTGTGGAAGCCAGAAGGCGAGCTAGCGCTCCAAACGTTATGCGTAATATTAATAATGACGGAGACGTGGTCAGTGCTGCACTTCCGCAACGAGACAACCGGACAGATGGTCATTCAGCCGAGAGCCATGAGGACATGGAGAGGAATTTAAAAACCCCAGACGTCCCCGAAATACAGCATGACATATGACATGATTAATAACCAGCACTGGACGCTTTACTGCGTTAGCATGACATGAGCTCAGGTCCTCATGGAGGTCAGATAAATTTAATCTGAATTTAAACCACTGGAAAGAGAATGTTCGGACTTTAAAAAGCTAAAAATAGCAATGACATTACTGCAATAATTTATAATTATATATCATTTACTGTAGTAAATAAACTAATATTAATACTGTGATAAATAATTAGCAAATATAAATATCTGTTTATTGCACTGACGCGTTGAATAGAACAAGGGTCAAAGGTCATACGGGTAATGACTGAAATAAAGGATTTGTAACGTATATCAATATACGATTGCACCGTATATGACGAGATACCGTTCTTTATAAACAATGACCCTGAATGGAATTAATAAAATATGTGTTTTAACATTAATCTAATCTCATCATAATCTCATCTCATCACATGATACAAAAATAAAGTATGAATTAATAAAATCATGTTAGAAATGAATCTAAATTAATAAAATTACAGTACAAATCTATTTAAATTAATACTATCCCAGTATGTATATAAAAGGTAAGTAAATTAATAAAATTAGCGTGATTTAACAGGTAACAGGTCCAAAAGGGGCGGAGCTTATGTTTAGCTAATCGCAAAACTGGTCATCGGTATTTGGCTAGCTCGGCTAGGTGGTTAACGTTAAGAGGTAATGTTAATGTTAGCAAACTTAGCAAGTTACCTGCTGCATTTTGGTGACTAGCTAACTACTAATTAAATTTAATGTGCATTTTAAGCTAATCACAGCGTCAAGTCAAAACTAAAAAAAAAAAAGAGGAAACTTGTGATGTCACATGATCAAGCTTGCAATTGGCTGATTATGTTTAAAGCTAAGCTCCGCCCTCAAAGGTCCGGCTATCCGCCTACTGAAAAATGCCCGCTGCAGCGGCGGTGTATGCTGTTTAATGTCGTCCTGTTTTAAATTCGATCCGCCATATTGGATGGTTTGAGAAGCACAGCTTATATTTAAGCATTCTGTTCCCTAATAATACGTGTGCTATAAATATATTTCCAGCTTCCAGCTCCATGAGAGTGTTTGAAGTGCACGTGGGAAGAAAGACACCGCTGCGTTCATCCAATCAGAGACTATTGAGCCTGATTCTGCTCCCGAGCGCGAAATCTTCAGGCGTGAGAGAGCGGTAATTAACAAGCTCACGCTAAAACCCAGCAGAGCACGTTATCCTCGCCGTTATCCCGGTGAGGAGAGAGAGGCGCCGAGCACCTCAGGACGCTTTCACTCTGATTTCAGCAGGATAAATGGAATTCCTATAAACAGAGCATTATTCTGAAAAAAAACAGACATTTAAATCTATATTTATCAGCGACGTGTCGGAGGAAATTGCGAGCCGCGCATCCTGTCTGAGCGAAACAGACACGCACAAATTAAAGCTGTTTATAGTCTGAGTCCACTACCGAGAAGCGTTTATTACATCACACGGCATCAGATTACATCATCCTGCACTAATACGAGCGTGTAAGAGTGGCTCGAAGGAACAGAGACAACACACAGCACTGAGATCCAGACTGGGAGTGATAATAAACACTGCGCGTGTGGTGCTGTTACGCTAAAATAATCAACGGTGAAGCCAAGTCTCCATTGCAGCATGTCCGCAAGTGCGTAATTCTTCTTATACGACAACAATTTCACCTACACAGCATTATTTATTACATTTATGAACATCATAGTTTTTATCCACTTATAGTTACACTGGAGACTTCTTCCCTTAACAGCTGCACTTCTCTCAGAAAATGATCAGTTATAGAAAATGAATCAACACCTTCTGACCAATCAGAATCCAGTATTCAAGGATATGTTAACTCATGCCAGATTTACAATTGAAACTTTTACTTAAACTTGTAACATATTTGTAAATACGACACGTACCTCATTGTCTTGATTTCGTATAACATTATACGATATAAGTTCTCCGGCTAGAACTAGCTAATATCGTAACGTTAAAAAACGTCGAAGGAAGAGTAAAGGCTGCGTCTGAAATCACGTACTGTAACAGTACCTACTGCATTCAATTCAGTACCTACAGCATGTGATTCAGTACCTCCTGCATTTGATTCAGTACCTCCTGCATTCGATTCAGTAGCTACTGCATTTGATTCAGTACCTCCTGCATTTGATTCAGTACCTCCTGCATTCGATTCGGTAGCTAATGCATTCGATTCGACACCTACTGCATTCGATTCAGTACCTCCTGCATTCGATTCGGTACCTACTGCATTCGATTCAGTACCCGCTGCTCGGCCATCGATACAGTACGTAATGATTAGTATATGTGTGCAGTANACCTACCGCATTCGATTCAATACGTACAGCATTCGATTCGGTACGTACTGTATTCGATTCAATACGTAGAGCATTCGATTCGGTACCTACCGCATTCGATTCGGTACGTACAGCATTCGATTCAATACGTACAGCATTTGATTTGGTACCTACCGTATTCGATTTGGTACCTACCGTATTCGATTCGGTATGTACTGCCTTCCATTCGGTACCTACTGCGTTTGACTCAGTACGTACAGCATTCGATTCAGTACCTGCTGTATTCGATTCAGTACCTACTGCTCAGCCATTGATACAGCACGTACTGATCAGTATATGTGTGTAGTATGAATACATTGGGTTTTTTTTTTCTCGTTCTCCAGTCACTTGGATCTGGCGGTTTCAAATGCACCCGAGGCCAACCCTAAGTCCATTTGGTTAATCTGTTAACAATTAATTTAAGCTCTTGAAATAGTCACATTTTGCTCTACAGCTTTTTATTGTGTTATCAACATAAATGTCCTCAATTGATTTTCTTGATTTCTTGATCCTCTCATCCTAGGACTTTGTGAGCCAATCCAGTAGAAACATCTTTAACCAGAGGAAGTGGCGATTAAAAGCAGCTTAATCCTAGATCTTAGGGACAAATTACTATTTGAGTAAAAGTAAAATCTAATGTGGTAGGGTTTAGAAAGTGCCGTGTATCTGTCAGAGAGAGAGAGAGAGAGAGAGAGAGGTCAGAACATATTGAGAGAATAGTTTTATACATATAACAATGTTTTTTAATTTATATAACACTTTTAACAATTTTGGTATGATTTCCAGCAAAGTTTTCCACTTGTTTTTTTTTTTAGGGTATCTATAGTTCTATTTCACTCATCCTGACCACCAGAGGGTGTTTCACAACCCGTGCATGCACACACATCCCGAAACCTTTGACAGAAAGTCACGTGGTAACCGTATTTGGGATAATAGGGAGCGAAGTATCCTGAAGTTCCCGTAGCAATGCTGAGCAAGGTCTCTGCGAGGCGTCTTTCAGAGGAGCTTTACTGAGCTTCAACTTTGGGAGTTGCCTGCTGTGACTCGAATCACTTGATACCTGAGCATCATCACGTACTTTTCCAGATCTTATAAGATCAGCATCGCCTTCTCAATCCACAGCGAGCATATCTGAACCCTTCTAGTCAGTCTGAGAGCGATTCAGTTGCTCGTGACCACTAGTACAGATTATCCAGGTGTTGGAACAGCACCCCCTGGTGGTGAACATTTCATTATGTATGTAACTCTGTTCTGTTATCACTGGATAAACCAGCCAGGGTTTCCTGTTACACAGTTCCAAAGGGATTAGTCATTACTAATGGCATTTTATAGAACGCTAACCGTATAACGTTGTGGCAAAGGTCTCGGTATGTGGCCGCATGCGCCCTCTATTCTAGGTGTTGATAAATAACCTGTGCATTTTTCATAATGTATTGGAAGGTTGTGTATCCTCCACGTTTTTCAAGTAGAAGCAACATTTAAGCAGCTCTTCAGGCTGGAGTATTGCTGCTTCGTCCCAACTGGGCATGCTCAGAACGGCTGTAGACCACTCAGGTGGAGTGTTGCTGCACGCACCAGACCAGCCAGCCTACGAGAGAGGAAACCAAATCCACTGAGGAATGTGTCATTCTTCACAAGAGATGGTAAAAGGAAGTTGGTGGAGAGCATGAGGATATTCATATTTGCGCTTACGTACCTGGCTCTGCCTGATCCACCTCTGGTCTAGAAGGTTCCCCTGTTTCTCACACAGCAGCAGAGCTTCCATGAGGAGGTCCTGCACAAGCGTTGTGCTTCCGGTCAGCTGGTGAAAGTAGGCGTTCAGGTGCAGCACACGTGGGGCGAGGATGTGATTTTGTCCAAATCGTTGTGTGAAGTCTGAAAAGAGCTGCATGAGAAAATACATGTTACTTCATGTATATAGCTGTGGGGGAAATGTGTATGTTTATATTGTGTTGTAGATATAACGTAAAAAGATTATCTTCACATATGGACCAAGTTCAAAAAAACCCTCTTTACAAGTTAACATTAAATTCCAAAGAAAGTCTCCGCTGCCAGACTATTTTTTTTTAAACCCAGAATTAAAGCATTAAAAACCTTTCGTGTTCTCTTAATCCTTCTTTGACTGTTGCTTTCAGTCAGATCTTTCCTGAAGAGGAGGACGCTGCACTCCAGGAGCATGACCGCGCCACTGATGGACTCGATGGAGGTGGGACTCTGAGCGTACACTCCATACGCCTTATCAAAGAAGACTGCACACCTCTCCCAGTTCTCCAGCCGCGCATACCTACACACACACACACAAACAGAATCAGTATTTTGGTCTTACGCCAATCCTGAATACTATCTTATGTGTGACTGAGAGTAATTTCTCACCACAGAGCCACTGCAGAGTACAGATGCAGCATCAGACTCTTATCAGCTTCCAGGTTCGTGTCTGACTGAGACTCTTCCACAAAAGCCAAACACTCCTCGAATGGTCGGAATGAAAATCCTGAAAAGTGTTTCAGATTATTATTTTCAGGTCACTTTACTGTTTATCCTGAAACATAACTAACTGTTAAAGCGGAAAGGTTTGACCATGGACAGGGATGGGCTGAACTTCCGATACATGGATCCGAAATGTTTATTTAAAATACAAAATAGTATTTCTAAAAGTTGTACTTGATGAGTGTAGAATACTGACCTCATTTTCCTAATACAAAATATATTTCTGTATTTCCAAAATATAGATTTTATCTTGGTCTTTTTTTTTTTTTTGTATCATGTATCAAAATCCATTTTTATGTACATTTCCCCATCTGTTCACATGTAACAGAAGTAATAATGATGGACAGAGCACATACCAGCGTAGAGCAAGAAGTTCATGCAGGCAGCATAAAACCAGCCCTTAGCTACGCTGCTCGACATTTCTTTGCTCAGATTCTCCAAAGTCAGGATCTGCTGCACGCTCTCCCTGTATCTGTACACATTATCACACACACACAGAGTCATACGTTCATCAGCTATACGTTCTTTCAAGGAATAACTGAAGCTACATCAACCCACACTCACCTGTCTGTGAGGAGCAGAGGCAGATGTGATGCAGCTGTGGCCCTCACGTCCAAACCGGGTCTGTTCCGCACTTCGCTCAGCTGCTGTGCTCGTGTAGCTGTCGAACACATCCCACCACACACTTAGCCGTGTTCTCTCATAGGCGCATTAGGAAACCGAGCCTTTAAGAAGGACGTGTCTACTTACTGCACTCGATGGACTGCTCCAGGTCCCCTGTGCACAGTTTAACGACGGCAAGGGTTCGAGTCAAGTGGCTGATCAGCCTCTGGCCCTCAGGGTAGTTTGACAGGCTGGCACACGTCCTGCACAGGAAGGCTTCAAGATGCCTGCACTCGCTCTCCTCGCCCATGAGCTGGCTGTACTTGAGATAGTCGATGGCGGAGTGGAGGATCTGCAGATACACAATCACAAATCACAAACTTGTTATTCTTGTCTGTGTCATGGACGTCACGAAACAGTCACGAATGGCCACAAGACTTCCTTCAGCACACCTGAGGGAAAGCACAAATCTCTAAAAGATCGCGGCTGTCTGGGAACTGTGTTTAACAATCTTGGTTCATATATTAAAGATATAATCAGTTTGACTAAAAGCAAATATTACAAAAAAACATGTCCTCAGTTAAAAATGATTGGTCACACTTTTAATTAGACTCTTCCTCTGCTCTAATTCACTTTCTCTGGTTTCCTTTTCTGTATTTACTCTGTGGAATCACACTTAAAATTGGACTCATGGCATTTCTTAATCCTGTTGACCTTTGACCCTGACCTTGAACGGATCAGTGCTCCGGATGGCCAGGTTGATCTCCATGGTGAGGGCCAGCGATGCACTCCTGAGCTGCCCACGCATGCAGCCGATTTGCCACAGGAAAGACAGACAATCGACGCATTCCTGCAGACAGGCAAGCTTTCCTTCCCTACACACACACACACACACACACACACAATCATCTTCTAAAACTTTCTGCATTCTGACAGACTTCATTTCATGTTCATGAACAATAGAAATATGGACTCATACTCTGGGATCTCGAACTCTCTGGCTCGGTAGAGGAGTTTCTTCATCTTCTCGTATATGAGCTTCAGGGATTGTGCAACAGAACTGCGAGGGAGTTTGCAGTTCAGGAGCTCCAAGGCTTTCTTAAAGTTGTCCTCTGCCTCCAGAATTTGCCCTGCTTTAAACCGAATCTGGGAGAAATGAAGATAATCATCATTTGTCTTTGCCACAATCAGTTGTTCTTTTGCATTCGAGTCTTGAATACGTTCGTCTTTACATACCTCTCCTGTGAGCCGGTGCATGAACGCTTGCTGGAATTCGCAGATTTCAATGTCTTCAGGATCTGCTGATGGAAATGCAGCCTTTCCTTCTTTTAGATTTTCCAGAATGGACCTGGCCTCAGTCAGATACTCCAACGCCTGCAACGGTACACGCTCCATCACAGTCATGTGCAAGGATCACAACGAAGTCAGTTATACATTTAGGTAAGCAGTTATATATAGAATGCACACACACCCTGGCATCATTGTGAAGATATACAAAGGCAGCTGCACTCTCCACCAGGTAGTCGAAGGTCTTGGGCACGTCTCCTGCACACCTCCAGTGTCTCAATCTAGGGATGAGTACTGTCTCCACTAGCTGAGCACACTCGCAGCTGCCTGCAGTCGTCCTGGCACGCATGTCCGTCACCATTGAGTTAACTTTGGCCAGGAAGTTCTCTGTATCATCACTGCATAGCATATAGTGTAGTTACATTACAGCAATGTGCCCATCAGACCCAGATACATAAAGCTCTGAATCACCACAATCACATCTGTGTCATAAATGTTATGTCTATATGAACGTGATCAATGTATCCTCACCCATTTTCTTCAGTTGGGTGCATCTGATTTTGACAGCGAATGCCTACACACACACACACACACACACACACACACACACACACACGTTTATAAACCATATAAAATGATACTGGCCAACACTGTAAGCAATCTGAAGCTTTAGGCCCTTAAAATCAGACCTGTAACAAATGTTCATAAGGTTCAGACCCTAGTCTGGAAGTCGAGCCGATTTCATTCTCTGACCTTGTCTCTGAAAGATCTCATAAGGCCGTATTGTCTTGTAGATCTCCTGGAGATGATCTGTGTTGTCGCCTTGGGCTGCTTTGTGTCCGAATATGAACTTCCCGGCGTCGCACTTGCTGCAGCGGTAGGATTTTTTCTCCAGGTAGTTGGCACATTTCACGTGGATCGCTCGGAATAAGCATTTATTCTTTTGTATCAGCTTGTGCGCCATCTCCATTTCATACTTGTTGCAGAAACTCATCAGCCGACACGTCCACACAGGATCCGCAGACGCCTGCGTGTTCTCTGAGAGAGAAACAGTTTAAGTCTCAGCACTTAAATATTATGCAAGAGTTACATTTAGGGTTATTAAATGATTACGATCACATGGATTTCGTGCTGCTAATCAGGGTTGGGTGCAATTCTTTATTTGTTCAGTATCGTACTATGCTCTGGATGCTTTGTATCCAAAGCTTTTCATCCAGTGCTGTCAAAAATACTTTTTTCATCGTGTTGATTCAACACACCTACATACAGTTGGCATTTTATTAAATGTACATTTATATAACCCACGTTTTTGTAAAAATGAATCAATAAAGTTTGTTGAGAGAGAGAGAGAGAGCGAGAGAGAGACTCGTAATCTCTTACCTTCGTGGCTCTTCTCACAGTAACAGATCTTGGCTGAGTAGACGTTCTCGGGTTTGGAGGCACACTTGAAGATGCCCACTCTAAACAGTGATCTAAGGGATGTTACGAGATCCTCTTCACTCATATAAGGCAGGATGTTCCGCAGCATCTCCATGGTGAAGGTGTGGCCAATAGCAGAGGCATACTTCACCACGATCCGCTCGTCTTGGTACATCATCTGCATGTGAGCTAGAGCTAGACAACAGATAACAAACGTAATAATTGCATTGCTGAGGAAAGAGCTGTTTACAAACAAGGAAAAAATATGCTTCATTGATGAAAGTTAACCAGTCACCCAATCTCCTGCCGTACATCTCCCTGGACGACGCCGCAGCTTCATCATCAAGCCTGTAAGACAGTTCCAGTTCCTCAGTCGTGTTGCTGAATAATCCACTTATACATCAAAACTATGAAATGCTGTGGTGTATTTACATCTGCTTAATCTCGTCAGAATAATGCACTTCCTCATACTGACTGGTGGTCCCGTGAGGCAGTAAGCTTGAAAGAGGCAGCATGGAGTAAAGTTTGGTCGTCATATCACACGACACGATCCCCGGGTAGACCAAGGTCAACTTTCCAGCCAGGTTCACTTTCTCTCCGTACACTGTCACAGAGCGAAGCGGTACAATTTTAACATTTCACAATACGTACATGTTTAGAGAGCATTAAAGTAACGGTGTGTAGGAAAACTCCTAACCTGTGTATTCATTTCTCTTCTGGTCCAGATTGTACAAGACTCTTCCTGTAGTTACGCCTACAGAGATACTCCTACAGGACACAAACAGGACAAGTCAAAATGCTCCGTGTGCGTGAGCGTGTAATGATGATGAGGACTTTGGGTTGAACACTACATGCTATGACTTACGAAAGACTGTCGACGTTTTGGAGACACAGCCCGTGGATCCAGTTAGCAGCCTGCAGCGCGTAAGCAGCCTTCTCCTGCCTATTATCGTCAGATAAGCCAACGGCACACAGGAATACATAGCCCTGAAATGACAAGCGAGACCCAGAGCAGTGACTGAGCGTGATGTTCTGATTCAGCTTCACAGCAGTAACAATCGCAGCTGTCCGAGTCGACTCTGAAGGTTAGACCTGACCTTATTATTTGTAGGTAAGAATCTCGTCATGAAAATAAACCTTATTTTAATAAACCTTCAACAGGTTCGCTTCAGTGTGTACTTATTTTACATTGTGATTGCAAGTTACTTTATCCTTTCAACTCTAAGATGATCAACTGTGTACCCAGCTGAATGTCTGCTACTGACTCAAGAAGCCCGAGGGTTTTGTTTTACTCGTAATGTAGTAAATAAAACCTGGGAAACTCACCTCTTCAAAAAAGACGGCACTGCAGATTTTCCCGCGGCAGTTGGACATCTCGTCGGTGATAATCTCGCTGACTTTATGACGACTGCCTCTCAGATCCGCCTGAGTCAGCACGAACTGTAGATTCACGAACATGATGGTGGCAGGCCATATCTCCGGCAGGTCTTGCCATTGCCTCATGACATGTATCTAATGGAAGAAGAAGGAAGAACTCAGTCCCATTGTCCATGGACAGTTCTTTTGGTAGTGCAGGTGGAATCTTCTGAAATCTCTGAGCCTATGTTGCCTAGGCCGAGGACCGACTACATGAGAATATGTCCTGTTGTTTTTAATAGTGCTCACCTTTTCCAGGGCTGTTTCCGTCATAAATTTATGGATGACTTTTTCTCTCTCCACATTAGTTAACAGGTAAGCTCTTCTTGGGTATCCTAAAGTAATTAAATATTTAAATTGATTTATGTAACATCAGTAGAAATGTATGTATTAACATCGGTGTGAAAATGAGAAAAGAAAATCTGCCTTACCCTTCATAAGGATGTCGAAGTTGTAAAGGCTCAGGTCTTCCACTGAGACTCTTTGCTGTTGACTGATGGATCGCACCTGATGAATCAACATTAGTAGCATTAAAGTTCAACTCCGGGGGGGAAAAAAAACGGCTCGGTCAGTCTGCGAGACTTTAAGGTCTGAGGTTTAAGACCAACCTTGACAGCGCCTTGATTTTCAATATGTTCAACGGTCAGGTTTTCTCTGTCGCAGAGCCGCCATGCTTCAGGGGAGAGAATGATGTTGCCATGCCTCGCCAGCACCTCAGCCGATCTCACCTCGTCCACAGCCGGGCCAAAGACAACACAAAGCTCACCCTCTTCATCTCCTAGTCTCACTCTGGAGAACTTCCCAGCGGATATGGCTACAACAAACAAGATCAACGTGTAAATATTACATTCTAAACCACGTCAAATATAAAGCCACTAAATGCTGCATGTAGAACTAAATAAGCACCTATTTTGACAGGTCCCTTCGAGCGATGTTCTCTCTTTTGGATTTCGCACACGTTCAGGATATTGAAAGCACATTGGACAGCCTGAGATATGGCGTCACTCAGCTGCACGCTCTCCTCCACCCACTCGGCCAGAATCGTGTCACCTGCGGGCACGATCATGTAACACGTTCACGTACCGTCATGCGTGCAAATATGTTTTCTAGCAAATAAGTTTCCAGAATGAAATAAAGATACCTGCGTCGTGCACGATGTAAGCACCTGAAGTACTCATACCTGTAACGGAGGTCAAACAGACATCACTATCTGCTCCGTTCAGAATGAACTGAGAAATTAGTGCAGGCCACAAAGACCGTAACTTACATGCAGTTCTTTCTTTCGAGCAGCGGTTGCATTGGTAGCTCTTGAATCCTGTGGCAGAAGAAAAAAATTACAAGAACACTCCAACAAAATACATTTAATACAAAACCATAGAGTCCGAACTAATTTGTCTAAAAGGGTGGCATCTTCTAATTAACTAATTAATGATATAAATCTACCATGCACTGCTCTTACTGAAAGTAGCACCTGGTATTCGCCATTTTTAGCCACAAAATATCAAATTAGTGTTTATATTAAAATTGCAGTATTGTACATTGTTATATTACACACAATGCAGTGCAGTTATGTAGTTATGTTTACTACCGATCTTTAAGAATAAGGGTGACGTGCAGAGTTGCAGCAACTATAGGGGGATAAAGTTGATGAGCCATACAATGAA
>JAKKZN010000004.1:25122572-25136212 GCA_033441825.1 Pangasius elongatus
AGCCTTCATTCTGTTTTTATCTGAAAAGTGTCTCTTATGGAATCTGCTGCTTTCTTTACTGACACACAAACATTTTAATTAGTGCCGGAAAACTAATGTCTGGGATCTAAAATGTTTTTGTACCGAATCAATAATGTAGAAGTCAGAAAATAAACATCTGTAACAAAGATTGTGCTTAAAAAAAAATAGGGTGCCAAGACTAACGTATCATATGACTCAAAGCCATCCATCACGTAACTCTCCTTATCGAGAGAAAATAAAGGCTTAGATAACACATTTCACATGTTGAGGGCGTAAAGAAGATGTACTGCATAATTATAAAAGCATACGCGAATGTTTCTCCTTAATGCATTTAACGAGCTAAATAGCGTTTTCATCAGCTGGTCATAAACACTGCTGTATTCATTATAAATATTAAGGTGTGTGTGTGTGTGTGTGTGTGTGTGTGTGTGTGTGAAACCAGACTGGAACACTCTCATCGTGGGGAAGCTCTCACCATGGATAGATGCCGACTCCGAACTGACCACAGAGCGCAGGAACTCCGAGGCCGTAAGTCAGATAGAGTTTTAGATAAATTAGATGGATCTAATCTAACATCATGTGCTGCAACAAATACGGCGAGTAGAACACACACCGAGCAGATATTCTTTAAATGAACTTTATTAAACAGTCAAGAGCCCCCGTGCATAACTGTGTGTGTCCTCAGATCCTGGGATGCTGCTCGGTCATCATCTTTGTGTCTGAGAGAAGGAGTGTATCCGTCATCGGTCTTTTAAAACACACAGACTGGCTGTGTTTCGCTTTCAGCGCTATACGGAGTCAGGGTCTGGTTATAATCCAGTAACGGGGCACGACACACCTGTTAATGAACGTCAGTAGTTTGTTTCGCTGTGTGTCTCTGTAGTAGCCGTCTGTTTCGATGAACACTGTTCCAGCCCTCCTTACTGACTTCATTTGAAGAACGTGATTGGAGGAATGTTCCTGTTATCGAGTCAGAATCCACTTAAGTGCGTCTGTCACTTAAATTGTTAAAACATTAGCGATACTGATTCGACACGTGATTATTAAGCACCAAAGCGCGGTTAACCCTTTATCGCTCACAGCAGATCCACTTTAGGAGAAATGTCCCGCCCCCAAGCCGGACCGGAAGTTTTGAGTGGTTTTTCCACCGAGTCTGTGCCGGGTCAAATGCCCCGCTGCTCCGGCGGTGCTGTGGCCTGGGCTAAAAACCGAAAGGATTACCTGCTTATTTTGTAACTCAGTACACTTTCTAATGATGGGGGATTGTCTGCGTAATTCGGGAGAACCGATCCAGGAATCATTCCTAAGCTGTATTCTCAACGTTCACAATTAACTCTCCGTCCTTGCAGGCACTGGTCCAGGAGCTGAATTTCTGCGCCTACCTGGGGTTACCCGCCTTCATGATCCCACTGAGGGGCGCACAGTGTGCCAACCTGGCCCGAGTCCTGCTAAACCACCTACATACCGGACACCATTCCTCCATGGTGAGCATGCAGCTATGTGGGACCGTAAGCAGCGCTCCGTAAACCTACAGATCGACTGAATCTGTGGAAGGAGTGCAGCGCAGCAGGGCGTGGTGTTATGGGAAAATAATCAACGCCGAGGATTAAACAGAGATTGTTTTCCTTTAACTGCACGTCATGTCATTTCTCATCCACGATAAGATGGCACCATTAGCAAAAGTCATCTAAGTGAATTTCCAGCCACTTAGATAATCTTAAGATATGATTAGCTTTATTTAATAGTGCCCCGAGGGCCATGATGGCATTTTCAGTGCGCAGTTACAGTAAAATCACATATCATTTGACGCCCATGTTTTCCCTGCTTGTATCCACGATGCTGCTTTTCACCGTGTTTCAGTTCTGGATCCGAGTTCCCCTGTTAGCGCCCGAGGACACCCGTGAAGACCTCGTTGTTAACGAGCCAAGCAAACAAATAGATGATGCTGACAATGAAGAGAAAACCTGGGGCTGGTGAGCAAATGTTCTACAGTAGCAATTAAACATTGACGTTATTGATATTTCAGATGAAATGTAATTGATTATTTTGCAATTCTAGCATTTATATATAAGACTATGGCAGACAAAGGCTTATATTAAACCCTATGCTCAGTATATCATTTACTTTAATGTCTGATAAAAGCAGGACCGCTTTCTTTCATACGTACAAATCTTTCTGCTTAAATATGATCTTTTCTGTCTTTGCCTTGATTCTCGTAGGTGGCATTCATTCCGAACACTTTGTGACTACAACAAAAGGATCTGCCTCGGTGAGTGTCGCATTTTAAGCTTTTCAAAGAACATTTAAACGAAAAACGTGCTGTGTATCTCAATATCGCGTCCTAATTCTGTATTTCGCGTCTATCCAAAGCCATCGAGATCGCTGCGGACATTCCCTCTGACACTGTGATTGACAAGTGGCTCGGGGAACCAATCAAAGCTGCCATTCTTCCCACCAGCATATTCCTGACCAATAAGAAAGGGTTTCCGGTGCTGTCGAAAGCCCATCAGCGAATCATATTCCGCCTCTTCAAGGTAAGCGGCGTTGCCCGTCGTACTCTGTCGTCTTTAAAGTTGCCGTGTAAGCCTTATTTCCTTCTCGTCCACTCCAGCTCGAGTCTCAGTTTATATTTACTGGGACGAGTCGCCACAGCGAGAAGGACTTCCGCACCTATCTGCAGTACCTAGAATACCTCAACCAGAACCGGCCGGCACCCAACGCGTACGAGCTGTTTGCCAAGGGATACGAGGACTACCTGCAGTCACCGCTACAGGTGTGTACATGCGCAACGGATACAGAAGGTCTACACACTCCTGCTAAAGCAAGCAGGCTGTTGTGATGCTAAAAGATGAACCTCAGATAAATCGTGTCAGAACTTTTTCCACCCTCAGTGTGAAATTACACCATGTAATAATTAAGTGAACAAACAATTTAGGGAAAGTTACAGCAACCTGGTTTCGTAAGTAAACACACCCTTTTGTAATTGGGGATTCATGTTCAGAAGTAATGATCATACAGCTGTCATCAATCAGATTATTCTCATTAACCCCAAAGAAAGACCAGCTGTTTCTGTAGGATCTTCTTGGTTTCATCTGAAGCCAAAGAGCTTACAAAGCATGTACGGGGTCCCACTGTAGAAAAATATCAATCAGGAGAGGGGTATAAAAGAAATTACAAAGCATTAGATGTACCATGGAACACCGTGAAGGCCATCATCAACAAGTGGAGAAAATGGAGCATCACCGAGAACAAGACAAAAACTTACCAGGGAGGCTGCCAAGAGACCTACAGCAGCATTAAAGGAGCTGCAGGAACATCTGGCGAGTACTGATTACTCCCTGCATGAGACAGCGATCTCTCCTATTCTTCACAGGTCTGGGCTGTGGGGTCGGGCGGCTAGACGAAGCCTTTTCTCATCCAAGCTCAACTCAATCACCCCGAACCATGTGGCAAAATGTGTCCTGGTCTGATGAGACCAATTCTCAAATGATTCATTTAATATCTTACAAATGTGTTCTTTTCAGCCTCTGATGGACAATCTGGAGTCACAGACGTACGAGGTTTTTGAAAAAGATCCCATTAAGTATTCGCAGTACCAGCAGGTGAGCGGAGCGCCCAGCGGTGCAGCTGTTTGATTAGCGTGCTGTGTGTTTGCGTACCTCGTGGCACTAACGTGGTTCATTTCTCCTCGTCCTCAGGCGGTGTATAAATGTCTGCTAGACAGAGTTCCAGAAGAGCAAAAAGAAACCAATGTACAGTGAGTATCAGACGTTTTCTTTTTTTTCCCCACCAAATATTTCTTAGGAGCAAAATTCAAATCTGATGTGAAACTACGTTTTTGATACAGCGAACAGAAGCGTTGCCTGATCGTACGCCTTTCGTGCTTCCATCGATTAAAACATTGGTTTCGTTAGTGCGCCGGATTTCTCACGCATTCACTGGTGCGAGACTGAAAGAGGCGTGGCTAGTACGCGAGTGTTTTGGTGCCTGAAAAACCAGCGTTCTTAGGAGAATCGTGTGTAGAACTCGGAGTGTGTGTGTGTGTGTGTGTGTGTGTGTGTGGAGGAAGATTCCTGGAATTTTAGCCGAGCTCTGAGCTCGTGTTTATTTTTGCCACCGCTCTTTTCAGCACACTTTCAGAAACTCAGTGACAAACAAACCAACTGAAAAGGTGCCGTCACTAGCTTGTGGCTTTCACTCTGTTCAAGTTCAGAGTGTGTGTGTGTGTGTGTGTGTTGCAAGCTCCACCAGCTATCCCACTCTCTCTCTCTCTCTCTCTCTCTCTCTCTCTCTCTCTCTCTCTCTCTTTCTCTTTCTCTTTCTCCTTCTCTCTCTCTCGGGTTACTGAAAGCACAAAGAAACACACATAAGTAGACCGACGATAATAAAACAAAGATGAGAATCATCACGTGTCACCAGCCGGTGCAACCCGCCTCCTCTCTGTCCGCAGCTGACGCCTAACCACGCCCCTGCTGCCACATACCCCCACCACCCCCTTAAGCCGACTGTAACCCTCCCGACCCACCATGGCAAGGGAGGCAATTGGCTACTACCTCAGGTCTGTAGACCATCTTGAAATTGAATGGCCGAAGTGCCGGATACCAGCGAGTGGTTTGTGCGTGAGTATCCTTCATGCAGTGGAGCCATTGGATCGGAGCAGAGGGTAAAGTGGTGCCCCGGTAGGTAGTACCTGAGGGTGAGGAGTGCTCACTCGATAGCCAGGCACTCCTTTTCTATTGTGATGTACTTACTCGCTCTTACCGAGAGCTTCTGTCTGATGTACAGCACGGGCACTCCTCCTCCTCCTCCTCCTCCNGGGACATAACGGCCCCCAGCCCTCTGTCTGCAGAACAAAAGGGAGAGAAAAGTCAGGAGAATGCAACAACAGGTCTGAAAATGTCCCATAGCCGTAGTACCATAGTCATACAGCATAGGCCTGAGGCAAATTCTCACGTGTTACACCTTACAGTTCAGGTGTATTAAGTTTTGCTCTCAGGTCCAGAATGTACTGAGTTTCTCCCAGTGTTCTCTGATGACGTCTGAAGACGCCCCGGGGCTTGCGCCCGAACAGTCATTCGAATGGGGAGAACCCCATGGTGGCTTGGATGAATGAACTCATCAGTCATAGTTTTAAGTGCTTGATTAAACCCCATCCGATGGAAAACACCGGTACCCAGGCTTCGTCCTGGTGTGTGAGGATCTCTGCCGGGATCCCGACTTGGGAGATAACTTCGAAGACCACAAAATTCACTCCATGGACTTTGTTTTCCTCTTAATGAGTGAGCTCTGATATTGAGAATCAAAGGAAAGTCCTTAAATAATGAACCTCATTTGGGGGGAAAAAACTTTCAAGTGATTATGAAATAAAAATTGGCTTCATATAGGCTTGAAGAACTAAAAATTTAAGAACGGCCTTTGGGATAAATTTCTCACAAGAGTCGGAATCAGAAGGAGGAGGGACTGTTTTCGTTAATCATGCACAAATGATGGACAGGTCGCTAAGCATGAATGTGGTGTTTTTGTGATTTTGTGGGATTACTGTGTTTCCCAGGGTGCTGATGGTGCTGGGCGCTGGACGCGGCCCTCTGGTGAACGCCTCGCTCCGTGCCGCCAAGCAGGCGGACAGAAAGCTGCGTGTGTATGCCGTGGAAAAGAACCCCAACGCCGTCGTCACGTACGGTGACGTCTTTATTTAAAACCACTGGGTTTGTTTGTTTTTTTGCTAAAGGTGTCAAAGAGAAAGCAGTAAAGTGTTTTTTTTTGGTTCTCGGCAGGCTGGAGAACTGGAAGTTTGAAGAATGGGGAGATCAGGTGACTGTTATATCATGTGACATGCGGGAGTGGACAGCTCCAGAGAAAGCGGACATCATCGTCAGCGAGCTCTTAGGATCGTTCGGTGACAATGAGCTTTCACCCGAGTGCCTTGATGGAGCACAGCACTTTCTCAAAGGTCGGCTGTAACAAAGTGAAGTAACTGAAATTCGTGTTTTTGTTGTTTTCTTTAAAATCTTGTTATCCCCAAAGGAGCGAATGGAGGAAGTTCTTCTGACTTTCAACCACTCGGTGTGTGTCAGTCCTGTAGATGCCTTACGTTTCCCTTTGTGTTTTTTGATTGTTCTGCAGAAGATGGAGTGAGCATTCCCTGCTCCTACACCTCGTTCTTGGCCCCTCTGTCCTCGTCGAAGCTGTATAACGAAGTGCGGAGCTGTCGGGAGCGGGACAAGGACCCCGAGTGCCATTTTGAAACCCCGTACGTAGTGAGGCTCCACAACTTCCACCAGCTTGCTGACCCCAAACCCTGCTTCACCTTCGTACACCCAACCACAGGTAAGAGGCCCAGCTGTGCAGGTGCACGTGCCCAGACCTCACGCAGAACAGAAAGGCTCATCATCTACAGGTAACACTTTAGCCTTGCAGAAGTCCTCTAACAGCTGATCTCTCTCTCTCTCTCTCTCTCTCTCTCTCTCTCTCTCTCTCTCTCTCTCTCTCAGATATGAACAACAACAGATATCAGTGTCTGCGCTTCACCGTGTCCTGTAACTCTGTGCTTCACGGTTTTGCTGGATATTTTGAGACCACGCTGTACAAAGACGTTATGCTCAGTGAGTATCGGCTTTCAGGTGCAGACATACTCGACTTTCACTTTTTCCTCGTCCGTCTGGTTTAACTGTGAACTCCAGCGATTTAAACACACCGATGAGCTCCGTTACTCTCTACATCTGATCTGTGTCTCAAATAACACCCTCACCATACATTCAAAAATATTTACTAACCCAAAAGCTCTAGAAGATCGGAGCCTGAAGCTGCTCTTTCGGTAGATGTGATAGGTTTTTAAAATTCCAACACTGACTGTAACAGTGCTGTGCAAAAGTCTTGGCACTGATGCTCAGTAACACTTCCAGCTCATTTCCTTATAAACCTGCACACACTGCACCCGAGACACTGATTATTTATTTAAAGCCAAGGATCGCCACATTAAACACTCACTCTGTGTCATTTAGTACAGTTTACTTACTTTCTTTATAGTGTTTTTTAATGTAGAAACATGTAATTTCATTAATTTTGAAGGCGTCTTTGCTCTACAGCATTTCTGTACATGTGCCTGAGACTTTTGCACAGAACTGTAAGTATGTGCTGTGACACAGGTCAGTTAGTTTATTCAGTTGGGGACGCACACATGGTGCTGTCACACATCGTGTTAATTTCACAAGCGACGAACCAGTTGACCACAAGATACACACGGCAGCCGTCTAACGCGTACATGTAGTTACCGGTAATCAGCCTTATGCAGGACAGAGGTGTTGATCACAGGCTGTGGCGCTGATGATGTAAAACCTTGCTTTCTGTTTTAGGTATTAGACCCGAGACCCACTCACCCGGAATGTTCTCCTGGTTCCCAATCCTCTTTCCTCTCAAAGTAAGCACCTCGGATTTGTTTTGATGAGTGACCCGTGTAGATGGAAGAAGCTGATTGCTCTGTTTTGTTTTTTTGGCTTCCCCCTGTAGCAGCCCATTCCCCTGTCTGGAGGCAGTGACGTGAGTGTGAAGTTCTGGAGGTGTAACAACGGGAAGAAGGTGTGGTACGAGTGGGCTGTCACCGAGCCCATCTGCTCAGCCATTCACAACCCCGCGGGACGGTCTTACACCATCGGCTTGTAGAGGCAGATATGTCCTATGTTGGTTTGGTCTCTGGTAATAACGTACAGTGCAGAAGTTTTGAGCATGACTTTTTTTTTTTTTTTTTTTTTTTGTATTTGGTTACAGTTTGCAGGTAACATTTGAGAATCTGATCCTACTGTCACTACACCCACTGAAAGTTTTCTAATTTGGTTCCGTGCACTGAACTGCCAAGTTCATACGACATCCAGACAGTCCCAAAGCGAGAGAATTACACTGAAATTTTTTTTTTTTTTTTTTTTATTGTCATAACTCCTTTTCGTACTGTTTTCTGTTCTTCCTGATGACACTTGTCATATGACATGAATAAAAAAAAATTCATAAGGTTTTTCTTTTTCATTGAAATATTAATCTGCTTGATTTAGAAATATCTACGCAGGTCCTACAGAGCAGGTCCTACAGAGCAGGTCCTACAGAGCAGGCACATCACACGCGTTATTCCTGAGCATTTTCTCGGTATGTTTTCGATGGAGAAACGCGGAGTCTTGCCAGGCAGCCCCACCTGTATGCTTCAGTAAGATATAATTAACTCTCACACTCTTCCCACTTGGAATTGAGGTGACTCGAATCTAATCTTAGTGGCGCACAAGAAAAACCTTTTTCTTCATTCCAGGAAAAAAATGCTTTCAATAAAAGCCAAGTTTATCGTATTGGGACCCCTGACCATCACACCCATATGTGCTCGTTGAACATCCCGTTCCAGATTTATTCCCCCTGTGTGTTTGCTGTTAATGAGCTCCACTCTTCTGCGAAGTCTTTCCACTAGACTTTACAGCGTGGCTGTGGGGATTTGTCCATTAAGGCCAACCCATACACCCAGTTTTGAGATCACTGACCACCCACTGTGATGTACACTCACCTACCAATTTATTAGGAACTTCTGTACATCATCTCATTATTATTATTATTATTATTAGGCCTGAGGTGATCACTCTCCACTACACATCAATAGCACATTGTGGAGAGAGTCAAAAGCTTGTCCCAGAGGACCTGACCTTGTACCTGTTTAGCTAACCACTCCATTCAGGGTCTTCACTTCCTGTGGAAGATGAGGAGAGCAAATCATCTTTCCTCCATCCTGATCAAAAATATGTCTTACTGTTTGGTATGGCAACTGCACTGTCTCTGACCAGATTTTGCTAAACATGCAGCCGCAAGGCCACTCGAACGGTACATGACCCGTCCCGCCTCTCTTATGGACCTTTAACCCTCCCGGCTTTTGGCAGAAGGTACCACAGGAGCAGACTCTGCAACAGCTTCTCCCCTGAGGCAGTCAAGAGGATCAACACACACAATCAGGTCCCCGAAACCCACGCAGAATGACACGTGCATTTTAAAAGTAGAGCATTATCTCCTGGACTGTATTAGGCCCTCAGAGACGATGCGAATATGCTGCTATGGTGCACCTTTTAACCTCAGTCTTTCTGCCACACAACACTTTTCTCCATCCTGCTGCTACTGGGACAACTTTGTTCAGTTGCTTAATGTTTTTTTTTTTTTTTTTTTTTGTAAGAGTTTACAGTCATTTGCTTGAGCTGGTTTTAACATCTCAGCTGTGGTCAGCTCTTCTTCAGCTACTCCATATAATCCACCCAACATCGTTCTGCTTTCCTGTCTAGCATGCACTTTCCTATTTATTGTATATTTTGCACTTTCTCACACTGTCATGTATGTGCGCTTGATGTTGTGCTGTGCACTATGCTACAGTATTACTGTGTTGCACTTGACTTGAAGTGAGTCATGATGCAGAAAGCCAAAGAAGCAGGAAGAGCAAAGCTGGAACAGAGCATCCAGATGAATCATGCAGGTCTAGAAAGCCAGAGGAGCCGCAGCAGGAGCAGTGTGTCGGGATCTATTCACGGGATCTATTCACGGGATCTACACAAGGCAGCAGGAGGGAACAGATTGTCAGATGGCCCATGGTGTTTAGCCCTTAATCAGTGGTCTGCTTCTTGGTTCATAAAGGAAAAATAGGAACTTTTTACCGCATATGATGATTCAAAAATGATTCAAACAAGATGTTCCCCAGAACATTTATCATTTCTCAGCTGATAGAATCCACCTAAACACCACGTTGAAAACCGTTATGATTCGGAGGTGACCACTTAAACCTTCAGGAGCCGATGGTTCCTTAACTATAGCTTTCCTAATATTTTCATGGTTTCTGAATAATTCATAGAGATCGAGTTTCTAGATGAATAACTGAGTGGACCATGGCTTTAAAAGGTTGAAGAACATGCAGGAATGGAGAAGGTAAAGGTAAAGTAGGCGTACAATGTGTCTTTATCCCTATACGGTGCACTGTGTAGTCACGCTCCTGCCTCTGTCCCTTATCTGCAGAGGATTAATAATAGTCCAGTGTTATATAAGAAGCGTTTCATTCAGCCAGTGTTGTGTAAAAAAAGAAGAAAATAATCTGCCAGAGCTTGTGAAGGACGAGGTCAAGAATTTCCCAACATACATACATACATACATACACCTTAAATTATCCAGTGCTTTCGCCTGACTAAGTCGTGCTCATGACTTAATTATCTGGTTCACACGCTTTACTACATCATGGCCATGCACTCGCTTTATTAAGAAGGGATGTCTCCAGTGAGGCTCCAGACATTACTAAGCACGGCTGTGACTTGGGTCTTCTCGTCTACGAGTTAATGGAGTGACGTCAAAACAGCATGCCCTGCGCACAGAAACGGAAGTAAGCGAAGTAGCACTTCGTACCCATGAGTGAGTTTCATGTTAGACGTTCTAGACAACTGTGTGCTTCAGAAGTTGTGGCAGCAGTGGGGTTGGCCAGTGTAAGCTGATCTTGTAAGTTGAATGCAGCACAAGTTGTGGTTATGATTTAATTATCTTTTTCTCACAACATAGTGAGTCATGGCCAGTGCCTAATTATCTCTGTCCTGTGCCTCAGTAAGTACTAACCATATCTGAAGTATCTCGTTCCCATGACTGATCTAAAGCCCCCATGACTGTGCCTGTGTTCATGCCCCGCCCACTGTCGACACTTCAACCAATCAACATAAGGCGAATATGAGCGAAGTAGAGCTGAGAATCAGAACACCTGCTTCACCTGAACCTGGAGCCAGAGGCAATCATTCTTTGCAAACAAATATTTCTTTTCAGGGTGGAAAAGTATTCGCACACATTTAACATGAAGATATTCCACAGTACTGATATCATCATCATCATCACTGGCACCATGTGGTGATTATATGTGAGATATCGATGTGTAATTTGTGACGTCTGGATTTTTTATACAGTTTCTTTTGCAGAATGTCTTACTTCATTTCCCGTGTCACGATCCTGCAACACTGTGCTTCCTTCTCTGTGACTACAGTTTGAGGAAGAACCACATGTGTGTGTTATGTCCAGATGTTCACCTACTTTTGGCCATATAGAGTATATGAAATTTCACAGTGCTTTAGCGAATTCATTGGGGGAAATGTTTTAAAATATAATGTTGGGGTTGGGGGCTCGAATCCTGGCTCCACCCTGTGTGCATGGAGCATGTATGTTCTCTCTGTGCTTCTGTTTCCTCCGGGTACTCCGGTTTCCTCCCCCAGTCCAAAGACATGCGTTGTAGGCTGATCGGCATTTCCAAATTGTCTGTAGTGTGTGTTTGTGTGTGTGTGTGCGACTGTGCACTGTGATGGGTTAACAACCTGTCCAGGTGTCCCCGAGACCCCTGGGAGAGGCTCCAGGCTCCCCGAGACCCTGCGTAGGATAAACAGAGGATGGATGGGCAATGTCAAGCTTTTCACACTTTTCTTTCCTACTGCACTTTAGCGACGGTCCCTAATGTTTCAGCGACACGGAAACAGAAAGTCAGTGTTTATTCAGTGCGTTAGGATCCCGGATCTCGTAAGAAGGGAAGTCGGGAGTGGGGCTCCACACCTCACCAAAACAAGGAATGTCACAAAACCTTTCAAAAAACGATGGAAGGATGCAGGGTTCAGGTTCCCAGAGCCTTGTTTTCTACCCGTATACCGACAAACCCCGCCTCCTGCGTTAGGATTGGACATTCTCCTGCGTTAGGATTGGACATTCTCCTGCGTTAGGATTGGACATTCTCCTGCCTCCTGCCTCCTGCCTCCTGTGGATTGGTTGCAGGTGGACTATCACACGCTATTGGACCAGACCGGGCGCAAAGGGCGAGAGTTACCGGACTACAGGTTGGAAAAAGAGGGGAAAAACACAAAACGGGAAAAGGTGCTTCTGACGCTGAATTACACACACACACACACACACAGAGAGAGAGAGAGAGAGAAAGAAAGAGCCGGATGGAGGTGGCGCAGGCGCTGTGTACAGAGTAGCAGTAAGTTGTTCCGACTGGGTTCCTCAGGCAGTAAATATCAGGGTTGTTTCAATGAACCTGCTGATGATATTAATGACACTGGTACACTGTGTACGCTGCTGAGAGGGAACAGTGCTGGATAACACCGAGCCACTCAGGTAAGGCTGTAGCAGTAAGGTTTTGTCAGAAGGGTAAGGCTGTAGCAGTCAGCTAAGGTTGTAGCAGAGAGAGGTAAGGCTGTAGCAGTAAGGCTGTAGCAGTCAGAGGTAAGGCTGTAGCAGTCAGAGGTAAGGCTGTAGCAGTCAGAGGTAAGGTTGTAGCAGTCAGAGGTAAGGCTGTAGCAGTAAGGTAAGGCTGTAGCAGTCTAAGGTAAGGTTGTAGCAGTCAGAGGTAAGGTTGTAGCAGTCAGAGGTAAGGCTGTAGCAGTCAAAGGTAAGGCTGTAGCAGTCAGAGGTAAGGCTGTAGCAGTCAGAGGTAAGGCTGTAGCAGTCAGAGGTAAGGCTGTAGCAGTCAAAGGTAAAGCTGTAGCAGTAAGGTAAGGCTGTAGCAGTCAGAGGTAAGGTTGTAGCAGTAATGCTGTAGCAGTCTAAGGTAAGGTTGTAGCGGTAAGGTTGTAGCAGTCAGAAGTAAGGCTGTAGCAGTAGGGCTGTAGCAGTAAGAGGTAAGGCTGTAGCAGTAGGGCTGTAGCAGTCAGAGGTAAGGCTGTAGCAGGAAGGCTGTAGCAGTTAGCGTTCAGGTTGTAGCAGGTGTTTCTGTGTGAGTGGTCAGCTGTGAAACACTCTGGATAACACTGAGCCTGATTTATTTATATTTTAATCACCACTATCCAGACATTATGGTGTTCTAATGAAACCTTAGACTGTATGCGCGTCTAGGTTAAGGTTTCATTAGACACCTTGAAACAGCAATGTGGAAGCGGTGAGGTAAATCCTGCTTCCATTGAAACACACGACTGAAGGCTTTCCTGAGACTGAAAGCGAAAATGAAGGAAGAAGGCACATGGTATGGCAGAGGTGGTGCTGGGACAGGTGTAAAGTAATCTTCACCTGCAACGAGGAAGTGCCTCCAGCTTACTTCCCTTACACACACACACGGAATTTTCCATGAGGGTTTGCAGCAGTAAGACACTGCAGGTGAACAGGGTAATAAAAACAGTAGATATCACCATTAATCTTGTGCTCATGACTGCCAGGGTTTTTACAAGTGTTTTTATAGGGGAGCTTTTGTAAAATATCTATAATAAATAATATACATAGAGTCTGTGTCTAAATAAATATGCAGATGTATAGGGAAATGAACAGGATGATTATTTTTAAAGGTGCAGTAGCCAGTATGTTTCATTTCGTACTAATACAGACAATGTGGAAAATTATGTAGAAATGATTTATAAATAGTTCCGCTGTTGTCTCAGAACAAGTGTATTGTGTAAAAGTTTCCCCCAGTTTGGAAAGTCCCCATTTGTTTGTGTTTGGATTGGCCTGTTGTCAGTCATGTTATAGCCACGCCCCCAACCCCTTTTCATCTCCTCAGAAATCATGATGAGGAGAAGCTGCAGGTTTATAGAGCCGTAACTCGGCTCTCAAGCGGCCGAATATCCGAGTGCGCTTCCGAGCCACGTCACGACAGTCCTTACTAATGGTAACTC
>JAKKZN010000004.1:25144530-25159304 GCA_033441825.1 Pangasius elongatus
CAGAGAGCGCTGGTCATTCACTCCCCCACCTACAATCCCTGCCGGACCCGAGACTCCAACCCACCACCTTCAGGTTCCCCTTCGGCCACGACTGCCTGTGATGAAAATGATGTGAAAGGGACTAAGTGCTTGTATCACTGTGAAAATCTGATGTGCTCTAAAGCACTGAAATGTGACCTCAACGTATTAAAATGAAAAGATCCAGAAAGAACAAACTGCTGGGATGGACTTTAGCAAACGGACTAGGTGTGAAAACAGCCTTAGTCTGTGCTTAGTCTCTAGTAACTACAGTTTCTAAACTTTGCAAAGATGTTGAGGGAATGGGATCTGTCCTATCTGGTTTCTTCTCCAGAGTGTACAGCTTCAGATGAAGGCTCCGAGTGGTGATGTGATTCCAGCACAACATCGTGGCACAGTCACGCAGACTGTTTTACTCAGCGGCACCAGCAGGGTCAGTCGTTATCCAGACTTATTTTTTGTATGTTGAAATCAGCCTGCTTTAATGTATGTGTACCATTTTGTATCTGCTTCCAGGCAAGCCTAAAGATGCGGGTTCGGGTGTCCTACTCCAGTCAGGGCACGGTCTGTCAGGAAACGGTACAGATCGACTCCTTCCCAAACCCTGCCTGGAACTGACCGTGGCGTTCGCCTGGGCCTGATACAGGACTTTTCAGATTGTTTCTAGTCACGGTTATTGATGTACAAAGAGCTCCACTGTATCTCTGCTCAGTATCTATGGTACGTTATTATACCTTGGGAATTGCAGTGGAGTATTTGTGCTGGTTTTATTCAGACAGCTCCCAAAGTGAAAATGTTTAGACTCAAATCAACTAGTGGTTAAAATTTTTTTTTTTTTTTTTTTTTTTTTAAATCATCAAAAAGAAAATGAAATATAAGCTGTTCACATGAGAAGGAATGGCTAGATGGAAATCCAAGCCAGTGTTTTGCTTTACCTCTTATGATTGTGGTCAGATTTACTGACTAAAACTACTAGTTTTTGGGTGAAAATCATTTTGTCCAGTGAATTCTTTGATTCTTTACTCTACTGTCCAATCAGTAAAAATCTAAGGGCAAAATTATTTAATCCAGCACAGTCAGTACCAGCAGCTGCACCTCTGTGTGTGGCTTGGACTCTATGTCTATACACACACACACACACACACACACACACACACACACACACACACAGTTAAACCTGTGCCGGACCGACACCAGTCCCAGCGAGCTGAGGGATGGGTCTCGGGCTGTAGACCTTTTGTTTCCGGTTGCATTTATCCACGGAAAGCGTTCGTACCTCTCAAGTTTGGAGCATTCAGAATTGTATTAATACTTTTTCATGAAACTTTTTTCATCTTTACTGAATCCAGACGCTAACGAGCACTCTTTCATTTCACACTCTTGCCATACCGGACCAACACTCGGACACACGTTCAGGTCATTTACACAGTGTCTGGGTCCACTGCATTCATTCCTTTTTCTTTTTAAAAATAAAAAGCTGTTTTCTGTCTCAATTTTCATTTTATTTTTGGTTTTCTCGGTACTCGTTAAAATTAACTCCTTTTTCTTTTCACTTAGAATTATTATTATTATTGTTATTATTATTGTTATTATTAGCTTCACCAGTCTCCTTCACAAGTCTAGAAATCGAATATTCATGAATTCTAATATGGAAAAACTGCACTACATTTCAGTGGAAAATGTGTCGACCAGGAAGTACAACCAGACTATTCTCTGGTTATTCACTGTCCACTTTGTTATTTTGTACACCTGCACATTTATGAAGTTATCTAATCAGCCAATCACGCGGCAGCAGCACAATGCAGCCCGTAAAATCACGCAGACGCAGGTCCAGGGCTCCCAGAGCTTCATGTTCACATCAAACATCAGAAGGAAGAAAAAGTGTGATCTGTGTGACTTTAGCCGTGGCGCGGTTGGTTGTTGGTGTGAGTGTTTGAGAAACTGCTGATTTTCAGATTTTCACATGCAACAGTCTGTAGAGTTTATACAGGATGGTGTGGAAAAAGAACCAGACAAACAAAAAACATCCAATGGACATTAAAGCCTTGATAATAAGAGACGTAAAGGGAAAACTGCTAGGTTCAAGCTGACAGGAGCTCAAATAGCCACTCTTTACAGCTGTGCTGAGCAGAAAAGCAGCTCCGAATGCCCAACATGCTGAACTCTGGGGAAGACCACACCGGGCTCCACTCCACAGGAATCTGAGGCCACAGGGGGTGCAGGCTCATCGAAACCGGACGGTTAATAAACGGAGCGTACACAGATCGATCGTCAGATCATCAGTACTAAAACTCAACTTTCATTCTGTCAACCATCAACACTTGTCCCGTGACTCCTGGTAGAGTTTCACACTGCTACACGAAGCACATGCACCTTCTTGTTTACTTGTAATCTTTACTCTGACTTCTATGCCGAACTACACCTCAGAGCTCTGTATCTCTTTGACTGGTTTGAACTTTAGTTTTGTCTTATCCAACTTGTTCAAATAAAATTCATTTTAAACTGTTCAAGTAGCTTTTTTTTTTTTTAAATCCAATATCATTCATTCACAGTCACTCAGTCACAGAAGAGTCAGTGTCCTACACGACATGGTTAAATAACAAGTAGGTCTTTTATGAAATATTAAATTCAGCATGAATGTGTAGCACTGTTTCCATTTAAATAGAACGTTTGTGTAAAAAGTTGGCGTATTATTCAGTGTATACAGTTTGGGACTCAGTGATGGGAGACGAAGTGACAGCTAAAATATAATAATATCTAAGTTTTTATATTCCATACATCCGTTCATGCTCCTGAAAGAGCCAGGGAGAGTCTCCATGCTGCTACGGACCTGCTACGGACCTGAGGCTGAAATAAACTGTACCGTGTTTGTCACATGTAAATGGTAGTGATTGTGAAGAGCAAACTCCACAGGGCTCCATGCACACACATTCACACCTAGTGCTAATTCAGTGTAGCCAGTCCAACTGTTGGCATATATTAGGAGGGAAGCTGTAGGAACTTGGTGGAAACCCACACGGACGCGAGAAGATCATGTTCAACACAAACAATAACCCGAGCTCAGGGGTCAAACGGATGAAGTGTAGATAGCGATCTCCTGCATGCTGGTGGAGGCTAACAGATCTGTACACACACAAGCATGGAAAACACTTTTTTTTAAAAAACACACTCTTTTCTAAAACAGTGACTATATAGTGACTTATAAACACACAATTGTATTCATGCACATTAAACCCATGGCCAGCCATTTGCTGTTATTTCACAGGAGCTGCTCATGACCTGAAGGTGTGATTGTGCTTGTTGATTTTTGCCAGTGACATTATTAACCATTTCATGTTAAAATATTAAAAAAAATGTTAATAATGTTGACCAGAAAACTAGAAAATGGATGCAGTTTTATTGCATGATGCAATTTTTTTAAGGGGGTGAGGTATTCCTTATAGTCTGGCACTTTTCTTTTTTTAATCCATTTGGGATTTTGTGTAGAAGGTTGTAAAGATATAGCCTAGTACTGGAGACATGCTGCAGTGAAAGAGTCACGTTAGATTTTCCCTAAAAACAGCCTTAAACTGCCTGCGCATGTGTGTACTGCTCCTCCCTGGTGCTGTTTCTCAGAGCCTTGAAGCCCTGCCCTGTGAACGAAGTTAATTGTTTCAGAAAGCTGATTGGAGAAGAGGAGTAAATGCGGCTGATTTGAGGCTGAGCATGTGTTACAAAGCACACTTCCACTGCTGATTAAACAGCTCTCTCAGTCAGACATGTCTTTCCTCTGGCTGGTTTATTTTATTTTAACAACTGCAAACGTGGTGTTGGCCCAAGCAGGTAATAAACCAGCTTTGAACAATGAAATGGACACTTTAAAAAAATAATAATAAATAAATTAATAAAGCTATGGGCCTGTTTGTTGTGTTTTATACTAACTGAATATTTTCTCCTGCTCAGTACTTGACATTTGATAGGTGTTTGGCTTTTTTTAATTTCTACTCTGCAGATATTCAGGTAAAGTGTGGAAAAGACTCGGTCGTAGTCACATGGAAGGTCACTGAAACGCCCTTCAGACTTCTGCTGGGTGACTGCTTTCCTTCGAAGTTCTCCCCTACAGCTGATGGAGGAGGCCAGGCAGTTTTCCACTACCATTACTCTGACTGCCTTTTCAGACAAAAGGTACAAGGGACACGTATATATTTACAATATTTTTAATGCCTAAAATGTGGTAATGAATTAAAATGACTCCTGTTCCTCCAGGAAACCCCTGAGGAGCTGATCTATGAAAATAAACTGACTTTCTGGCCGTTACTAAAGTCCGATCCTGCGCCGCGTGTCTATCCTGTTAAGTGTGTTTCGGAAAGGTGAGCATATAACTGATGTTTGCTTAGAAGACAGTTTTAAAGGTGCAATAGTTTTTATTTTTTATTAAAAAATAATAATTTATTTATTTTAATTCCTTACTTACATACAAATAAGCTGGAAGACATGTAGCGCATGGCTTTTTTAAACAATGGCTTAAGCCATGCTCTTGGCAAAAGTGTATTAAGTCACGTGTTTGGAAAACTGATGTCCGGTCTGGAATACCTGTTTGTGTTCGGATGCACCTCCAGTCAGTGGTTTTATAGTTTATAACTCTACGGACCACCTGAGATTCTCAGGGTGGAGCTTTGTGAAGATGTGGGAATCATTCAAATGTTGAACCTGCCTAACTTTTAGACCTAATCTTAGTGTTGTGTGCAACTTTTAGGCCTTTTCCAGCTGTGAAGCCTGTGCTTGGTGTCCTACAAGGCCAAGGAGAGTTGACTTTTCATATGGCTCTGTTGAATGGTAAGTGGTCAAATGGCTGTCGCAGTGAACTCCAGACTTTATCTAATAAATACGCCTGTTCCTTAAATTCTCCTAAACAGATGATTTAAGTGGCCCAGCGTTATCCAACTCCTTTCCTCTTGGCTCCTTTATTAACATTGGCGCTTCAGTAGCGCAGCAAGCCCATCAGCCCCTAATGCTGTATCTGGAAGAGTGTATCGCATCTAACACCCTAACACTAGAACCACAGTCATGGACCTATCCAATAATTACTAACCAAGGGTAGGTGGATTTAAAGATTAAAATGTGGCACAATGCTTTCAAAAATAGGGCAAAATGCTTTCACAAAGCGTGTGTGTGTGTGTTTTTCTCCATAGATGTCTTGTGGATGGGAAGATTGGGTCCTCTAGATTCTTGCCAAGAAGTCAGCCGTCTTCACTTGTGCTTCAGCTACAAACCTTCAGATTTGCAGCACAACAAGAAGTAGGTGCATCCACATTGGAGCTTTTTATTTTTGGAAATAATTTTGCTAATCAGGAATTCAAGTTTATGCACAAATTCCTCCTGGTTCTATCCTGAGCTGTCAGAGTTCTTCTTCTGTTGGTGTGCCTTTCCTCGGGGTCCTCAAGTTTCCTCGGCTCTTTTAAAAACAAGCCGTTAGCAATAGGATTGGCTAGCTGTGTGTGTGTTGGTGAATATGCATGGATTAAACAGATTGTTGCACTGTTAAAAGCATAATATTCTTAAAACGCAATCCCTGCAAATAATCTGGATCTTAAAACTGGGATGCCTTTAACTGATGCGTCTTTGTTTATAATTCTGCTCCTAATTCAGTTCCTCTGCATTTCTACTCAGGTGTACATCCATTGCAAGCTAGCGGTCTGGGACCCGGAAGATTATAATGAAGAAAACAAAGCTTGCAATTACAACAAATCTACTGGAAAGTAAATATGCCTGATGTATATTTTGAAGATCCATAATCCTTTTTTTTTTTCTCCAATTAATCTTTGCTCCAGCTTGAGAATTTCATTGACAGGTGGGAGCTTTTAGATGATCTTTTCCAAGATGATTTATGCCGTTGCTGTGATTCATCTGCTGATTGCAGTCATATGCAGGGATCACACTCAGGTGTGCTATCTACTTCATCTTTTAGTCTCCTATTATTCTTCTGTAACTATCCCTTTTTTTCAAATGTACTGCCTTATTGTTTTTGGCCTCAGAACCCCAAGGACCAGCTCAGAGTTCAGTCTTGGGACCACTGCTTTTAGTAGAGGACTGAGAGAAAGCATTTCAGTACAGGACTGGACTCTTCCAGACAGGTTGAGTACTTGTCAGATATTGCACAGGATTCAAGCAGCTATTAAATCACTTTTAAAATGGCTTTCTTCTTCTTTTTTTTTATTTATCTTTTTTATAAACGTTCTTCACATGTGTATTAACAGACTTGTTGCTGCAATGATGGGTGTGTGCTGAGTTTTAAATCTCTGAGCACTAACTGAAACCTTCTTTCTTTTGTTCTGAATTTTCAGGTACTGTGTGGTTACACAAAGAGAATTGAGCTTCAAAGCAGTTTGTTCAGCCACACATTCCCATTGCCTGGTAACTTGGACACACAAAATAAATGGCTTTTGTGCTGCCAGTTGTTTGTCTTCATTTTAACTCTTTGTCGTCTGAGTAATTTTGCTTTACAACTGCGTTCATTCTCTCCATCAGCCTCTTCTCTTACCTTCCAGATAGTAAAATAAGCACCACTGCTTGTCATGTCATGGAGAAACCAGAAAGTGCAAAAGTCCTGTCCTGAAGACTTTCATGTGGTGGAAAAATTTACTGTTACAAAGTGCTGACACTGGAGACTCCTTCCATAAATGTCAAACTAAATGCCATATTAACAATGTTTTTCTTAAGTACATCTTTGTTTTAGTCTTTGGTTAGATGGATGCCAGTTCAGTCCCTGTGAATGATCTGTGAGATGACAATGGTACCCACTGCACCGACTCCCAGCTCAATACCAACTTAAAAAAGAAAGGAAAAAAATAAAACAAATAATAGCATGATTGGTCTCTACCTTTGCAAACTGAATTGTAACGTCGAAAACTGTCATATTCTACTTTAAGTCCCATACTTGTTTCCCCACGACCCTAAAATGGTTACCCCAACCAGTCACACGCAATTTCGATTCATTGTGATGGGTGAATCGATTCATTAAAAAGAATCGGTTCAAAAGAACGATTCGCTCGAGACCGGTATCGCTACGCCTTCCTTCCTCAGTTTAATTCACCTACACAAAACCGGTTAATCTTGACTGTCATTGATTGTTTTCTGCGGATATTAATTAACATCAGGGTTAGGAACATTTCTGTTTCAGGCAGCTGTACGTTATACAGCACCGAGGTCGCGCTATCCGCTCTAAATTCGCTTGTGCGCGAATATTACATGCTGCTCGGTAGTACAGCTGTAGCCGTGACATTTCTCTACTCCGTTTAAACTAATTTCACGCGTGTGTATATACATCTAGGACAAAACCTTTACTAAAGATTATAACTTGGCCTTATAATTCTACACCTCTAAAGTCTTCACATTAAAAACTGAATCGCTTTTCGACCGGAAATCCTAAAATTTGTTATAAAAATTAGTATAGAAATGTCATGGCGGCAGTTGTAGATAGCGATATAGTGCTGTTTTATGTACCGTACACCCTGTAATATTCGCGCACTAGCAGTGTAGGCTTTAGCCTAGCGGTCTGACAGAAAATCGTTCCTTTGTTTGTAAAGCTAATTAGTTACAGAGCTAAGTTAGCGAATATCTAAACTTGTGTTGTCAAAACAAATGTATGTTCCCGAATAGTAATAGTAAATACAAAATGTTTAACTAGCTAGATAATTGTTTTTTTTTTTTCCCCAGATAGCCCCTTTTTTAAAAAAAAAAAATGAGTAGCTAGTTAGCTAGCAACCTGTTTTCCTTCATGATGTATTTTAAAAATCTCTAAAATCTCTTTCCACAGGTGCTTTTTCTGAGAGGGAATGGATTGGTTTCACTGTAATAACTGTTTTCTGAGGAAAGGGAATAACTTTGTAGTGTCCAGTTGTGGCCATATACTTTGTGAGAGCTGCATCAAACCAAGTGAGAGAGATATATAACTTTTTAATGTCACCTCATACAAAGTTTTATCAAATACACAATTTTCTGTAAATAGTTCTTTAACTATGGCCATAAAATGGCTGTGTATTATAAGCAATAAAACATAGGCCTAGAAATAATTCCTGAGTGTGTGGTGCGTCACTCTGAAGTGCAGCACTTCCCAGGGTGTTTTATTCCTCTTATACCACAGTGATTTGGCAACGATTACCGTTTTTTAATTTATTTAGGAGTGACATGATATACTTTTCAACAGTCTATAGTTACATTTAATATTCTGTAAGATAGGTCAATTCCTGTTATCACTTGTGTTACAGCAGCTATAAACCGATATAACATTTTTGGGTTTTGAAGTTTTTTTTGTCTTGAAATAAGACAAAACTGCTTAGCTTGTCATGCTACTTAAAAATAAACAGTAAGCACAAAGTTCCGTGCTGATGACTCTCCCATGCAGACTGTTACAATATGCTGAAACTGGAGACTCATTCTGTAAATATTACATAAACATATCCTTACATACACAAGTAGCCAAAGGTTTTCCTGCAGCAAAAAAAAAAAAAATCCAGGATGTCTTTCTCAGCTGCCTAATGCCGGTAGAAAGGAAAGAGTTTTGTTGATATCGTTACAGTAGACAAAGTATTTTTAAGAAAACAACAACAGTAAGGCAGTTATGAAGTTATTTAACACTTTCATCAAATGATAAGGATGCTGGAAAATAACTTACCAGCTGGCAAAGATGGTCTACGAGTTTGACCAGCTCTGCCTGTGTTTTGGCTTTTTAAAATGGGAGATTAGATTAGATTCAGCTTTACTTGTACTCTGCACAATGACAATACAGAGCCAGTGAAATGCAGTTAGCATCCAACCAGAAGTGCAAATATCTATCTCTCTCTCTCTCTCTAACGATCTCTGTTCTTTACTGCACTGTGCAGCTGTAAATTATCCCACGGTTGTTTCTAATAGATTGTCTCTGTCGCCCGTCTCAGATCACTGCTGTGTGTGTCAATCCAGCTGCAGCTACCTGCCTATATCTGACCAGGTTTGTGTGATAGGCGACTGTAAGTGTAGACACTCGGTCAAAATACAGCAGTCATAAATACACCATCCTATTCAAAGATTCTCAGCAAACAAACAAACATCTGTGTATGTCTTTGGAAAACGACCTTGTGAGCAACATTTGATAATTACACGCAATATTTCACTGCCTACATTTATTTATTTATTTATTTATTTATTTATTTTGCATAATTCATCCATAAAATATGAAGAGTGCACAGACAGGAAAGCACATACTGGTTCATTTCATAAGGAAAGCCAGAGTTTTTATTTATCATCTTCTGGTGTTGAGATTGAGGCAATTGTTATTTAATTATTAATCTATTGTTAATCCTTATTCCAGGTGTTTCATACAATTAACCACGCAGCTGTTTTTCTGATGTACAGGTCCAATACTGAAGAACGATATAAGTAATGACTTTTTGCTTGTCATTTTATGTTTGTCTTCTTTTTTTCCGCTGCATCATCTTTGTTGAACTAAATGAAGATGAAACCTCAAGAGCAGATGTTCTTCAAAGACCCAATAAGCATCATTCATACCCGAATGGAGCATCTTGCACAGGTCTGTATTGTAATATTTTTGTCTACAGAAAATAAGTTGTCTACTTTATATTTTGAAGAAAGAAAGTGCCTGTATGTTCTCCTTAAATGTTCTAAAATGAGTAATTTTCAGTTTCTTTGTTTTGATGTTGCTCCTGCTGTTTGAAGTGAAATAATGGGATGTCATTCTTAGCTGTACATATAAGACATTCATACATTCATTCATTTTCCATCTGTTTTTACTGATGGGGGTTGTAGTCACCAGAGACTGAGAAGCCCAGACCTCTCTGTCCCCAAACACAGATTCCAGCTCCTCCTGGGTGATCCCCAGATGTTTTCAAGCCAGCTGTTAGATATACGTAATGTCTCCATTGGGTTGAGGGTCTGCCCCAGGGTCTCCTTCCAGTGGGACATGCCTGATACAATTCTAGATGGAACTATTGGTTTTTAACTTTGATTTTTTTTCCTCCAGATTGCGACATTCCAGACAAAACAGAAAGAGAGAGTCATAGCCTTCCACAAACACAAATGTGTGGAGCTGGAAAGAAGACTAAAGGAAGTCAGTGAAGAGTGCCACAAGTGCAAGCAGTTCCGTTTCCTCAAGTCTCACTAAAGCACTTTACCTGTCTTAGCTCTTGAGTTATAGTCTGGCAATCAGCAGCAGTAACTAATAAGAACGAAAGAGAACAGGCTTGTATTTATTCCTGACCTCCGTGTGTAGGAGGATGAGAATTGTTCATATGGATCCATCAAGTCCTTGGTTGTTTTCTGTGCTTGTCTCCGTGTTTAGGCAGGTGTCCGAGCTCAGGAAGGAGAATGCTGAACTTAAGAAGCCTCTTTCCCAGAGGAGGGTGAGACACACACTTATGTTTGTGTGCATACTGGGTTTGGTTGTTAAAAAACATTACTGGAAAATACTAGAGTCTGTCTCTCTCCTCGTGCGCAGGTATCCCCTGGGACGTTTAAGGCTGATGGGTATTATCAGTACTTGTCCACTTTAAATCAGTATTTGCGTATAGTGTGTCATTCTATAGCAATAATGAAGGTTTAAATAATGATGATTTGTTTTTTTATTCACGGAAGCATTCCAAGAATGAAGTTACCAGTGGCTGTCACATCCCCAGGTATTTAGTGACTTTTCCTGGCTTGAACTGAATCAGGTAACAGACTGATGAAGCGGTGATTGGGTTCCTTTAGGTTCCTTTCAGCCGCCATTTCCTCCACCTAGACCTTCTAGAAACAAGAACGATTTGGTTTGCTGATAGATTTAAAAACTCTGGGATTTTATCCACCATGTCTACACAAGCCATAATTTGAAAAAACGCTTATGGTGTGATTTATTGTTGAGATTTAATGTTCCAGACCTGCACATGACTCACATTTTCATATCAGCAGCCTCTTTTTAGATGTATTACGCTTATGGGACGTTTCATTACATCTGAAAAGTGAGAAAATGGCTGCCTTTGAATTGTTTACGGAGGAAAACCCCCGCTATGCCGTGTGTATTTGTTTGAGTAAATAAATGTGTTCGTTTACATGAGACGTAGTATTATAGTGTAGCTTCTTTTCCATTTCCCAAAGTCACTCCCCGCTCCAGGACTTTAAGGTAGATAACATGTCATTATTTCATTACGTTTAATATTGTTATATTAATGACTCACTTTACAAGCAGTGCTATTTTGGACATAAAAAACTGTATCTCTGTTGACGTTTGTTAGTCACCCAGGTTCTGCTGAGCCCGTGGAGAGGTTTCGACACTTCAGACCCAGCATGGCAGTGCGTTTTTAATCGTTCCTTTACACTCTAATTATATTTATCTCCTTTTATTTTTTTTTTTAAATTTTGTTTCTTTTTTATGTGAAAGTCTCCACTGGATTCATCCACGCCCGTATCCTCCCTGAGTTCACTGAACGAGCATGGATTTAGTAAGTTGTGGTTACTTCAAATAGGTTGTCGTATAGGCATTTTGGCTTTTATCCTCGAACAAACCTGATTAAGCAGAATTGCAGTTTTTTTGCCTGTACATGATGTCATCACTATCGAATATTTATCTAAACACTCCTCTTAACATAAAGATCCGGTTAAGGATTTGGTTGTGTTTCTCACAATGAATACTGCGTGTCCAATGAAACCCATCTCTTGTCCTTCGTCAGTAATAATAATTCCCTCTTCTCATTTTAAGGAACACCCACCTCTGTTACCACACCAGTGAGGTATATTACATATAATTATCCAACATTAATAAGCATTCAACTTCAAATTTGATATCAAGTTTAATATAAAGAATGCTTGCCTTTTTATTTATTTAGGTCAGACCACTCAACGCCAAACATGTTTCAGTTCCAGCTGTTGCCTGGAGCATCGTTTCCGTCTCCCCGGCTGTGGAATGTATAGGGGTCAGGTATCTAAACAGCAGTCATGCCATAGCGGCTTGGCTGGTTGTGAACGTGACCCCTCCCTATCGATCAGATTTGCAGCCGCAGTAGTTCAGTGTTCAGTTCGTATGTTTCAGTTTGTACTGTAAGGTAATGAGGATCAACTCGACCTCAGTTGTGCAGGTCAGAGACTGTTTGTGAAAGATTTGAAGGAAATGGAAATGTGTGTGTTGTTTCTTGTTTATATTCCAGTGCAGTTCTATTAAAAAAAAAGGAAAGTTTTGAAATTCGAGTTTTGAAGTTCTTGCTCAGCTTTTCTGAAGGCCAGTAAGGCCAGTAAGGTGTCTAAGGCTAATTATGAAACAGATCCAGCATGAGGTTCTTCAAGGGTTCCTTAGATGGATAGGGTTCTAAGCTTTCTAAAGTGGTTCTTGTGGTTCTACTTGGAATTGATTTTGGGCTCTAGATTTATTACAGGGGTAATAATTTTCTTTCTTTCTTTTTTTTTTAAATGGTTCTTTAAGTGTTCTTTGGTTAATGGTTCTTTGTTGAAACCCTCAACCCTCTAGAGTTCTCTAGATCTCTACACAGAACCTTGACTGACACACTAAAGAACCCTTTAGGGTGCAAGATGGAGCCTTTGTTTTCCTATGAGTTTAGGAGTAAAAATAAAGTAATTAATAGCCATATCACTCCATAAACATGTTTCCACTCTTATAAAGGGGTTCCACAGAGGTTCCTCAGCTAGTTAAGGCTCCTAGTCTTTGTAAAGTGGTTCTGATTTGAACTGTTCTGCATAGAGAAACACTGAACGGTTCTACAGAGACATTTTTGGACTGAAAGGGTTTTATCTAGCATTCTTTGAATGATTAATGGTTCCAGATTTTTCAATGGCTTCTTCCTGGAACCTTTTCTAAAAGGGATACCTTTGGTTGTAGGGTTCTACACAGAACATGATGATCCATTTTAAATTAAATTTATAACACAGCATGCAAAAACTGATGGGTTGCATTAAATTGAATAATATGACTTCAACCCTCATTATTAGTTACCTTATCACCTAATTATCATAATTACCTTCATTAGTGCACAAACCAATGAAGCCGTTAGATACTGAATCAAGGTCATGTGTGCACATGATATGTTTTATCATGCTTTCATTTCACTAATTTAAGTCGATGAATTCATTATATAATATTTTCAGTCATTGAATACGCTGTCCTCTAAAGAAAAAGTTTGAAGGATAAGCTGACCGAGCACTCCTCTGCTGTGCTTGCAGCACACTTTGTGTTTCTCAAATTGTTTCCATACAAAAAAATTTCAGTTTAATTAAGCAGTGACTCAGATTAAGGGTTCCAGGGTGCAGTTTTAAAGTTATATTGAGTAGCTTACGGTGTAAACCTTTTCTCTGTCCTGAGCGCGTTGGCTTTGAAGCGTCAGCCGCAAACGTTGCCTCGCCCCTTTGGTGCTAACTTGAATGCTCAGTGCTGTAAAATTGATGGAAAACTGAACTAATAAAACAAAAACCTGTAAAGCAACACAAAACATGGCCAATGTGTGTGTCACTGTATTAACACATGACTTTTGGTGTAAAGGGTAAATGAAATAATCTGGGTTTGAGAGATTAAACCATTGTACACCTGTCTCTTAAAGTGAAGGTAAGCAAAGAAAACACTACGTTTTCAGTATGTAAATTTTATTTTGATTAAAAGGCAGTGTTACAGTTTAAATCATTAGCAGGTGCTTCTTTCCCGCTGTTATTTCCGTTGGTTATAGAATATGATCAGATATTAGTTTTATTATTAATTCTTCACACTAATTTAATAAGGACTTTATCACTTTTCACCATCAAAAATGCCCGACGACTCCGCCTTGACATGGAAAGCACCCAATCAGATTGCCGCGTTTACATGATTCAATGATTCAATACTAATCAGAACATCGCCTAATTCCGATTAATATCGGAATATCGATGTGCATGTAAACGTAGGGTGCCGGGTTAAGGTGCCTCCACTCCACACCTGTAGGCGGCGGTACTGCACTCACCTGGGTTTGGCGAAGAAGAAGAAGAAGAAGGCGGCGTTCCTTCTCTGCACCGTGTAGCAGGGAAGCTAATAACTTTGCCTGCTTCATACTGGTTTTTGTGAGTTAATTCCTTCTTACTGCTTATTACAGATTATAAACATCAGCCTTTTTGGTTATATGTGGTAATTTTAAAACTCTGTGCGCTTTTGTTTTTCTTTTTTCTGGCGTTTCCGCTACATGTTAGCTTCCGGTGCCGGTTTATTATTAAATTCAGCGCGCTGTAAACATGTAGCAGGCATGTAAATTATATTTAGACCCAATTATTTGCTCGATATTTCTTTGCTCCTAGGTTGGAAGCAAAACTGAAAAACAAACAAAAAAGGCTTCCTAGTGATGTCTGTGCAGTTGGCGGCCATTTTGGCGGCTCTCCTGACTCTGTGTCTGACTCCTGCTTCATCCACAAAACTGTCTCATTCTCAAACTGTATTTGGTTAAGGGAACATATTTAAACGGGATTTTTCACCAGCCAAAAAAACTATACGATGAATCAAAGGATAATTATCCTTCTGCATCAATCAGCCATAGCATTAAACCCTCCTGCCTGATACTGTGTCGAGGCATGGACTCCACCAGACCTCTGAAGGTGTGTGTGGTTTCTGGCACAAAGACGTTATCATCAGATCCTTTAAGTCCTGTAAGCTGTGAGGTGGGGCCTCCATGGATCTGACTTGTTCGCCGATCAGATTGAGATCTGGGGAATTTGGAGGCCACGTCAACACCTTGAACTCTTTGTAATGTTTTTCAAACCGTTCCTGATCAGTTTCTGCAGTG
>JAKKZN010000004.1:25265521-25288040 GCA_033441825.1 Pangasius elongatus
GCTGTGATGTAGACGCTGTGATGTAAAGGCTGTGATTTGATGTAGAGGCTGTGATGTAGACGCTGTGATGTAAAGGCTGTGATTTGATGTAGAGGCTGTGATGTGGGCGCTGTGATGTAAAGGCTGTGATGTAGAGGCTGTGATGTGGGCGCTGTGATGTAGAGGCTGTGATGTAAAGGCTGTGATGTAAAGGCTGTGATGTGGGCGCTGTGATGTAGACGCTGTGATGTAGACGCTGTGATGTAAAGGCTGTGATTTGATGTAGACGCTGTGATGTAGACGCTGTGATGTAAAGGCTGTGATTTGATGTAGAGGCTGTGATGTAGACGCTGTGATGTAGAGGCTGTGATTTGATGTAGAGGCTGTGATGTGGGCGCTGTGATGTAGAGGCTGTGATGTGGGCGCTGTGATGTAAAGGCTGTGATGTAAAGGCTGTGATGTGATGTGGGCGCTGTGATGTAGAGGCTGTGATGTAGAGGCTGTGATGTAGAGGCTGTGATGTGGGCGCTGTGATGTGGGCGCTGTGATGTAAAGGCTGTGATGTAAAGGCTGTGATGTGATGTGGGCGCTGTGATGTGATGTGGGCGCTGTGATGTAGAGGCTGTGATGTAAAGGCTGTGATGTGATGTGGGCGCTGTGATGTAGAGGCTGTGATGTGGGCGCTGTGATGTAAAGGCTGTGATGTAGGCGCTGTGATGTAAAGGCTGTGATGTAAAGGCTGTGATGTGATGTGGGCGCTGTGATGTGGGCGCTGTGATGTAGAGGCTGTGATGTAAAGGCTGTGATGTGATGTGGGCGCTGTGATGTAAAGGCTGTGATGTGATGTGGGCGCTGTGATGTAGGCGCTAACAGGAAATGACTTGTTCTGAAAACTTTCCCTTGGCAGGAAGTTTGTTTCAAAGCGTAGAAACTGGATTAGACTCTTGTTTGTTTGAACTACAAGTCCCTGTGAATGAGCCGTTGCCATGGAAACAGTAACTTATTAAAATGGGTTTAATGTAAATCTGGGATTTGCACTTTTATCTGTTATAGAAAATTAAAACCATAACAGGCCTTGTTTAAATCAGCTCTTAGTAAATTTGTGCGTAAATATTTGCACAAGTCAAACCGAACTAAACCCGACTTTCCTGCCGAGTTTTAAACGTTTCAGAAACGCAGATTTTCTTCTCTTGAGTCTCATTTGCATTTAGCGACGCCCACAAAACTCCATAAAAGGTGAAGTGCACAGAGAGCTGGGAGCACGAAACGAGCGATCAGGGTAACGACTGAAAGACAGGAATGGAAATTTATTTTTTTCCTTTCCTCCGTCAGGCGTTTGTTTACGGCTCTGCACAGACAGAGCGGCCCGTCCTGCGCTTACACGCCGCCGTCTCTATCCTAACAACGCTTCGTTTTATTCGTCTTAGTTTACAGGTTTGTGTTTGTGCTTTCTTTATTTTTTATATTAATAAATAATGACAGTAACATAAACTGACGTTCTGATCGAGACTCTGAAGCTCTTCTGTCAGTCGCTGTGGATGAAGGCGTCTGCTGAACGCCGGAAACGTCATAAACACGTGTAAGTTCACGTTATTTAGTCTTCTTACGCGTGAACTTACACACTCAAGCGCACCAGTAGGATACGAACGTTTTTTATTCTAATCAGGAAAACCAGATTTCCCAGCATGAATCTGTTCATATAAACGAAGCTCATCTTTAGAGTTATAACCGTAATTATGAACACGTGATTATCCTGACAGAACGAGCGCGGCGTCCGTGCGCCGTGGATATGAACGCCAATCCGTTTATTTCAGAGCCGCTGAGTGTTTCCACGTTTCTCATGCCAAGTCGGAGGCTGCCGGTGCCGCGCTGAGACGACCTGCGTCCGTGTTATTCGCCTCGTGTCAGGTCACACAGCTTACTGCTTCTGGTCTGCTCACTGAGAGGGAGGTTAATACTCTGCCGTTTATGAGTCAGAAATCCGGCGCTGGAAAGTAAACTAACCCTCAGCAAGAGCGTAAAGAAATCACGTCACCCGAAATATATAAATACACGCGTGACCTTTAGCTGTGAAGAGGTTTGTCTCAGAACATCGATCACTCGTCTGTGTCGATGTCCGAGTCATCACCCGATAGCTTTTAGAGTTAACACAGAATAAAAATATTACAAAAATAAACAGCTGACTGTACCACGAAAATGTGCTGTTACTATTATTATTATTTTTTAATGTAATAAATATATACGTATTGATATATTTTAGCTGTTAATAAATATTAAAGTAAGTAAAAGACATGCGTCCACACTGAGCCAGGTCGAATGTGTGTGTTTTAGCTGAAACGTGGAAACATGGCGTGTACATTTCACAGGAAACTCCTTAATGTAACGTTCCCTTTATTAACGTTAGTTAACGCGTTAGTTTACGTGAGCTAACGATACACAGTATATTCTTTTTCTTTTTAAATACCTTTTCACCGTCGATGATGTAAATCCGCACCAGTGATGGTCTTTATTTCGCCTCTCGTGCAGCGGACTCTTCTCAACGCATGCAACCGGGAAAATCCGTCAGTGTGGATGTTTACCGATAAGTGATAGGTCCAGTTATCGGTGCCGATTAATCAGCAAAACCCGATCGATCGGATTGTCTGAGATTACGGATCACTAATTACGTTTACAGATAGTCTTTAGATTACGGATTACGGATCACTAATTGCGTTGTTGTAGATTGTAGATTACACCATAATCCCACAAAAGATTTGCCAGTAGAGTTAAGACATGTCCCGTGAAGTTCCACGTTGAAGTTCGAATGGTAGAGAAGAACTGGACCAGCACTTGATGTGCTTCATCAATGCGTTAATTTTTTTTATGGACATTTGTCCTCGTTTCTGTCTTCACACTCGAGCGTTAAGCGAGTTCTAAAACGTCTTGTGCTTGCACTCTATCGTGTGTTGCTGTTCTTTTGACTGGTTGAGCTCATAGCACGTGGTCTTCACGTCAAAGCCTCCGCTTTCCATCATAATCCAGAGGAGCACGTAGGAATCGCTCGGGTAATGAACGTGGATTATCTCAATTATTGTCAGCCTCTGAAATTTAAACTTCTTATCAGATCATATACAGATTACAGCTTTACCGAGGATTCAGATTACAAGATTTTACATTTTTTTCTGAAAACGCTTGTTTTGTTCAATGATGTTTGCTTGATGTGTCGTGTGTTTGTGTGAGCATGCAGGATTTTAGCTGAGTGTTTGTTTCTGTGTTTGAGCAGGCAGGCAGAGGCCCTGAAGGCTGACATGACAGGTATGGCTTTCAGGATTTTATCACCTGTGTGTGCATTAATTATCATCAAACGTCATATCCCATTCTGAAAGTTTAGAGTGCGAGAGAAAGAGATGGAGAGAGCGATGGGGAGAGAGCAGGAGAGAGCGATGGGGAGAGAGCGAGAGAGAAAGACAGATGGAGAGAGAGAGTGAGTTAGAGAGAGATAGAGAGATATATAGATAGACAGAGAGAGAGTGAGAGAGATAGAGAATGAGAGTTAGATAGAGAGAGTGAGAGACAGATATAGATGCATAGAGATGGAGAGAGAGAGGGACAGGCAGAGATAGAGAGAGACAGACAGGTACAGAGAGAGATATAGATAGAGAGAGAGATGGAGCAAGAGAGCGATGGGAGAGAGAGAGAGCGATGGGGTCAGAGAGATAGAAAGGGAGAGAGAGATAGAGAGAGAGATAGAGAGAGAGAAAGGGAGAGAGAGAGAGAGTACTTTATTGATCCTCAAGGGGGAAGTTGGGTCCACAGATCGAGAGCAGCAGGGAGGACTGAGACTTAACAGTTCACAAGTCATTAAAAATGCACAATAAACTCACAGTATACTATAAATAAAAGGAATAGACTGTATATGATGTACATTTTGTGTGATATTAAAGAGTCGCATGTATCTAAAGCGTCTCCGGGCGTATTCGCAGTCGCTTCAGAGTTGTGTGTGTGTTACAGATTCGAAGCTCGGCGCTGCTGAGGTGTGGACATCGCGGCAGGCTCTTCAGGACCTGTACCAGAAGATGCTGGTGACGGACCTGGAGTACGCTCTGGACAAGAAAGTCGAGCAGGACCTGTACGGGAACACGCACCACTCACTGCTCATTTACAGTCGCTTTACATTAATGACAGCGTTTACTCTGTAACATGCTTTAAAGCTTTAACGTCTACAGAAGCTCTAAATCTTTTCCAAACTATTCTTTCCCTCCAGCTGGAACCACGCTTTCAAGAATCAGATAACAACACTACAGAGTCAGGCCAAGAACAGAGCCAACCCCAACCGCAGCGAAGTGCAGGCCAACCTCTCGCTGTTCCTCGAGGCAGCTAGTGGGTTCTACACACAGGTGAGTCGCAGATCAGCTCACCATGAATCACCGAGGTGTCTGGTCTCTATAACAACAACAACAATAATAATAATAATAATAATAATAATAATAATAATAATAGGACGCACTTTTGGTGCTTGGCCCCCTAATGAAATTGGACACACAGCTGTTCTATAACTCCACTCACAGCACGCGGTCACTTCGTGGATAAACGTGACCGGGGTGTTGTGTGTAAATGTTTGCATAACTAAAGTTAAATTTCCGAAAGTTTTGGAAGCACTTTCTTCGTGTGTGTGTGTGTGTGTGTGTGTGTGTGTGTTGATCAGTAGTATAGTGTGAAGCGCGTTCCCGACGCAGCTCATGTGCCTGTAGTAAAAAACTCTGTAAAAGGTCGAGTGCACGGGCAGCTGGGAGCTGAACGCTGCCAAACGCTGGAAACGAGTACGAGAATGAATGTGCGAGATTTTCGTGAACAGAACGATTTACGATTAAATCTGTTCGCGTGCAGCTTCTTGTTGTAAGATGACTGTGTAATTTTGAATTTTATTCAATAATCACTAATCCCAAGTGTTGAGAAGCATTTCAGTGATGTCAGAATGGTGCTTCATGGAAGATCTCCTTCCTCAGCTGTTGCAGGAGCTGTGCACGGTGTTCAACGTGGACCTGCCATGCCGCGTGAAGTCGTCTCAGCTCGGCATAATCAGCAATAAACAGTGCAACTCCAGCGCTATCGTAAAGCCACAGCCCAGCTCCTGCTCCTACATCTGCCAGCACTGTCTCGTCCACCTGGGGGACATCGGTGCGCGCTGCACTCACCTACCCACCCACTCACTCACTCACCCACTCACTCACGCACCCACTCACTCACCCACCCACTCACCCACCCACTCACTCACCCACTCACTCACCCACTCATGCACGCACCCACTCACTCACCCACTCACTCACCCACCCACTCACCCACCCACTCACTCACTCACTCACTCATGCACTCACTCACTCACGCACCCACTCACTCACCCACCCACTCACCTACCCACCCACTCACTCACTCACTCATGCACCCACTCACCCACTCACCCACTCACTCACTCACCCACTCACTCACCCACTCACCCACGCATCCACTCACCCACTCACTCACTCATGCACTCACTCATGCACCCACTCACTCACGCACCCACACGCACCCACTCACTCTGCAACACGCTTATTAATCATCACCTTCAGGATTGAAAAGCGAAGAATTGAGTGTTAGGGCATTTTTTTTGTTCAACATTCACATTTTATTCCTCCCTTTTCTACAGCACGATATCGCAACCAGACGAGCCAGGCGGAGTCGTACTACAGACACGCAGCTCAGCTCGTCCCATCTAACGGTTGGTCTCTCTACGCTGTGCTTTTTCTTTAAGCCTCTAGCACCAAAGCAGTAGTGACTTCACCTCTGCTGCCGTTCTGTATTGAGGAATACCGTACTAGACTGTGCTGTATGCTATACTAAAATGTGATTAGAAGGATCTCAACTTGTCTGGTTTTTGCCCTCAGGACAACCGTACAATCAGCTGGCTATCCTGGCCTCCTCTAAAGGAGACCATCTCACAACAATCTTCTACTACTGTAGGAGCATCGCCGTCAAATTCCCCTTTCCAGCAGCTTCCACCAACTTACAGAAAGCTCTTTCCAAGGCTCTCGAGAGGTATACAGAGTTTTTAAAAAAAATTTACACTGGTTTATATCTGATTTATATCTGTAATATCGCAGATGTACTGTATGAGTCAATGAATTAGGGAAATATTTATATATTTTAGCAGCGGATATATTTAGATGGTTTCATGATGTGATGTGAGATTCATGAGCTGTTCTGACTGCAGCCGCGATGAGGTCAAAACGAAGTGGAGCGTGTCCGATTTCATCAAGGCTTTCATCAAGTTCCACGGACATGTTTACCTCAGCAAAAGCCTGGAGAAGCTCGGGGCGCTGAGGGAGAAGCTGGAAGAGCAGTTTCAGGTACACGGGCAGCGTCTGCACTCGGCTAGTGTGATGCAGATCGTCATTTAGGCTGCATGAAGGCATTAAGTCGTTCATGAAGGCTACCAGTTCAGTGGATACCGTACGTCTGTCTGTAACAAAACATAAGGCATTTAAAATATAAAATTAAACAGCGGTAAGAGTTTGAGCTGCTGATTTATAAATTATACTAGCCTCCACATGGCTCAGGACAAAATACCCAAAATAAATAACATGAACCACAAAAAAACACCCTTTGGCTTTTAAGAGAGCAGGACGAAGTTAATCCGCTTTACTGAAACATCTTCTCCTATGTGGGAATTTTGCTCAACGCCATGTTGATGGCTAATGCCCCCTAGGCTGATGTCCCCTAGGCTGATGTTTAACAGCAGATAGCCTTTCATGAGCATCTGGATCTTTTCTGTCCCGAAGCTCACCGCTCGTATTACACACTCGGTTCGGATGTTTAGTCGGTGTAGTGACGGTATACACACACAGTCTCATTTTTTTATGGCTTTATTACAGCGACTGATTCTCCAGAAAGCCTTCAGCTCTCAGCAGCTCGTCCACATAACGGTTATTAACCTGTTTGAGCTGCACCACCTCCGAGACTTCAGCAATGAGGCTGACGACCAAAGCTTCAGCTCGGACGAACAGATCAGCTGGATCCAGCTCCTCGGCCTTTTCAGTAAGTGCACGTTAATTTACAGTTAAATGTACACAAGTGTCAGGTTAATCACACACAGTATTTTATTAGATTTAAAATAGAGCTATGTTCTTACGACGTCACGTTTGAATTGAATTATTTGATCAATTACCCACTATATACTTTACATTAAGCAGGATTAGAGCCATCGGATTAACGGATTACTGAAACTGCTGTTGGTTTGAATATAGTGCGTATCTAAGCACTTGGATACGCCTGGAATATTGCAAACTGCAGCAGTTTTTAAACCCATCAAGCATTAAAACTGATTTTCACAGCGCCGTGTAAACAAACTGTCTTCTTGAGTGTGTTGTAATGCGAGCGGCTTTTCCTCCAGTGTCCTTCCTGGGCGTGATGTGCAGCCGAGCCTTGCTGAATAAGAACCAGGAGGAGATCATGGGAGAGTGCCCCCTGCCAGCTATCAAGGTGTCCCTGGATTGGCTGAGGCTGCGGCCTGGCGTGTTTACAGAGAGCTCGGTTGACCAGAGACAATAGTAAGATGATTCTTCCTTTCCATTTCCTTTTAGTTATAGCGTATTTTAACTGAGCAGTGAGGCTCGACAGCAAGCGCCAGCCCTGGACTCCTGAATGTTGCTTTCCTGTTACATAAATCTACCTGAGAGAGTAGGTAAGAGCTTATCGGGTGCTGACTTGATGGACACAACTAGCGAAATACTTTTGGGGGGAAAAAAGGCAGTCAGTCACTTCAAGCCTTTCACTGCAGCATTATCGTGTGTGTAGAGTTCAGCCACATGCACTCTGTGCCACTCCAGTTAACCAGTTCCACCCATATGTCCTGGGTTGGCCTGCGTGCTATCTGGCTAAGAGGGGTAAAAATAAATAAATAAATTCCATGGGTGTCCTTGAATATTGAACGACTCGCATGATGGTGGAAATAGCATCATTGTGGAGTATTATGGACAATTTTCCGACCCTCAGCACCAGTGAAAAAGTGCCGTTGAATTGAAGATTGAAATTAATTTGCAGAGACGTTCTGCATGCAATCGTTTCTGTGTTCATGAATTCCGACATGGTTATCGGTGTTTGTCAGGACAGCAGGTTTGATTATGTGTCTCCTCTTGATTTATCATGGTGATGTATGTGTCATCTTCACACAGCATTTGGCCATGGCTGGTGTCCATACTGAACAGCTTCCAGCCCAAGGAGGAGGATGTGTCAAATTCATCAGGTAATGTGTGGATCCCTTTAGTGGTGCGTTATCGTGCCTCTCGTTGCCGAGTCATGTGTAATGGTAATCATTGCTGAAGCTGCTTGTCCGGTTGTGTTACAGCTACTCCACTCCCAGAAGAGTTTGAGCTCCAAGGCTTTTTGGCGTTGAGGCCTGCGTTAAGGTAACTTAACCTTTATCACGTTATCATAATCGGAAGCACCTGTAAACTGAAACCAAGGGACTTTCTGAGAGCTTGTAATAGAGGTCTGTGCAGGACAAGTCCCACATCAGTACGTGCTCATCATCAGATTTATATGTTTCACTTTGTTGAGAAAACGCAGGTATGTGTGAGATGAGACAGAGAGAAGTGTCGAGCTTCTGCTCCTCCTGGTTGCTTTTCTGTCTGTTCTCACCGCGTGCCGTATTAGCCCATGTTCCGCTGTGTCCAGCCAGACCTCTGCTTCATGTTTCTGCTTCGGATCTGTGACCTGTTTGGTAACCGAAATACAATTTGATGATCCAGGTTGCTGGACTTTTCCAAAGGGCACCAGGGCATTGCATTTGGCAAAGACAGCTTCATAGTTCACGCCCGTCATCAGAGGCTCATCAGTTTGGGCAAGTGGGTGGCAGACAACCACCCTGGGTGAGTTTTCATATCATTTTCTTTCGCTCGTCTCCGAAGAGGATTGACCTCATGTGTTTTTAAGGTACACTTCGTTCTGTCTCTGCAGCCTTATCCAGTGTCGCATCAGTGACGGTTCACTTCTCTTCCACACCGACATCCCTGAGCTGGCGGTGGAGGAGCCGCAGGAGAAGGAGCCCTCTGTGCTGCAGGAATCATCGAATGGCGAGCAGAATCCTAATGATGGCTCTTCCGGCCTCAAATCGGTACTTTCCATGGGGAAGAGCCAGAGCAGCGGTCTGGACAGCAGCGAGAGGCCTGTAGTCACGTTCAAGGAGAACATCAAACCTCGCGAACAAAGCCGCGAGCAGAGCCGTAACCAGCAGCACAGGGATGGAGCGAAAGAGCGAACCGGCTTCGGCAAGGGCAACGGAATGCCTCTGAAAAACGAGCAGAAGAAGGATGGCAAGAGGAAGAGTGAGGTTAAAAAGAACAGTCATGAGAAGGTGCCGGATGCAGGGAAGCAGGTAAGGGCAGTCACTCTTCTAATATCGCCGTGCTTTTCTTTTTGTGGAGTTCAGCCTGTTTGATTTCTCAAACTCTTCCGGCTTCTGTGAAGGTAAAAACTCAGGTGGAAATGAGGAAGACTCCGGTGTCCGAGGCAAGGAAGACTCCAGTCACACAGACACAGACGACGTGCTCTTCCCAGTTCATCCCCATACACCACCCAGGAGCGTTTCCTCCTCTCCCCAGCAGGCCAGGTACCAGCACACACTCTGAGAGATTTTAAAGTCAGGCTGAACTCTAACTGGCTTTAATAAAGACATTTTATGAACACATGGACAATTAAAAAATCATTTCCTCTGTTCTACACCAGGTTTTCCTCCACCAGCATATGTGATCCCACCCCCTGTGGCGTTTTCTATGAGCCCTGGCTTCACCTTCCCGACCGGTGTGTCTGTCCCCACGTCCTTCCTGCAGCCTGCCTCGCATCCTCAGTCTCCCAACCAGGTGCAGTCCGGAAAGCCCTCACACATTCCCTACAGCCAGCAGAGGCCCTCTGGCCCTGGGTCCCTCACTCAGGGGCCTCCTCAACCTCAAGCCCCACCTCAGCCCCAGCAACCACAGCCAGCTCCTCCACAGCCTTCCAAACAAGCCCTGCAGCAGAGTGTGCAGCTTCAGGTGCAGCAGCAGCAGCAGTCACCCACCAAGCAGAGCTCTCAGCTGGGCAAGAGTCCACCTCACCACACTGGCATGCAGCAGGTACTCGAGTCACTTCAGACAGCGACTATATCTTTGGATAACATGTAATATGTCCTTCCTGGCTAAAACGACCTTCAGCTGTATGTCACGCAGTATCATGAGCTATCTGATGGTATCAGACTGATGCCAGTGTTTAGTGATCTTCTCATTATGAAGCAGTCTTCATGACCTTGTTCTCTCTGTCCCTTTCTCAGCCATACCTGCCTGTATCTGAGCAGACTGGACAAATGTGGAGCCAACACCAGGCCCCGCCGTCAATGTCCAAGATGCCCATGCCAGTCAAACCGCCGTTCTTCATGCCTGCGCAGGACCACATGAAGCTCTTCGAGCACTCCATGCCCCCTGCCGTGCCCATGCAGCCTCCGCAGCCCAGCATGGACAAGAAGATGAATTTCCAAGAAGTGAAGATGCCGGATTTTTACTGGGAGCCGCCGTACCGTATGAGTGAGAACAGGGGCAGCATGGCGGACAGGATGGGAAAACACCAGCCTGGAGTCTTCTGCCCAGAGCAGGAGAACACGCCTCGAGTGCCACCTTATGAGGTTTGCTAAAGCTGTACTTGATTTTTTTATTTATTTAATTTTTTGAAATTTGTTTTGTTTTGTGTTTTGGGTGTGATGAATATTTCTCTCATCACCTTCCTCAACCGAAAGTACTACTTAAATATGATTTATTATTACTTCCTTTTAACATCTAACTTAAATTCATAAAATTAAACGTTATATTCACACAGTAATTATGGTAATATTTCCACATTTGCGTCATCAAGTTTATTTACTTTTTGTTCTTCTCTTAAACCAGTGTTCTAGCTTCGTTAAAAATCATCAGATCTGCGCTTTTGCGTACAATTTCGGACAGCTCCAGGACTTCAGTTAAAGAAACTAGTCTTGTTTCTGATTATAATTATTTTTTAAAATTAAATTTAACACACATTTTATGCAGAGCAGTGGCACGGCTGCCTTTCTGGTGTACGCGTGCGACGTGAAATCATACAGGCTGCTGAAAAACCACGTTATATATCGGGTGAAATATATTTAGGCGATCATCATGATAACCTGGGAACCCTGTCGAAGTGTGTGTGTGTGTGTGTGTGTGCTCAGTGATGTACTCTACCTTTAGTGTGTTTTGTAGCGAGTGAGATGTGCTGATGTATTTCACTAAAATGTGTGCATGCCTTAAACCTTTTCTTTTCTATTCTTATTCCAAGCTGTCCTCTGCGATAGTGAAATGTCATGACTCTATTAATCCAGTTTATGATTTACACTGTCCTTTCCAAAAACATTTAATTTAAGAGAATCTTGGCGAAGCGCGCGTCTCCGCTGTTTCCGTGAGTCCGGTAGAGATGAGCGGAACTGCTCTCGTTTCTTAAAGGACTGTTTTTTTTTTTTTCCTTCTCACTTTCTTTCTCTCTTTCCATTTCTCTTCTGTCTCCTTCCTTTCCTGTGTGCTCCATCTCTCACTAGGACAACAAGAGCTCTCCTCTTCTTCCTCCAGACCTGTTAAAAACTCTGGCAGACTTTGAGGAGGAGGAGGAGTTGGTCTTTTCTAAGCCTCATGATTTCTACCAGGCCTTGGCCGGCCCTCTTAACTCTGCTCCGGGAAGAAACATGTTTGTATGTCGTTTTTCCCTCCTATTTCTTTAGGCAGCGCTTTTTTTTATTTCTCTGTCTGCTTTTTACAAACTCTGTTGCTTCACGTCTGCTTTTTGGTGTTGATGTTAGCGGTTGGTGGACAATCAGAAGAATGCTTCAGGTGTAATATTAGAGAATGGTGGAATTCCAGAGCCATTCAGGCTGTAGCTGGTTGCAGGGACGCACCAATCCCTTCTCTCCGTTTTGAATACGAAACCGCTATTGATCTATCGAGTAGCAACCGGTACTGATCCGAAACGGACCGTCCCCCGTAGCGGTTCTCTACTGCTAGCGTAAGGGACTTTAAGCCTGGTGCTAAAGGGTGGAGGTAAGGTCTGGGTCTGTTCTTGGGGCTCTTCAACACAAGACGTAAAATGGAAAAGAGAATGTCCTGTAGATCTTCATCTGAAAATATCATTTTCACAGCAACTCAGAACTGGATTGGTGCATCTCTAGCTGTTTGTCATCACAGCTCTTTTTTTTTTTTACCTAAAATATTAGAAATGAACATTTTCTTGAACATTTATTTTTGTCTCTTTTACCCCCCAGACATAATCATTTTACTTCTACTTTTTTTTTTTTAGTTATCAAACCAGTCCAGGCTAGACAGTGGATCGGAGGTGATGGGTCAGTCGTCTCTACTGCACCGCTCTGTCTTTCCCATTCAGGTAAATCAGGAATGTCATTTATTACCAAATACACACACAAGTGCTGCTGTGTGTGTTTGGTAATAACTGTGTTTGTACCGCTAGATGGCAGCGTAATCCACAGAATGCTCCATTAATCTGGTGCAGTGTGATCTGTATGTTTATGGTTACTGGTCAGGGATGAATAGCACTAGCCCTGAAAAGCTGTGGAAGGTGTTCAGCTGAAATTTTAAAATCTGCTGAAAATCTTAAAATTATTAACAGACACCTATAGCTGTGTTGCTCTCGCAATGGTAAAAAGCTATCCTTTGCTGGTTTTCTAGGAGAACTACCAAAACAACAGCATATTCAGCGAGGCATACGGTAAAAATATGGCGAGCACACCGAAGCCTGATGTACCCATGATGCACCAGGAACCCTCCCTGTACTCCCTGTTTGAAGGAACTCCGTGGTCACCCTCTCTTCCTGCCAGCTCAGGTATGTCGTCCTTCTCAGCCTCTTCTCTCTAGAGGACCGGAGTTTTACCTAATAATGAGTTTAGTGATAGAAAGACCAGCTAATCGCATAACTGACTGAAAAATAAACCCCCAAAACTTCCCTTCCATTGAGTGATTTCTGCCGCCGTGGCCGTTTGCTGCCGCTCTTACACTTAAAACGCGTGTTCTGTAATGAAGAGTTTAGGAGTTCTGTCCTGTATTGGCAGATCACTCGACCCCAGCCAGCCAGTCGCCTCACTCGTCCAACCCGAGCAGCCTGCCATCGTCGCCTCCCACTCACAGCCATGGTGCGCTGCCCTTTTCCAATTTCGGCCCCATTGGCACCCCAGACAGCCGAGACCGCAGAACAGCAGACCGCTGGAAGCCTGAGAAGACCGGTAAGCTCTCTTTAACCCGAGGCTTCAGCATGAGAATAGAAATAACGGTAATAATTATTCAACTTCGGGACGCTTTTTGCTCTGTAGGCGTAAGTGGCTTTGGGCTGGACTACTTGCCTGCTGGATCTTCTGCCCCAGAGCCAAACAGCTGGCACCAGAGTGCCCCAACCAACAGCTGGGCAGCCCAGGACATGCCCATGGACGACTCGTCCACGGTCCTACTCGACAGCTTCAAGGTAATTTCACAGTTACAGGATGGGTGCTGAGGTTGAGCAGTGAATTTGTGACCTGCTCACCTGAGTTCAGTGGGTAAAGCATAGCGTAATATAAATATATGCAGTGTTTGTCTTGTTTCTTATAAACGAGCCTGTGTGTGTCCTCAGTCTATCTGGTCAAGCTCGATGATGCAGCCAGGCCCTTCTGCTCTGGAGCAGCTCCTCATGCAGCAGAAGCAGAAGCAGCAGCGCGGCCACGGCGCCATGAACCCGCCGCACTGAAGAGATACGCAAAGCGGGTGCAAAGCACTTGTGCGAAAATGATACCGAAGACAAAGAAGAGGTGCAAAACCACAAGCTCCAATCGGAAATTTGTTTTCCGGCGTTAATCTGCGTGTGGAGGCTGGAGACGGCGGCCGGAGTGAACCGACACGCTCCAAAGCAACCGCTCGTCTGAGCGACAGGGGAGGTGCAGCCTTCTCCTCTCTCTTTCTCTCTGTCTCTCTATCTTTGTCTTTCTGCGCCTCTTAAGGCAAGGAGGGCATAAAAAGCACCTGATATACCGCACTGCTCAGCATGTAGCCGCCGCAGAACCGGTCACATGGAGGGGGACTTGGAGGGAGCTCCCTCTCTGATCACCACTCTGCTTCCTCTAAGGGACAAAAAAAAATAATAATAAAAAAAACATAAGTACTCCTCCTGTTTCATTTGGGCTCTGGACGCCGGAACGGACCTCGTCAAAACCACCTGCATTTACCTTGACTGATTCACAGCACATGGGAGAGAATGGTGTGTGTGTGTGTGTGTGTGTGTGTGTGTGTGTGCGCGTGTGTGTGTGTGAGGGAGAAGAGTGGGGTGTTTATGGACGGGTAGAAATGGAAGGGCAGAACAGAAGGGTGAACAGGAGGGCGCTGTAGCTAGGGTAGAGTAAGATAACGTGCTGTGTGTGGTGCAGTGGGTGTAACGAGTGCGTCTCTTCGGGCTGCACACAGGACTTAGCTGCACATCCTTCAGGAGGGGTTTGTTTTGCGGGGTTTGCGGGGTATCTTCTGTTACCTGCTCTTCTAGAAATGGAACTGCTGTGAACTGCACCATGATATTATAGCTTAAAAACGAATCGAACGGAGGTAGGGCTTAGACTATAGATATTGAGTGTAGTATCATTAGCTGCAATAGAGATTGCATTTAACAATACTGTATTTTGTGACTTGTTATGTAGCAGTTTTAGCTTTGAGACAATATTGGATTAATCTGTTCAGTAGTTTACTGCTAACGGGGAGCGTTATATATTGTGCTCCCCGTCCCTGCTAGCTCTTCTTGTTTTCTTGAGCAACACTTTAACTTGCTTGCGAAGCAGCTCCATTTGTTCATGTTCTGCCTTTTCAGACTTTGAAACAGTTTTTTCAGCTCTTTTTTTTTGTGCCTCGTCAGTGTTTGTAGTATCTCTCTCTCTCTCTCTCTCTCCCTCTCTTGCTTTGTCTCTCTTTCTTTTTAAAAGGATCACCAACATCATGGTTGGCAGCGTCTTGAAGGTAAAAACTAGCGAAAAAAAACAAAACAAATAAACAACGGGTCCAGCATCAGCACTGCTGGTTCAGCATTGTGGGGCACAAGCAGCAGGAACTGTTCTCTGAGTGAAGGGATGAGAACATTTCCATGGCCTCTAACTAACTGTAACCTGATCAGAGGAAACATCTAAAGTCCCCTTAGGTACTTTGTGTTAAAGAGAAACCTAGTCTCTCTCTCTTTTTTTTTTTTTTTCCTCCTCTCCACCCATCACTTTTACATTATAAAAGCCTTTTGTGCTGTTCTTCAAAACAGCAGCCGTTGTACAAAGCCGAATGAAATAATGTGGATAAATACAGACCTAGCTGCTCTCTGATCGGTTCTGGATGTCCTCCGCTGCTGGCTCTCGAGGCTAGCGCTGGTTCTGGACGAGCTCTACGAGGTCGTGTCCCCACTGCTGATCCTCGTCTCGCTGACGGAAGCTCGCTTTGTTTCTCTAGTCTGGTCAGACAAGGGGTTTGAAGATTTTGTTCTTTGGAAAATCAGTTCCTGTCTGTTCTAATCTGCTGAGATGATGTTCTGACCTTTAGACATGCAGCACTAAAATAAATAAATAAAAAGAAGTGTTAATTTGGTGATGTAAAGCCTAGGTTTGTGCCTGTGCTTAATGACGACAGTTCCTGGCCGGAGGTCGTGTTGGATAAGCTTCGACGTCTGAATATGTTGAGCATCTTTTCTTTTCCTGGTTGTGCTGTAGCAGCCTTCTGGGCTGGAAGGTTGTGAGGACGACAGCGTCGCGTATGAAGGGAAAGCACATTTTTTATTTTCATGTAGAGACTTTTATTGAAGACGACTTTAAACGATATCTCTATCTGCTGTGTGATCGTGCTTCTCGTTGCATTTACAAATGTATTTACAAGATTTAAAGTGGCATAATAAAACAAGCGAAACTTTAAGGAAATAATTACTTTATAATGTATCAAAAGATCTATGAGCACAATAAGGCTTCAGTCAGTCACTCTCTGTCCCTTTTCTCACCTAAACGTACAGTTCAGGGGTTCTGCTCCTGAAGCCCTGCTGATCACGGCGGACTAAATGTGAATAAGACCCTTCTCCTCCCCTCGGTTTCCTACAGTGGCATATTAACATTCCAGTACACGTCAAAGAAACAACCAGCTTTTTACAGCCACTGTACAGTGAACGCTACCACCACGCCCATCCACCTTTTATGAGAATCTCTTTGGGAAGTCTGCATGAAAATAAAGTTCTGTGTGTTTAGGAGTCAGGGAGATATCCAGCGACTCTTTCAGAGGGTTTTGCAAGCGGTTAGATCAGGCGATCATGGGCTTCATTTATTGTTCTTTTGACTTGCTGAAATCAGCTATGCCTTCAATAAAGTTCAAAAATGTCCTCTTGACTTGTTGTCATTTCTTTTCCAGGTTTAATGTTGGGAAATGATTCGATGGGAATTTTGGGAATGCTCAGAAGTATTACAGAATAATTTTAAGCATCGTCTTTTTAAAACAATTTGGGGATTAATTAATTAGTTAATTAACCCTAAAACACCTTGCATATGAAATTTCATGAGCACTTTCTAAGATCCCTAAAAACTGTATATTTGATCAGTGGCGCGCCGTCTAGTGGCCATTCAGTGCAATAACATTGTGCATCCATAACTCACTTTCAGTGCTCTCAGTGTGAGAAATTCCTCATAGGATTAAAACATTTGTGAACATTTATTTGCAGTGAATGTCTTCAGTAAGACCTGCTCATTGTTTTTCATGGATAAGTTTTATTCATGGAATATAGCCAAAAAAAAAAATAAAAATACAGTTCTGTAAGGGTGCAGGTTATATTTTTTTTTGTATATTTATTGTATTGCATTAAAATGTTTTGGTCATAATTAGCTATGGTTTTAGGTTTAAAAAATTGGGGCAGAAAAAGGCAAAAACATTTTGTTAATTTTTTTTTTTTTTTTTCTGTTTTGCAAATCGTTAGCCTCATAGCATAATTGCCCAAGTCATATTTGGTCAAACATGACTTAGGCAATTATGGTATGAGGCTAACGAAATAATATAATGGGCTTAGCATCTGTATTTTTATTTTTTTTTATTTTTATTGTTCTTAGCTCTCCAAAATGCACGTAGCTCAGGATGTTTGATGCTCATTGAAGTGATTTTAAGGGCAGCCGAAAATAATGGTACAATTGACTGATTCATCGTAATCATATTTAATAAAAATAATGAAACAGCACAGACATTCAGTATGCTGATAATATTAATTTGACGATATTCAACTGTCCCTTAAAAATTCAGTTGAATTCAGTTTTATTTGTATAGCTCTTTTAACAATAGCCATTGTCTCAAAGCAGCTTTACAGAAATACATTTTAAACTTATAATTGTTGAGAACACGACCGGGGACTGAGGATTATGTACCTTTTATCCTTTAAACTAGCAGTTATGAAACCCCTGATTAAAAACCTGACCTCAGCCCCTGTCAGCTGTCCAACTACAGGCCAATATCAAACCTCCCCTTTATCTCTGAAACCAGTAAAAGGTTGTAGCACAGCAGCTATGCTCATACCTACATAGGAATAACATGAAGTGTATCAGTCAGGATTTAGGCCCCATCATAGCACAGAGAGCGCTGGTTAAAGTGGTAAATGACCTACTACTGGCCTCTGATCAGGGTTGTGTCTCCTTGCCTGTGCTGCTTGACCTTAGTGCAGCTTTTGACAACATAGATCATAATATAAAAACAGTTTAAATGGTGACTTCTCTATACATACTAAAGTGAAGTTTGGTGTTCCACAAGGCTCTGTTTTAGGCCCACTGCTCTTTTCTCTATATATGATACATCTGGGTACAATTATCCATAAACATGGTGTTAGCTTCCACTGTTACGCTGATGACACACAGTTGTATGTTTCAGCAAAGCCAGATGATAGACACCAGCTTAATAAAGTTGAGGAAGCTGTAAAGGACATTAGAAACTGGATGCTGAGTAACTTCCTGCAACTTAATTCTGAGAAGACAAGTACTTCTGCTGGGACACCAGGCAGCTAGAAGTAAGCTTTCTGATTACATAATAACTGGCCTTTCTGTTTCATCATCTGCAGCAGTAAAAGACCTCACACCAGTTGACTCGAATCACATCAAACATCAGAATTTCATTTGAAGCTCATATAGATAATATTACTAGGATAGCCTTCTTTTATCAGACCCGGACTCAGTCATTAAGTCTAGGCTGTACTAGATTTGATCTTTGATTTGATTTGATCAACAGAAGAATTACCGAAATGATGCATCCGGTGATAATCCATGAGCTGAATACCTACCTCTAGTGTTGCACACCGGTCACTGCATCTAGATAACACCTGTAGGGTCCTGCTTAAAGCGATTTAGTAGTCAGTCTAGAACGCCTGTCAGTAAAAACACAAACAATTTTTCAACCACATAGTGGTAGGTTACCTTGTTCATTTTATTTCTGTTTTTTATTTTTTTGCCAAATTCTTGGATGTTCAATACAACCAGCAGCTTGTGGATTCGGTGCTCCCAAGGACTCAGGAGGCATGTGAGTTTTTATGGACATTCATGCTTATTTTATTTTTATTTTCAAAATTTTTACCTAGAAATTTATTTATCTATCTATCTATCTATCTATCTATCTAAAAAAAAAAAAAAACCCACCCAACCCTACCTGGGGCAGTCGTGGCCTAATGGTCTGAGAGTTGGACTTATAACCCGAAGGTGAACCTGAAGGTGGTGGGTTCGAGTCTCGGGTCCGGCAGGGATTGTAGGTGGGGGAGTNGGTTAAATGCAGAGCACAAATTCCAAGTATGGGTCACCACACTTGGCCACAAAGTCACTTCACTTCACTTCACTTCAGAACGTTTGTCAGTGCGCACCTGAAAACACTAAGCCAGTCACGGCTTGTACTATAGTTCAACTTTATGTTCATGTGCCCTCTGTTCAACCTGTTCTTCAGGACAGAGAGGGTACCTCCAGTCTTAGCACCCCCCGCCAGGGAACCACTCTCACCAGAGCAAAGAAACCACCGCTCTCCATGTTTTCATTAGGTTGATGGGGTATATTTGAAGGGCATTACCTCCTTCTGTTCACCTGACCTCACAAATCAACTTCCCCAACTCTCTGCGTGACTACAAAGGGCCTTTGCCACTTCATGAGTAATTCAAAACTCGCCATGGAAAGTAATACAAGCACATTATCTCCTGGTGAGAATTCCTGTAGCCGAGTTTCCCTGTCATACAGTTAGTACTGTTGCTCCTGGGCCTGACACAAATTCCCCTGTTAGTTGATCCAAGGAGCGGAGTTTTGCTCTCAGGTCCAGAATATACTGCATTTCATGTTTTGCCGTTAGATGGTCCCTCCTTCTAATTTTCCTTATTGATGTTTAAGATGCCGCTGGGCTTGCAACTGTGACACGTACAATGTATGTGTACATTTGTGTAGTTGAGTTTTTCTGTAATCACATCTTGTTCGGTATTTCAGCAGATCACAGGTAAGGAAGGGCTACTGTGCATGACTCCTCATTCCAAGCGAGGAGTTGAGACAAACAGACTCATTTTCTTGGATCTCCGTTTATTTTCTTTTATTTCACAGGTATGTGTTATGATGTTGTGCAAAAGAAATATCAGTCACTTGAGTGGGTCCCTACCCGAACAAAGTGTTCAAATTTCACAATGAAAGATCAGTGTTAACCTGTCAAAGGCCTGCTGAAACCTGATTGGCCAATGTTGACCTTGTTTTTCCAAGTAATTAGGTCATCATCAAAAATCCACTTACAGATTAACACACAGATGCAGCATACCAAATTTCAGCCTGATGGGGCTTGCGGTTCCTCAGAAACAGTAAACTTAGCCCCGCCCCTCTAGGCTCTACCTCATTAGAATTGATTGGCATGTGGTGGCCATGTTGCTTACAAATGTTAATGTTTATGACAATTGTTGAGTTCCTCACTCTGCTAAATCGTTTGACACAAAATTTGTGAGGAATGGCCAAATGTCCTAAGACTAGTTTGGAAAATTAGGTTTTGCATATTATGCAAATTTGAAAAAAGTAATCTAAATCTAAGAACCTAAGGAAACAATGAAATTTTTTTAGAGTAGGATTTCTTGAGATACGGGCCAAAATGTAAATTCTTGCTCTATAGTGCCACCATCAGGCCGATTGGCCCATCTCGCTTGCCTGAGTAAGCGCACGGAGTACTACCTTTTGAAGTTTCATGTCCATACAGCTTAAAGTTTGGTCTGCATGATTCATTTCAGCTGAGAATCAGAATAAGAAGAAAAATCCTACCAAAAACCAATAGGGTCCCATCACCATGGGCTACAGGTTAAAGGAATAATTCAGGAAAAAGTCTTTCATACAATTTTTCCTTTACTTCAACTGTAATCATTTAGCCAAGAGTTACTGAGTTATCTGATTAGTTTTTCACTGCTATGAGGTTAATGTAGCTAACAAGTACTGAAAGTCTCCATCTCACTCAAACAATTTGTATACTTGCAACAAACATTGTATTGTTAAGGTTCATAATCTCAATTTTTAAGTTTTTAAATTTTATTTATTTATTTATTTTACACAATTAAAAATTCAAATTCAAAGGGGAAATTATCAGCTATATAACACCCAGCTTTCTGATACTATTGTACCTGGGGCCTATAGAGACAAAAGATACCAACATCATCTGCTTCCTCTGAGAAAACCAGAGTGGTTTTTACCACATACATCAGTTGCCTTATCTTATTTCCTACCCATGCAGACTCTTTTGAACAGTTTTTGCAGCAGCATATTTCATTGTGTACTTACGGGGGGTCACAGTTATGCAAGGAAATATAAGGCCCCTACAAAAACACAGCTCTGCTCCTGACTTGTGCAATGACAATAAATTTTGACTGCACAAACGTCTCAGAAGGCAAAAGTCAAAAAAAGGTGACAGTGGCACTGAATAACTCCCTGAAGTGACATGAGAAACCAACGTTGAGAGGAACCAGACTCAAAAAAGGGAAGCCATTCTCCTCTGAGTGATCAGATTGTTGGATTATAAATCATTGCTCTTCCACAATTGTATATTGACTATAAAGTCAAACAGTAGCAGCAAAAGCAAAAGCTGGTGTCTTCGTTTGACCACAGATAAAGAAGATCCTGGAGTGCAAGGAATTCCCCAAGAAGCTCACCAGGAAGGAGAAGGTGGCTTGGAACAGCTTTGTCGCAGTGGTTCAGGGCTTCCTGGGAAATCACAAAGCCAAAAACTACGTGGAGCTGGTTGAGACTCTGGAGAAGAACTACGGCACAATTGGCTGCAGGAGGTCTCTCAAAATCCATATCCTTGATGCTCCTCTTGATAAATTCAAGCAGCAAGACGAGCGCTTCCACTAGGATGTACTGGACTTTGAATGGGAGAAGACATTTGGGGGCTGCTTCATGAAAGTGATTTACAATATAAGCCAAGAGTTGGCTTCCCTTTTTTGAGTCTGGTTCCTCTCAACGTTGGTTTCTCATGTCACCTCAGGGAGTTATTCAGTGCCACAGTCACCTCTGGCTTTTGTCTTGTTTTATCCATTTTAGCTTGATAGTTCTCTGAGTACAGATATGTACTGATATAGGTAGATATAGGTATAACAAGGCTGAAGTAAATTCCAACACTGGTATAAAATAATACATTGAGGAATAATACATCTCATTGGTGGCTCTAGAGAAGAACTTCAGCACAATCAAGACGAGAGCTTCCACTAGGATATACTGACTATGTTGTTTTTTTTTGACTTTATGTGAACAAAAACATTCAAATTCACTGGTATGTGCATGTAGAGGGTGTGAGTGAGTTTTTGTTCAGTGTTGTGCCACTGTGGGAGTGGGGTACCACTGATAGTCATTTCACAGCTGGCTTTGTACAAAAACCTGCTACAGCAGTCATGGAGTTTAACCCTTTAACAGGCAGCTCAACCACACGGTTACACACATTTATCTCCAACTCGTCTCCACTCTTCCCTTTATCTCAACGATTACAAGGAGTGTACATCTTCACATAATACTCTTGACAAGACACTATATATTTCAATATAGCTTTGAAATCTGTATGAAAACTGGACTTTGATATCACCAGTGCTACTCCTCATTAATCGAGTTACTGAGCTAAAATGTCAAATCTTTGTAAATATTAAAGACTGTGTTTGAGTTCTGAACACCAAGTGGAAGGTTATTCCATAGACGGCGTTATTCTGGCGTCTGATGTAGGGTAAACAAAGCGATTACGGATGCGTACTTGAGTGTAGGAAAAGAGGTATCTTCTTTCATTAAATGTGAACTGAAGCACTGTATGGCTACCTCCTTACAGCACTGAGAGGAATGTTACTTTGTGAAGCAGTGATGTGAAGTTCGCCTTATTCTGCATTACGAAGTCCTTATCTTTGAAGCTATCAATGGTTTAGCTTCCAGCGTAACTTCAATTCAATTCAATTCATTTTTATTTGTATAGCGCTTTTTTACAAAGGTCATTGTCTCAAAGCAGCTTTACAC
>JAKKZN010000004.1:25316776-25326816 GCA_033441825.1 Pangasius elongatus
TACTATACACAGGATCGTTAAAATAAAATAAAATTAAAATTAAATGCATCTAGAATATATAATTCTATGGAAACCCATATCCATGGAGTTAAGGCTCAGGGCCAGAGCACAGTGTGACTGATGGTGGAGGCAGAAAACTTTACTTCGGCTCAGGAATCAAACTGACTGCTGAGAAAAGTAAGTGTGCAACAAAGAGTAAAACAAACAGCATATTAAAAATGTCATTATTTATTTATTTACAGTCTAGGTTGCATTGGAGCACAATCATGTACAAGATGCACCATAAAACCGTGTTTCTTAAAATGTTTTGGCCAGGGATCAGTTTCCCTGTAAAATCACTCATATACAGTCCCTTAGTATAGATTTATGACCATAATTCGACTATAATGTTGATCATGGCTTGTGATTTATACTACTGTTATACAAACAAACAAACAAACAAACCCATTGGCTACAGTTCACTTTCCCACTTTGAGAATTATGGCCTTAAAAATACAATATAGATTTCGTCTGTTACATTTAGGCACTGTATAATTAAATCCTGGAGCTATGAAATAGTTTTAAATCGACTAATTTCTTAGTTTGTAAATGAAAACGCATGACGCAACCCACGAGGCTTCTTGTTGCTGGGTTTTATACTGTGTGAATACTGGAAGTGGAGTTAATAAGATCATCTTTGGCAAAGGCACAAAGTTAATCACTGAAACAAGTAAGTTATGTTTATTAAGCATTACTGCAGTTTGTATAGTTTTAAAGTTGAATTCACTCTAACTGTGATTATTTAATTCTAGACGAAAGTGAATACACATGAAGACTGTCAGTGTAAACTGAAATTAATACTTGGAACTTTATATGACTGACATTAATCTTAAATATAAACAGTACATTTTGGTAGTAACTAGTCATTAACTAGTTCACTAACTAAATTAACTAAATTTGATGGTATTTTGATTACTGAATCATAACTACTTCACTTTATACCCCAGTGTTTATTAACACATTTTTTGCGTGAATATTACAGATTAATTATCCACCAACAATAGAAAGTTTGCGTATTTCGTACAAAGAATGGATCAGTGCTAAATATCCGATTTTGCGTGTTATATTTCAGTAGTGGTACAGGATAAAGTCCACATTTTTAATTAAAAGCATAGTTTTTGGATGTGGCACCAGTCCACATATAATATATATAATTACACACAACTGTTAAAGTAAACTGGTATCTGGAGTTATGGCTCAGGGCCAGAACACTGTGTGACTGATGGAGGACTGAAACTTTACTTCGGCTCAGGAATCAAACTGACTGTTCAGAAAAGTAAGTGCGCAACATCAAATAGTCTTTTAAAGACTTAATTATAATAATTTGCGTATAGTTCATCATTGAGATATTAGCCTTAGCCTTGGATCTGAAGACTGAGTTCAGTTAAGTGGTAGAACAAACCTTACATTTAACATTATACCGATCGTAACTGTCTGAAGTTTCACCACTGGCACACGATACTGCAACGATCTACAGTCTGCATATTATAATGCACAAAAATTCATGATAGAAGAATGCAGTTTCTATTTATATTTCTACTTGTAACCAAATTCAATGAAATTGATCTACTGCTTTAGAGCAGAGGATTGTTGCTCAGGAAGTTAACAGTGTGTGACTGACTCTGGAGCTCGGAGAATCCACTTCGGCTCTGGAGCTGAACTTATTGTTGAGACGAGTAAGTGACAAAAACGAGGAAAAAATAATCAATTTAAAACGTTAGTAAGTGGCTAACAAAATTTGAGGAAAAAAGTTAGCTCATAGTGTGTGTGTGTGTGTGTGTGTATACTGTATATAGCTATATAATGTGTTTATTTTTTTAATTAAAATGCTTGTTGATTAGGTTAATGATTTACAATTTGAAATATACATAAATAAAGAATAGATGATTGTAATGAAAGGCATCAGAGCAGTCACATGACCAAAGAGTTATTGCTTAGGGACAGGTGAGTGTGTGACTAACACAGGAGACAGAAGGATCTATTTTGGATCTGCAATCAAATTAATCACTGAATCAAGTAAGTGTTTAGCATCGATCAGGAAGAACTGTAATCTTTTATATTGTGATATAAGTATTATTACATAAAAATAACAATGTCCTTGGACCAACAATAAAATCTAATGGAATGTCGATCAGCTCGAATCAGTTACACTAAGATTTGGGATATTATAACGAAAAGGTAAAGCAAAATGTTAAAGTGCATAATAATATGTAATGAGACCTGTTTCTTATGTAAGAAAGTTTTTGTTGCAAGTCCCCATAATGTGTGAATGCTGGAGGTGGATATAAGCTGCTCTTTGGCTCAGGCATAGTGCTGACGGTCCAAACACGTGAGTTACTGATACTAAATTGTTCATAATCAACAGATTCGATCTTAGAAATGATTATTGATAAAAAGCTAATTAGAGTATAAATTGAGCTGATTGAAGTGAATCGAGGTGAGCCTTCCTTCCAGAAGCATGCGGAACGGGTAGAAATGAGCTAATGATTGTTATGGTAAAGTTCTCACACTTCGACCTTGTGTGTTATTGTAGAATAAAGAACAAAATAAAATATTATGCAGTAGATATATTACATTTAGGTAGTGGCACAGGATGGATGATGATACTGTACGACCTGATGGTCATATACATGATCTATACATGAATATATGAAATGTAGCTGGAATATATTATGAGATATGGAGAGTTAATGATGAGAGCCAGAACACTGTGTGGCTGATGCAGGCTGGAAACTCTACTTCAGCTCAGGAATCAAACTGACTGTAGAGAACAGTAAGTGTGCACAAAGAGTCAAGTTCTTCGTCTTTATTTATGTACACGCTGTGATGTTATACGTAGGTAGTATATAATTACAGGCGTGTGTCATTAAATAGTTTTAAATGATTATACAGAGCATGATGTTACTCGGGAGGCTTCTCGTTGCTGGGTTTTATAGTGTGTGAATGCTCAGACTGGAGCTTATAAGCTCATCTTTGGCACTGGCACAAAGTTCATCGTTGAAACAAGTAAGTTATTTAAATTATTAATCGTTACTGCAGTCAGTGCACTTTCAGTGTGGAATTAATTGCAGTGATTATTGAACTTGTTGGAATTGAATACAAGTGAATGCTTTAAGTATAAATTCAATTCAAAATCAATACTTGGAACTAACTGCTTTAAACGACCAACATCAAGATCATCAACACTTCCTGTATTACACTGTTCACTTGTGTTTGATGATACAAAACAACCCTACAATATATTATTAGTCAGAATGTCAACACAACTTTAGGCCATTGTAGTGCTCGGCTGGATTCAAGAACAATTTTGTATTTCTGTAATTTAAATAAAAAAAAAAATTTGTTACTTAAATATTTCTAATACTTCCAATCAAAACCTTGCAACAAATTGCTTCATGCCTCTCGCACGCGTCTCGTTAGTATTACGCATGTTTTTGTGCAGGCGTGTAGCTGTGTGTGACAAACTCTGGACAGAAAATAACATTTGGAAAAGGAACAAAAATGACAGTAATATCAGGTAAAGTTGCGATTTTACAACTTTCTAATTTTAAACGCTTTTGATCTCTGAACTAATACACAGCGACTTTTAGCTTTCGCACAAAAGCTGCGTTGAAATATTTGTATATGGAGAGTTTCTCTGAAGCATCGCAGCGCAAAGATGATCGTTAAATAGTAGAAAAATATTACGTCAGACTCTCTAGCAGTTCAGATGAGCTTAACTTTCTTAACTTTACGATGAACTGGACTGAGTTAATGCCACTACTGACGCCTGATATCGAAAATCTGTTATCCGCATATTGTAATGCAGAAAAATGTGAAGGAAAATAATACATTTTTCATTTACGTTTCGACTAAACGCTCATTGTATAGAATAAAATCCAATGAAGTTCATGAGAAATGCTGCTTTAGAGCGGAGAATTGTTGCTCAGGACGTTAACAGTGTGTGACTGACTACGGAGGTCAGAAAATCTACTTCGGCTCTGGAGTCAAACTGACTGTTGAGACAAGTAAGTGAAAGATTTGGGGGAAATTATAAATAAAGTTGCTAGGTAATATGTACTTGGAATCTATATAAGGTATTTTATACTTTTTTCCAAAACTATAACTTTTCTTAAAGACGTTGTCTAGGATTTTCCATCCACGCTTATGACATTTAACAAACGAATGAAAAGTACATTTATCCTTTCCAGATCTTAAGGAATAAACTGAGTAACAGAGTTAGCATAGCTGTACATACAATACGTGATACCAAGTTTATCAAACCTCAGAATATTTCACTAAAACAGCATTGAAAGTAATATTTTTAAAAGAAAAAAAAATGCATCTATATACTCTGGATAAAATGAGCGATGTACAGTGCTATTTGCTAAAGTTTGTACGAGCAGGTCACTACCACAAATAAGCTTGTTTTTAGTAAAGAAACACAAAGTTTTGTTAAGTTTAGTGCCTCAGAGATTAAAACGCATCAGTCAGTGTGTAAATGAGTTTCTATTTCAGTACATATCATAAAATGTAATAGTGAATTTTACTCAAATGTAAGAGACTAGTCACATGACCAGAGAGTTCTTGCTTAAGGCCAGTGCAGTGTGTGACTGACACCAGACTCTATTTTGGCTCTGGAATAAAATTAATCATCGAATCAAGTAAGTCTTTCACTTAAATTACGAAAAAAAAATTAATAAATGTGAAGTTAAGTTTTTAAATTGTGATGTGCGTATGGATGCCCACCTTAAATCCATCACTTGGGTTAGAAATTATTTTTGAAAGATGTTTTTTGTGAACATATTATTTATGTTGAAAAAGGAAATGAATCCCCTTTGGCACAGACACAAATGTAAAAGGATGCAATAAGAATATACGTTATATTTTGGTGAACAATGCTTGATATAGTCAGAATTATTTTTCTTCAAAATGTAACTTCAGAAATTATTTTTTCTTGTGGTTGTGTAACGATGCGTGACTTAAAAACATTACAAGTAATATTTGTTAAAGAAGCTAAACTCCCAATGATTTCAGGTAAGTGCTGTTTCACTGAAATGCTTCGTGTAGATTATGAAAGTGTGTCATTAACTCAAACTGCCTCAAAAACTGCTTCGGAGATTTTCATTTAGATGAAAACACTCTTGTCACCATGGTCATGATTTGACCAAAGAGTTATTGCTTAGAGAAAGTTGAGTGTGTGACTAACACAGGAGACTGGAGGATCTACTTTAGTTCTGCAATCAAATTAATCACTGAACCAAGTAAGTGTTTATTATAAAACTTTATGAGGCTTCTGGAAACTGGACCGAGTTTAAGGTCAATATTTAAAATCTACTATCCATGTATTGATGTGCACAAAAACGCACAGTAAAAGATTCAACCCTACTGACATTTCCAGCATGTCGTGATTGTTGGGGTGAAATACGGCGTCAGTTCGGCTTTAGATCAGAGAATTATTGCTCAGGAATATAACAGTGTGTGACTGATGGAGCCAGGAGAATCTACTTCAGCTCTGGAATCAAACTTATTGTTGAGACAAGTAAGTGAAAAATTTGGGGAAAAAAATAATAAATGATAAAATAAAATTTTTTTAAATAAAATGCTTAGAAAATGATAGTGTACAGCTTTAAATTTTCCTGAGCAGAACAGAAAATATGAACAGAAGGTGCATTTATGCTTAGCAGATATTGAGTAATAAACTTAGTGCAGCACTAATGCAGAACACATAGCTACTTGTAGCTAGCTAGCATCCACAATTTGCACAAGAGCTGCGTAGAAATATTCACTTTGACTTTGGAAAGTTTCCCCGAAACATCGCAGCACAAAGATCAAAGTTAAATGGTAGAAAAATGACATCAAGCAGTTAAAATGATCTTAACTTTCTGATGTTTCTGTGAAACTGGAGCGAGTTGAAGTTAGTGACACTCCTGGCACGTGATGCTGTAAATCTACTATCCACATTGTAATGCTCAAAAATACTTAGTAAAAGAATACAACATGTATTTACATCAGTATTTGATGAAGTGGATTAAATGTGTGCTGCTTTAGGACAGATCGTTATTGCTCAGGAATATAACGGTGTGTGACTAATGGAGTCCAGAGAATCCACTTCGGCTCTGGAATCAAACTTATTACTGAGACAAGTGAGTGGATAACAAACATTTGCAGACAAAATGAAAATTAAATTAGGTGATATATATATACTCAAAGACGACTTTTAGCCCAAAACAATCATACATTTTATGACCCTGAACAAACGAATACTTTATGTATAATAAACATTATTATGTATCAGTGATGCTGTATGTAGATCAGCTGCGTTATGCAGTGAGATTATTTAATTTTTTGGTGCACAAGTTATGCCTGTAGTTGTAAGAACATGCCTGATATACAGATATACTGGAACAAAACAATAATTTCAGATAGCTACATTTTAAAGTAAATTTTGTATTTTGAAAGGTTTAGTGTATATTGTGAGAGTGTCACTCCAAACAAACTTGCATTTGATGAAACTTTCCCTTAAACTTTCACTCCGAGATTTCCATTTAGATAAATTTGTTGTACATTAATGACTGATGAGATTCATTTCTTATGTAAGAAAGTTTTTGCTGCAAGTCCCCGTAATGTGTGAATGCTGGAGTTGGATATAAGATGATCTTTGGCTCAGGCGTAGTGCTGACAGTTGAAACAAGTAAGTTACTTAAATTATAAATAAAGTATCGATATTCCACCTTCAGATTCTCTCTTGTTCTGTGATTAAACTAATGCATAGCTAGTTTTAGCTGATATCTGTAGAATTTGCCTCAAAATATTTGCTTTGTATATGAAGAGCTAAGTGAGACTGAGACTGAAGCATCACATTACAAAGATTAAATGGTTAAATGATCTTAACTTTAAGGCTTGTGTTAAACTGGACTGAGCTGAAGTTAGTGATATTACCATCACACGGTATTTTAAAGCTCCTATCCACATACTGTATGATAAAAGGACACAACTTCTGTTTCCACCATGCAGCCATTGTTTGGAATAAAATCTGATGAAATATGGCTCCAATATGACTTTAAACCAGAGAATTATTGCTCAGGAATATAACAGTGTGTGACTACCGGAGTCCAGAAACTCTACTTCGGCTCTGGAATCAAACTTATTGTTGAGACGAGTAAGTGGCTAAAATAATAAAAGAAAATAATGCATTTAAAAAGTTTTAGGTAACATACTCAGCAAAGATATTCTGCTTTTTTATTACACTTTTCCCAAAACCAACTTTATATTTTATATCTTATGCATCGATCCATATTTAAAGTCAAAATTTGATTGAATATTTCTAGAATATTGTTTTAGAAGAGAGAATTATTGCTCAGGAATATAACAGTGTGTGACTGATGGAGTCGGGAGAATCTACTTCAGCTCGGGAATCAAACTTATCGTTGAGACAAGTAAGTGGATAACAAGTATTAGGAAAAAAAATTACAAATTAAATAGATAATATACTCTGTACTCAAAGATATTATGATGTAGATTTTCTTTTAGCCAAAACCAATCATAGATTTACTTAAACACATTCTGTCAGTGTGCCAGTTATGACATTTAACAAACTAAGAGTACAGTAGTGTGTAGTAGTGATGGATTACGCAGATGAACTGTAATATGCAATAAATATACACTGAGAATATGAGAACACAGCGCTAACAAAATGTGCCTAAAAATTTCCGTTTAGATCAAATACCATCATCAATATCTCAGCGATTAACAGTTGTAAATATCCATCATGAAATGCAACAGCAAATTTTAATTAATTGTGTCCTATAACGAAAGAGTTATAGCTTAGGGCCAGTGCAGTGTGTGACTGGCTCAGCCTCGAGAATCTATTTCAGCTCTGGAATTAAATTAATCACTGAATCAAGTAAGAGTTTCACATACAGCATGTGTAATAACGTTAAAAACTGTAAAGCTAATCTATCAAACTGGGATCCACGTAAAATATTGTATTTTCTGTGCATAATGTAAAGCCAACCATCTACAACCACGTACAAATTACACTGAAATATAACGTATACAGTGATGAGGAACATTTCTTCACTTCTTATGCAAGCATGTTTTTGCTTCACGTCCGCATAATGTGTGAACGCTGCATATAAGATGGTCTTTGGCACAGGCGTAGTGCTGACAGTTCAAACAAGTAAGTTACTGATATTAAATGGTGTATAATTTATATTTAACTTTACTGAACTTTTACTGCAAATTATTCGAAATGAACAAACATCCGTTTCAGTGAATAATTCGTTATATCTCGGTTAATCGAAGTACAAATGAGTTCTTATGTTAAAAACACACTAAAAGTCATTAGCAATGAAATATCTAAAATCTGAAACATCATTGTAGTGGAGATTTGGGATCACACTTCTTGCTCTGGGTTTGTACAGTGTGTGACTAGCTCTGGGAATTGGAAAATATATTTTGGTTCTGGAACCAAACTGATTGTTGAAACAGGTAAGGCTTTGACTGTGGAGAATAAAATCTTTGTTTGTTTGTGCTGGTCAGTGCTTCTGATATTAATGTGCTGTAAATTTCACATTTGTCCCGGGGTACATTTGGAGTAAAACGCATTTCTAATGCTAGAAGATATTGTTTGGTAATGGTTATTGTTTATATGTAACAGAACTTAAAAATATAATATTTGGAAAAGAAGTTAAATTCAGAATCAAAAGACGTAAGTTAATTATATTGCGTATGTTTTCAGGTTTATTACCAATTATTTAGCTTTGGAAGTAATAATGCTAATCATAATCATGGACGTTACAGTGATCAAGCTTGGCCAGACATCACTGGAGTACTCAGAGAACCTAATTAAGCTTTGCGCTGATCTCTGCCCAGGTTCTCCAAACCACTGCGATCATCTCAGAGTATTTTGAACCGGAGAACGCCATGTTCGTCAGCCTGTGTGTTTTTGTGTAGCTGTGTGAGAGTGTGTGACTAACACAGCAGGACAGAAGCTAGTATTTGGGAAAGGAACAAAGCTCACAGTAATATCAGGTAGTGTTTTAACTGTGTTAATATTTTAGATGCGTAACCATATCTGTTATAAAGATAGACTAGATATTAGATGTGTAATTTGGGTAGTTTTTATATGACACGTTGTGTGAGGTGTCCTTCTTGTTGGAAGTTTTTTTGTTGGATAGTTTCACATTGTGTGACTACTGGAGGTGGAGATAAGCTTTTCTTTGGAGAAGGTATCAAGCTGGTAATTGAGACAAGTACGTCTGCATTATTACTCTTCATAGTTCACAGTTAAAGTACTATTATATTCTATTTATATTATCACTGGAATGAACTGTGGGATAAAAATGCCTCAATATCCTTAATTTTAACCAAAGACCTCTTGGATAATTCTTGTGTTGATGTGCGTAACGTTTATATGTAGGTTTGAGGCAAGGTGATGTGAGTTTAATAGACATAAGAGGACAGAACAATCAATAATTATAAACTTCAGATCATCTCCTTTGCCTTTTACTGCCTTTGATTGCTTCACAGTCCATGTTAGCAGCAGAAGTATATTTTTGTGTGGTTGTGTAGCAGTGTGTGACTGATGGAGTGAAATTAATATTTGGAAAAGGAACGAAGCTGATAATAAATTCAGGTCGTATGCTTTCGTATTTTATCATCACACATTCGATCACAGCTCATATGGACACTGTTCATGACTTTATCGAACCTGAGCTTGTTTATTAATATTTAATTGAATGAAACTAAATGTCAAAACACAACCGCTGAACATTTGCCCTAACACTGAAAAATATTATAACCCAATCTAAAATACTATAACATAACGCAAAACACTACAACCTATAACCTATAACCTATATATATATATATTCTGTACAGCTCTGGTAGCACTAATCCACTCTAATAGTATTCGACTAGGCTGATATCAATGTGTGTCATATTCTGACAAGATTATATTCGGAAAAGGCATCAAGGTGACTGTTAGTGCAAGTAAGTTCAAATTTAAAAATCTAATT
>JAKKZN010000004.1:25387696-25405700 GCA_033441825.1 Pangasius elongatus
TTCAAATCCATTGTGGTGGTGTATAAAGGCAAAATCACAAAAACTCTGTCATTGTCCAAATACTTCCGGACCTGACTTTAGCCTTCATCTCCTCACCACAGCTCTAACTAGTTCCCCACAGTGACGACTAGTGAATGTGTTAGTCAGATAGTCTATGCAACCCCTGTGGTCTAATAGTTTTCCCATAAGCAAATAAAATAATGCAGATAGATTTTGAGCAAGTATGCTTAGCAAATTACTTCTGTATTACACGTGAATAAGAGTCATAGTTGGTCTTTTTTTCTAAGTAGCATCAACTAAACAGTTGTTCCTTCATTTAAAAAAAGAAGTTGGCTGGTGAGAACTTGTTTATAAGAAATATTATATGTGCTAAGTTATGAATAAGCAAACAAAGTTTTGACCACCTTTAAAAACACATAAAAAAAACATTATAATTTAATTAATTATGAATTAACTATTTGATATGTAAATAATAATTCCTCTAAGAGGAGGAACCAAGACTTGACTTGAGTTTCTTCCCCATAAGTTTTTCCTTTCCATGGTATTGCTCATTAGAGTTCTAAATGTAAATCTATACCCAAATTTCTGTAAAGGTGCACTGTGACATTACATTTCTGTAAAGGTGCATTGTCAGTTGTTAAAAATGCTATATAAATAAAATTTACTTGAATTGAAATTGATTGTCTTTTATTTCTTACAGTTTCTAGAAAGTCTGTTTTGCCTTTCACCAAATATACATGCAAATACATGTAAAATTCCTTTGTCATTCATTCAAATAATGAAGCCTAAGCAAATTTGATTATGTGATTTGCACCATAGTCAGCAATATGAACACCTCTGGGCCCAATACCAAAACCTACTTTAGACCCCTCACAAGATAACATACACCTACCACTCCTCCCCCAGACAACCCAATATTCCACTGCCAAATTATTCTTACCTATTTTCACTCAAGGCCATTTCTTTTAGTATGCGTTCCATAGAGAATAATTTTCCTATGGAAAGAGTGGGTGCCATTTTACTTAGAGGAAGTGCTACCTTGGGCTTTCTGCACTGTTTGGATCTCACAGCATTCTTAATGCTTAAAGTACATTTAATTTAACTTATGACCACATTTTCTGTTGACAATAAAAGCACAATTAATGAGATAAACCATTGTAATGTGGCAAGAAGTGACAGTCTATGTCCTAGCACGGAGGTAAAACAAATTTTCCTCATTACACTTTGCTAACTGCACATTTGTTAACAATGACACTGGCTAGACAAATTGCAATGACACATTGACAGAGGTGGTCCTACACCTTTTTGTTTTAAATTGAGATACATGTAGTGGCTGGCTGCTATTTTAAAGTATGTTTTGATAATATAACACTGCTTCAACTAGTGACTTAACCCTCCTATTATCTTTGGGGTCAATTTGACCCCATTCAATGTTTAATGTCTCTAAATACATGGTTGACATCATTTTTTTTTGCTTCTTAATTAATGACTTTTCCTAATTTAATAGGGACAACAGGGAAAACATAAAATTAACATGATGATATGTTTTCAATGTCCTGTACACATTTTGTAGCATCAGTGTTCCTTGGGGTCAATTTGACCCCAGGCTGTTTGAGCTGTATAAATCATATAAGAAATATCAAAATTTTACACACATTTGTTTTAGATGATATTGAGGGTCACTATAACATACAATTTTATAATCTTCAAAAAACTTCCTTTTGCTTTAGGGCCCTAATCTAACATAACCATAGCTGTAGTATTGCGAGAACCGCTCATAGTTCACATGACATGGGGACACAGTTCTCATGAGGACACTGATGGTTCACCCAACATACGGGAGGAGCAAACATATAAAAGCTTACACAGATGCCTTCTCTAGAATTTCTCTTGGTGCTCTCTGGGCTCTCTTTTTATAAAAAAAAAATATTGAAAATGAATTGAAAATGACCTTTTAGCAAAGGTTTTCTGCCAATGACGTTTTGTCTCAGTTCTCTGACAGTGTAAGTGACGTAGGGGAGAATGTGTCTGAGACAGAGGATAATGATGAGGAGGACCCTGATTACGAGGCAACCTCCTCTGATGAGAATGAGACTCTTAGTGTTGACCCTCCTGTTGTCTCTCAACCACCAGCAGACACAGTACCTTCCAAAAATGCAAAGTTATTGTGGTCCCTCTCCTCACCTGAATGGCAGTGTAGACTTAGTGCTGCTAATGTCATCAGAATGGTCCCAGATCACCAGATACTCTGAGGGTGGTATTAGACATGGCTGAAGTACTGAATGGTCATAACATTACAAGTGATATTTTTTTCACATTGTATACCCTGGGTGAGGAACTGCTGAAAAGGAAGGTTACCATGTAGGGAACAATGAGAAAAAAAACAGTTGGAGATTCCCTGTGAGCTCCTTGCAATGAAGAACAAGAAGGTAACATCTTCAGAGTTTTATCTTCACTGACAGAGCCACTGTCGTCTCCTACTGCCCCAAGAAAAGGAAAAATGTCCTGTTGATGAGTATCATGCACAAAATGCTGTCCTGAGCACCAGAGAAGACAGGAAATCATAAATGGTCTTACACTACAATGACCACCCCTTCTGTTTTACAAATACAGTCGTTCTAAATGTTTGAAATTGTGTTTGTTTTTCCTGGGGTGAAATTGACTCCGAACATAATACATGTTATTATCCTTGATAACAGAAATTGTTCTTCTTTCCAAATGTTATAAATAACAAAAATCTGTACTTAGAATTAATATAAAGCCTTTAAAAATCATAAAAAAATCATGGGTAAAAATCATATTCTGGAGGTTTACATTGCTTGACCCCAAGGATAAATGATGTTAGTAATTTTGAGGATAATAGAAGGGTTAAATGCACAATGCTTAACACTTGTAGACATTCTTAGATACTTAGATACTAGATTCTTTGCATTTACAGATGAACAGAAAGTTCAATAAGTACTGTATATGCTGGACACAATGGGCCTCATTTATCAAATGTATATTAAAGTTGTGTGCAAATGTTTCTGCAAGCCAAACCAAACTTTTTGCTTCTTGCAAACTGTTGCTTTTTTACCTTTTTAAAAATTACAGTAATACTTATTTTCTTCATACTCACATGCTGATAACTACCAATCACCCATAAAGTACCAAGCATGTTCATGACACAGCTGATTTACATTTAGTGATGCCTACATGGCAGCATAAAAGGCAAAAAGCTCAGAGATAGCTTAAAACAACAAAGTGATGAATAAACTTAGCCACTGCAGTGCATTGGCTACCACAGGCACAGACTAATTATTCCTCCTTTTATTCTTTTCCCAATTGAATGTCTGGCATTATTTATCTTAATTTATGAACTGCTCAATGTTTTGGATTGATTTCTTTCATGTTATTAAAAAGAAATGACCAGGTTTCACAAAACTTTCATTAAATGAATGTGAGCAATTAAAATAAATATTTAGGTTTATTGCAGTTTTGGAACCTATCAGTGAAGGTTTACGTTAGTGAATCACCTTTCAGGAGCTCATGAGTTCTCAGCAGATAAGAAATTTCCAAATTTCCAGATTTTAACCAATACCACATTTATTGTGTAAATGCAATTGATTTATGAACAAATTTTCATATTCGGCTACATTCAGCTATTTAACTATGCAATATTTAAAATTAAATCTGATAAATGTTAATATATGTCCAGAGTCATGCCTAAAACACCTAAAAATCAAAATATTGTCAATTTAATCAAGGCTGACTCTTTGGTTGCTACTTGATCTGAACATATATCCGAAGACAATAAATTTTGCTCAGTGAAGGAGGAACTGGGCTGGAGGATAGACATGTCCAGCTGAGAAACTCTGGGAAGAACACAGGCTACCTGATAATAATTTAAAAGTGCCAGATATTTCACCTTAGAAAAATCCTAACTGGCAACCTCTAACTGTAACTTGCCACATTATTGATATGTAGTACACGTGGTGCTATTGGCATTTTATTTTGTTCCGCATTAGCTAACAGCTATCACATCATACTGATGCTTGCTAACAAGGGCTAACTGTTTTAACAATGGACATTGTCACGAAGCAGCTCTACAGAAATAAATACATTCAGGATATAAATCTTGAATGTATGAATTTATCCCTAATGAGCAAGCCAGAGGTGACGATGGCAAGGAAAAACTCCCCGAGATGATATGAGGAAGAACCAGACTCAAAAAGGAACTCATCCTCATCTAGGTGACAACAGATAGTGCAATTATAAACAAATTCCTTCTATAACTGTGTACTACATGATCAAATAGTACAGTTGTATAACCAGGAAATTCATCACAGTTTTCACATGAAGTCTGTTTTGTTGAACTTATCCACTGTTCACTGATGGAGACTTGAGTGCAAAACTGTTCGTGGCAATTGCAGTCCTTAAAGCTATCACAGCATTTGTAGTCCTAAGCCATCATAGCATAACTGTTCATATAACTTATGGTCCAAAGCCATCGTCATGTTTTTTCTTGACAAATGTTAATGTCTGAGGCATGGGGGAAAAAATCTTACATTCTATACTGCCCAGTGCTGGCCAGCTAGAACCTTTAACAACTGTGGCTGTTCTCTTTAGAGAGCAATATCTATAAACATTTATTTATTGTAATGACAGACATTTGTGCAGAAGTGGGCCTTAGAGCATGTGACTTCATAAGTCATCTGCACATCAATAAAAATTTAAATTCCAGTTTTCAGGAGTGATGAGAACACTCCCAAAGGGGGCTTCTCTGGGGCTTGGCCCACCATTTTGCCAGTTGGCACTCTTTTTAGAGGTCTGTGTTTTCTGAAATAACAGAGGATCTAAGGCCCATTACTCTATATTTGGAATATTGTAAAGAGGTAAGTGGAAGCCAGTGGAACATTTTGTAAATCTTGAGTCACCCCAAACCACCATGAGGACGATAAATGTGCTGGTCTCTCCAACAGGATATCCCCTTTGCCTCACTTACCATGGTCATAATGAGAATAACAGAAGGGGCATTATTTTTCCTCAGTAGTTCAGGAAGGTGATAAAGGGCTCACAGATCCTTTCACAGGGTGCAGTGGTATATACACATTAATTCACATAGACACAACTACATCTCTTCTTATTAAATAACATTTTCCGCTTCACTTTACAGTTTAGAGCCAAAAGTACATATCCAAAGGATATATTGGGGACTATGTAAGCTAAAGGATTAGTGCCTTATTAAAAGTGAACCTGGGGAAAGGACAACTGAACATATAGCATTTCATGTATATAGGATAACAAACACTGATCAAAGTGAAAATCTAATCTATAAATCATATTTATATAATGTACCTATGCCAAAGAGCAGCCTAAAGAGCAATATAATTAAATATTTGCAATGCCTCTGTACTTGTTCTTATTTTCTAATTTGAATCATAAATGTATGTTATCAAGGGTCATGGGGAAAATGAGATTCCAGTTTGGGTTTTTCCAAAATCCCTCATTTACAAGATATGCTAGAGCTAAAAGGTGTTCAGTTTTGTCTCCTATTTATTTATGTTATCTCATTATATTGATTCTGGTAGCAGTAACGCTTTTAAAATCTGAGGTAAAACACTCATAAATGATCATTTTGCCATCGGGATGTGAGATTATGTTAGTTTCTTGGCAGGACTGTTGATTAAATATGTCACTAACCAGCTGCTAAAATGATTACCAGACATGACTGAAAAATGCATTTAGTGAACTTATCTTCCTTATATGTCTTGTTACTACAAATATTTAAATATAAAATATTGTTAATATTACTGTGTGTATGTGTATTGGTATAAAGTAAAATATAAGTAAGTGTGGCTCTACAATCAATTCCATTAAAGTCATACTATAATCATTCACCCTTTGTTAAGCTGTGACAGACATTATAGGCTTCTTTTAGGCATATCTGCATAGTGCAATGACCCACTGAAAAACCTCCCTAGGTGTGGAGGCTTGTGTCGAAGAATTATTGTATAAGCAGTTCAAAGGACTTCTTGTCTGGCTTCTTGCTCCATACACTTATACAAGTAATTATTAATCAGTTATGTTTGCAATGGCCAGGTAAACGCACATTTGTATATTATATAAATATATTCAGCATATGATATCAGTTTGTTTTATGCTGATATGTCTGTAGAAAATAAGCCATTATTTATAAATATTCATTTATTTGAAAGTAGTATGTGTGCATATAGTAATCAATGTACAAAGTTCTTTAGGCCAAGATAACAAAACAGGAAGGAGTGACAATGTGTCATTTCCAGACTAAGGAAGTTTGTCATCCAATGTAGTACTAATACAGTTATTTGGAGAACAGATGGAACAATCAATGTGGCTTTGGTCATCAGAATTGTAGTTCATAAGGCCAATTCTTGTGATTTTATAAAGTGCCCCACATTCATATACAGATAGCCACACAGAAGGATCTGATATTTGTAATAGTGTTTTTTTTTTTTCAAGAGGAACCCTCTCCCCCTTTTTTTACTTGTGGGTCTGTACCAAATTTAAGGAAGTAACAACTGTTTTTACACAGTGAGAAACTAAGACATCGCCAGCTGCCTAATCTAAAATGAGGGGTTTCAGTTCTTGTTAAGAATACCTTGCAACATCATCGACAGCCCGTTAAATGTGAAGATATTATATCATAACAGTTGCAAGGCACAAAAACAAACCACAAATGTGTTAATAAATTAATAATATAATATATGACACTTGCTTTCATACAGAATGGCCCAGAAAGCAAAATGCTTGATTTTATTTTTGTTACCAAAATAGACAAAAATAATTTAGGTTTTTTTTGTTGTTGTTGCTGTTGTTGTTTTTTTGTAATTTTATGCAGACCAACATAAAACCAAATAATATGAAACCAACTGACATAATGGCTAATCGAGTGCAGGCCAATACTTCACACCCAGGCCATGACTAAATATATTGATAAAACCTTCAGGCTTTGAATTGTAGAGTAGAACCATATTCACAACAACTGAAAACCCACATTGTCATATATTATTTTTTTCATAGAATAGGTCAATTAACCAGATATTTTTATAATTACTAGATAAAACGTTGATGTTTATAATGTTTAATATTAGTAGCATTGAACTCTGGTTACTGTCTGTGTGGAGTTGATTGAGTAACAAACAATTTATGTGTAATCCCTGTGTAAAGTAGCCCTTTACTGCTTTGCGTCACAATCTGCATTAGAGAGCATGGATGATACACATACAGGTACTATACCACCTTTTTTTTGTGCCACAGTGCGGCTTGTGCCATAATCCAGCTTCATTGAGAACATTTGATTAAGTGAACCATTGCTAGAATATAACAGAAACAGTAGAAATCTCTACCACAAGATTTCTGAATCTCTTTTGGTATCAGGTCGTTAGAATATAAAATGTTTGTCACCTTACAAAGTCATGTTCAAAATAGCTTGTAATGTGCTAGCTAAGATCTGTGGTACTAAGCTCTGTATTAAGAATGCATGAGCATAGCTAAGTGGCCCCCTCGTAAGCCTCTGGCCACCCCAGGAAGATATTACTATTAGTCAGTACAATTACCAACATCACATGAGCTGAAAACAACTTGGTAAATCTCGCTATGACAGGTTAGTTTGAATAATAACAGAACACGCTCTCTCTGGTAAATTTAAAAGTTCATTTCATTATTGTGCAACGGCTAGGAACAAGCAACTTTAGCTAGCACAGAATTGAACTATTCTCTGGCTCCACTGACCAATAAGCAAAGACTGGTCAAACGTAATGCTAGCGTATCTAGATGATGTTGTAATGATGTTATATTGTCACAAATCATGCATAGATTTGGTTGCAAATACAGAACTTTATTAAAATCCACAGAGCAAACAAACCAGAGTGGCAAATCCAAAATCAGAGTCACTAGAAAAACTAGGAGTGAAACTTCTATTTAAAGGAGACAGGCTATTTAAAGAGAATCAGTGATTGTAAACAAGTGTGTGCAGTCAGAATTACTGAGACAGTGACTATGAATATCAGTCATGTGACTAATCAGGTGGTGGTGTTTGATAGTCACACTTGCACCTAATAACGATTCAGCAATACATGACATAAGGAATTACTTTGAGTGGATGAAGACATTTAAAAAAAACATACTTGTTTTTGTGATAATTTTTAAAGAACAATCTACCATTAAGCAATCTTGCCATATTAATAAAGTTACCATAAAACACCTTTATAAAAGTTCTGCTGAAAATGATTAAAATAGGATGTTAATAATAGGAGGAAATTATAACTTGTAAATACTGATCTATTTTTCTTTTTCACCATAACTCTCAGGATACAACACAGCCTACAATCCATTATACCACCATCACAAACACTCTCAAGTTCACTTTCACCCAATTACTAATTGCGCACACCTGGACTCAATAACCACCACAGCCATGTTCACAGTATATAAACACTCTCAGTTCACATACACCTTTGTGAAGTAAACGCTCTGTGTTGTTTTTCACCAGTCATTACCAAGCCTTTGATTGTTTATTGCTATTTTGGTTTTTGGCATTGTTTATGGTTTCTGCAATTTGCTCTTGCCTAGCCTTGTTTATGTTGTTTGTTGATTGCCTGGCCTTTGCCTGCATCTTGATCCTGACCTTATATACTCGTTCTTGTTCTGATTGCTTGGATTAATAAAAACCTGTCAACCTGCATTTTTGTCCTTGCCTGCATACCTGACAACTTCAATGTCTTTATGTTTATAATGTAGCTATAGCTAGCTAGTAGCTTTCAGACAGAAATAGGAAAATGCACGACCCCAATTGGTTAATCCTGTTCTCACCATAGCAGTAGGTAGCTAATGGGATTAAACAATGTTATAAATGTTATCAACAAATAGTGCATATAATTAAATAATATTTAATCTTCATTTTTCTACAAATTCTAATTTCAGAGCCTAGGTAATCAATAGCATATGTTAAATATGTTTTTTAATTGCCTTAGATTACTCTTTGGGATGGCCATAATTTGGCCCATGCAGAATTTGACACCCTTGGCTAGGCTGTATATGGCCAAAAAATCTATCTATCTATATATGTAGTGTTGTTAAATGTTGTCATAGCCCTTTAAGGTTGGTGTTGTACCGAAGGAGGCGGGACGTCAGGTTTTAGGAAAAAAAAGAGAGTAACCAAGAGAAAATAAACAATACGTTCTGTTGGCAATACTGTTCTGCGTTTTATCTGTTCTTAAAATAAGCTACATGGTGTCAGAAGTGGTTGAACATGGCACAAGGTCTCCGCCATATTGATCCGCTGATTTTCGACGAGCATATAGCTGACAATTGGAACAAATTGAGGCTATATACTGAGGCTTTCAAAAGCCTGGTGAGTCCATTCAGTCGTATGTTTCCACACTGAAAAAAATGCAACTTTGGACAATTAAATGACAAACTGCTATGTGACCGCATTGTTTGTGGGATTGAAAGTGACAGTGTGCAGAAACTAGGGTTAAACCAAATGCCAAAACCTGAGGACAAACAGGCTCTGCAATGGTTTCTTGGCATGACCAACTACTTATTGAAGTTCATTCCACACCATAGTGATGTCACGGGCTCTCTACTTGAACTGTTAAAGCAAGATGTGGAATGGTCATGGCATGATCTGCAGGGTGCTCCTGTTGCTTTTGCCTCAAGCGCTTTAACACCTGCTGAATCTCGGTATGCCCAAATTGAAAAGGAAATGTTAGCCTTGGTATTTGCAACTCAGAAGTTTCATGACTTCATCTACGCTCAACCCGTGACTGTGGAAACAGATCACCAACCATTCATCACAATCTCAAAAAAGCCATTACACACTGCGTCAGCACGTCTTTAATGCATGATGCTCAAGCTCCAACATTATAGTCTTGGTGTGATCTATAAACGGGGCAAGGAACTCTTTGTTGCTGATGCCCTATCACATGCTCATCTCCCTTCCACTGAGCCTCCTCTTTCAGATGACTTGCTAGAGGTAATGACGCTTCAAGTTCTCTCATCCCAACAGACAGAAGAGCTCCAATCTGTAGCTAAATCTGATCCCACATGCCAAAGACTTGTTCACATGATAATGCATGGCTGGCCAAGCTCTTTCAAAGAGCTTTCACATGATCTCCGCCCATTCTTTGCCATGAGAGAGGAATTTGTTGTTGAGGATGGACTGATTTTTCATAGACAGAGACTCCTAATACCACCATCGCTACAAAGTTACTATGTGACAGCTACATCAAGGCCTTCCAGGTCTGGCGGCCACAAAACAAAGAGAAACAATGTACTGGCCCACAATGTATGGTGATATAGAGAGAGTAATCTCTTGTTGTGCTCCTTGCAATGCCCCATCACTCAAGAGAACCTATGCAGCTGCACAATGTTCCTGACCTCCCCTGGATGTTCACTGCTGTTCATTCATTTGAATGGCATGGTAAAATGCACTTGGTTCTAGTAGACTCGTTCTCTGGTTGGTTTGAGCTCGACCATCTACCTGACATGAGGAGTGTCACGGTAATTGCGAAGCTTAAGAGACACTTTGCAGTCCATGGCATTCCCCAGACGCTCATGACAGACAATGCACAGCAGTTTGTATGCAGTGAATTTACAGATTTTACACGTGCATGGGATTTCGAGCACATTCAGAGTAGCCATCACTACCCTCAGTCTAATGGCCTTGCAGAGCATGCTGTGTGATCCGCCAAACATCTGCTGGAGAAGTGCCATAGGGAGCACAGTGACATACAGGCTGCTTTACTCCATCTGCGTAATATTCCATGTGCTGACTTGCCATCTCCTGCCCAACTTCTCCTCTCCAGGTGTACAAGAACTTTTCTTCATGATTTGAAAGACAGTATGACACCCTCTGTATGCCATGGCGTCAAGACAGTGCTGACCAGGAAGATAAAAGAAAACAAAGCATACTATGATCGCAATGCCCACACCCTTCCACCTTTACAACAGGGTCAGACAGTAAAGATGCAGACAGCTCAGGGTTTCGATAAACTGGCGGTCGTACAGGGCCCTGCTTCTCAACCTAACAGCTATGTGGTAACTTTTCAGGGCAGACAGTACACAAGAAATCAACGTCTCCTTCTCCATGTTTGAAGAGCCTACACCTGCTGAAGGTGTAAAGGATGATTATAGGCCCCTTTCACCAGCTCCACCTACTACAACCACCTTGTCACCTGCAGTGATGTCATCTGAGGGTAAACCACCTGCCACTGGTGCTGCTGCTGCAATTGCCCAGCCTACAGTGACTTGTTCAGGAAGAGTTAGCCATCCCAATCCCCGTTATCAGGACTATTTCACTTGTTAAGGACAGTATTTTTAGTTGTCCACAATGTTACATTATGTTGTACTTATTCCTTAGTTAATTTCGAATATTATGTTTGTATGTTTAGTCTCTGAGTGTTATTTAGGGGAAGGGATGTAGAGTTGTTAAATGTTACCATAGCCCTTTAAGGTTGGTGTTATACGGGAGGAGGCGGGTCATCAGGTTTTAGAAAAAAAGGAGAGTAACCAAGAGAAAATAAATAATACTTTCTTTATATATATATATATATATATATATAAAATAATGATAAAAGATGCCCACCTGGACATTGACTACATTTGAATACAACCCCAAACAAGACAGGCTAAATCCTGCCCTACATTACACCAACTTTTTTTTTTTTTACTAAAAAAAGTACATAAGTACAAGGAATACCTGTAACTTATTAGTATCATGCTTACCTCTTACCTCATCTGGAATAACTGTAGTTATGCTCATACCAACATAAAAATAACATTCATGAAATCTTTCAGTCAGGAATTAGGCCTCATCATAGCACAGAGACAGCGCTGGTTAAAGTGGTAAATGGCCTACTACTAGCCTGACCCCTATCTGAACCTAGGAATTGTTACACTGGTGCCAAAACCTGGGATACTGGAGAAGATCCGCCATCATGGAGTCCTCACCACTACCCCAGATCGTCCCTCCCCAGCATCCACCAGACCCAGCATCAGGCCCTCCTCGAGCTATGCGAAGAGCAGAAGCGGCGCATTCAGACCCTGCCCAGGCAGAGGACAGGCACATCGCCGTGGTGAAGATGGGACCACAAGATAACCCAGAAGCGCTCCTGGAGTTGTTTTCACATGCCGCAGAAGCGTGGGGCTGGCCCAAGTCCCAGCAGATGGCCCGCATGCTGCTGCTTCTGTCAGGGGAAGCCCAGCTCACGGTCCCACAGCTTCTGGTAATGAAATTGCTGGAGTACCCAGGCAATATTGCAACATGTTGGCCACTTGACACTCAGCAAGCTCAGCTGCCTGTTTGCCTTAGCCCAGAAGCTCCGAGAAACCTGCCAAAGATGTCTGCTGGCAGAGGGGCATGGCACTGAAGAAGTAGTTGACCTCGTGGTACTGGAGCAGTTCGTCACCCAATTACCAGTGGGGACAGCGGAATGGGTTCAGTGCCACCATCCGGTGTCACTAGACAAGGCAGTGCAGCTGGCAGAGGACCACTTCGTGCCAGCTGGTGAATCTGGCAGACATCCCAAAAGTGCTGTTGCACCCATTACCATTAATTGAGGTCCCCTTCAAAAGAATTGGTATGGGCCTTGTCAGGCCATTAGACAATTACACAATGTGATATCCAACAGCAAATCCTCTATGCAACATATCAGCACGTAGTGTTTTGGAGGTGCTCTTCCATGTTATCTCCCAAGTTGGGATCCCAAAAGAGATCCTGATTGACCAGGGCATGATATTTATGTCATGTACATTACGTGAACTTTACAAATTATTGAAGATTACATTGATTCGCACTAGCATTTACCATCCGCAGATGGTCAAATGGTGTAATCAAATGCTTAAAAATATGATTCACAAGTTTGTTCACAATGATGTGCAGAATTGTAATAAGTGGCTTGAATCCTTGTTATTCACAGTATGAGAGGTCTCACAAGCCTCCAAAGAGTTTTCCCCATTTGAATTATTGTACGGGTGCAAGCCTTGTGGCATCCTAGACATCATTAGTGAAAATTGGGAGCAGGAACCTTCTAATAGCAAGAATGAAATTCAGTACACTCTTGACCTGAGAGCAAGCCTCTACACACTGGGACAATTAACACAGGAGAATTTGCTACAGGCTCAAGAACATCAATCTCGGCTGTATAACAGGGGTAGTTGGCTACGAGAATTTGCACTGAGAGAAGTGTACATTTTACTACCCATGTCAAGCTCTAAATTACTCTCAAAGTGGCAAGTACCCTTTGAGGTCACATGGCAAGTCAGTGAGGTTGACTATGAGGTCAGGCAAACTGATAGAAGCGATGCACTTCAAACATACCACCTCAATCCCCTAAAACCATGGAGAGAGGAGGTTCCTGTGGATCTGGCGATGGTGGTTCCTGAGACAGAGAAGCTGGAACCGGAGGTAAGTCTAAAAGGTGCGGCCCAATTCACCCTAGTCCTCTAGGGAGACCACCTCTCACTGTCCCAGAGAGCACAGGTTGCCAGATTGCAGGAGGAATATTCTGATGTGTTTTCGCCTCTACCCGGTCACACAAAACTCATCGAACAGCATATTGACACTCATCCAGGTTTGGTTGTATGCAACCGCCCATACTGGCTCCCTGAACACAAAAAAAATGTGGTACAGGAGGAACTCAAGGCTATGCTTCACATGGGAGTAATCAAGGAGTCTCACAGTGATTTGGTGCCCAAGGCTGATGGGTTGGTCTGTTTTTTATGATGACTTTAGTCAACGTGGTGTCTAAATTTGACACATATCCGATGTCTTGCATTGATGAACTTCTTGATTGGTTAGGTGCAGTATTACAGAAGGTTTTTACCTAATTTTTTGGACATCACAAGCCCGCTGACAGATTTCACTAAAAAGGGGCACCAGATTCAGTCCAGTGGACAGAGCCATGTGATCTGGCATTCTGCCAGGTAAAAGCGGTTTCGTGGGGGCCCGATGTTGCATTCAGCTGACCTTTCTCTCCCTTTTGTTCTGCAGACTGACATGTTGGACAGAGGGCTGGGGGCCGTTTTATCCCAGGTGGTGGAGTGAGAGGAGTGCCCTGTGCTGTACATCAGCCTGAAGCTCTCAATGAGAGAGACAAAATAGAGCACCATCGAGAAGGAGTGTCTGGCCATCATGTGGGCAGTCCTCACCCTTGATACTACTTACTGGGGTGACCTTTTATGCTGTGTTTCGATCACGCCCCGATCCAATGGCTCCACTGCATGAAGGATGCCAATGCGTGGATCACTCGCTGGTATCAGCCATTCAAGTACAAGGTGGTCCACAGGTGGTGGTGGGGGAAGGGGGGGCGTAGATGCTGGCAGCAGATTACCTCTCCCACCAGGGGAGGAGTCAGCTGCAGGCTGGATGGCTCCCTTGCCTGAGTCGGGTGGTGGGGGTATGTGGCAGCGGGGGTGTGGTCGAGATTACCTGGACGGAGAGGAGGGGGCTCAAACCAGCAGTTAACGCGTGATGATTCTCACCTGTATGTGATCAGTGAAAGGTGATTTATTTGTGACTCTTTATACTTTCAGGAACCAACCGGAGAAGCAGAGTGAGAGAGAGAGAAAGCCAACCAGCATAGAGCCGTATGTGTGCACGTGTGTGCTTATAACATAAAATAAAAATCATAAAATGCTAAAAAGTGAAAGTAAAAGATAAAGAATAAAGCATCTTTTGAGTTGTTCCAAGCCTCCAGCTTCCTCATTCCCTACCCGAACCTGGGAAGTGTTACATGCTGCTTTTGACACCACTGATCATACTATTTTCGTTGATAGACTAGAAAATTCAATTCAATTCAGTTTTATTTGTATAGCACTTTTAACAATGGACATTGTCACAAAGCAGCTTTACAGAAATAAATGGATTCACAAAAAATATATTGTAAATATGTGAATTTATCCCTGTGAATTTATTCCTAATGAGCGAGCCAGTGGTGACGGTGGCAAGGAAAAACTCTCTGAGATGATATGAGGAAGAAACCTTGAGAAGAACCAGGTTCAAAAGGGAACCCATCCTCATCCACGGATAGTGCATTTATAAATAAATTCCTTCTATTGTTGTGTACTATATGGACAAATAGTACAACTATGCAAACAATAAATTCATCACAGTTTTTGCAAGAAGTCCGGTTGGTTAAAATCTATCCACTGTCAACTGATGGAGTTGTGAGTACAAAGGTGCTTATGGCAACCGCAGCCCCAAAGACACTACAGCAATCGCAGTCCCAAGCCATTACAGTACAGCTCCCCATATGTGATCCCCAAAACATCTCCACAGCCCCCAGGTGGCAAAATGTTGTTTCAGTTAAGAGAATGGCCCTCTACTGGCTCAGGCCTTATTAGACTGATCATAATCAGTTTGTAGATGTAAATGGTGGCTTCTCTATGCAGAAGTCATATATTATGGTAAAGTTTGGTGTTCCATAAGGTTGTGTCTCACTGCTTTTTTTCCTCTATATATGCTACTTCTGGGTAAAATTATTTGTAAATATGTTATTAGTTTCCTCTGTTATGCTGGTGATACACAGTTGTATGTTTCAGTAAAACCAGATGAGAGACACCAGGTAAATAAAAGACACTGAGCACATATGAACTTCTTTCTACTTTATTTTGACAAGACAGAATTACTTGTACTGGGACCATATGCAGCTAGAAGTAAGCTTTCTGATTACATAGTAACTAATGTGTAAAGGACATGTCAGTCCCTTCTGGTCTCTGGGTCCCAAATGACCACACTGTTGAAGTCTTTCCATGAAAAGTACTTAAATTCCCATCATATACTCCCTCTAAATGACCTCCTTGAAATAGAAGGTGCTGGATGTCATGCTGTTCCTTAACTGGGTTGTGTCACTGAGTCCAGTGAGTGTTCCATATTTTTAGCTTCTTGTAATGTGTTATGTGTGAATAATCCAAATATGATTTCATTGAAAATTAATGAGTCTCTCTCTCTCTCTCTCTCTCTCTCTCTCTCTCTCTCTCTCATATTAATGTCTGGGTATGTTAAGACTGGAATAACAGCCAAACCGAACTCCATTCCTGATGTATTTGCTGTGTGGTGATCTAGAAGAGTGATGTCATCATGCTTTGTGTCAATTACTGAAAATTAAACATTCAAACCTTTAAAGACGCCTACACCCTCCCAAATACTGAAGAGAATTTCCCAGTGTTGAGAGGGTCCAAATGTTTTTTTTTTGTTTTTTTTTAAATTAGGGTATTACCAGGTAGAAATGGAAGTGGAAGAGAAGCAACAAAACGTTTATTTTTTTTTCTCCCATGGGTTTTTGGGAATTTAATAGGATGCCACAAGAGGTCACAAATGCACCAAGCAATTTTCAGCATGTCATGGAAAAATGTATGTGAGATATGAATCTGTAAGATATTTTTTATCTTGACGATCTTGATGACTTTTTTCTTACACTCTTAAGGATCATAAAAATAGTGACCACATAGTGTTCTGAAAATGGGATGGAGAAAGACCCCAAAAAATATCTGCCTAGACAACCTGGCATAGGCCAAGAAAAATCTGTAAGCTCAAATTCCTCCTTGGAGTCAAAGCATATTATAAGCATTTTGTTGATTTTTGAAGTGAAAAGAAGTAAACACAACTGCAAACTGGTTAAAAATGAATAATAAAAAGAATAATATTTTCTGCAATTGTTAATGCACAGTTATTTTATTTTGATGAATTTCAAAAATAGAAAAAATATATTAATCATCGCATGTGCAAAAGTTGAGACACCCTTAATTAATTTGGTGGGCCTTGATTGACTTGATAGGACTTGTTATTCAGTTCAAGTATTGTCATTAGGAATTGTAATCATAGCATAATAAATTCAAACCTTGTACTAACACTCAACACCCATGGGCACCTCTAAGCAACTGACTGAGGATCTGAAAATGAAGCTTGATTGATGCCTACAAAGCAGAGGAAGGCTATAAATAGATACCAAAGCAGTTCCAGCTCACAATTTCCACTGTCTGAAATGTCATTATGAAATGGCAGTTAACAGGAACCGTGGAAGTCAAAGCATGATCTGGAAGACCAAGAAAACTTTCAGATAGAGCTGCCTATATGCTGGGCAGAAAGGCAAAACAAAACCCCAATATGCCACTAATGCTGCATTTGATTTACCTTGGAAGTGGGAAATATGAGCTTGGAAAGAAATCATTTTCAACCACCATACATTCAAGTTACAAAGAGGGGAAAAAACATGGATGACTCCATGTTCATCTTTTGTTAGCAACAAGCTAGCCAGCTAACTGTGATGAGTATATTTTCCACCTCAAAAAGGTGAACTGTACAGTCACTGTTATAGATTTAACAAGCAAATGTGTCTGTAAGTTGATTGATATACGTGTAATTCATTTGAAGGTAAGGAGTTCTGCTTTGCTTACTTCTGATGCTGTGAACAGCCATATTGATTTGACATAACTCGCCCAAGATCCAGAGTAGGAATTTCAAGTAGAGTCCAGCAAAGATCTGCAAATCCTGATGAAAATGGACTTTGAAGTGTGATGCAAACGCAAAATGATGCAGCCTTCAGATCAGGTGACACAATATTAGGATGGCAAGGTCTAACCTGTCTTGTGCCATCAGAGTGGTAAAACATACATATGCTCAGAAGATCCATAAACATTTTCAAAACACCTGGAATACACGTGGTATGAGGCAAGGCATTCAATCCTATCACAAACTACAAGGTCAAACCACATGCCTAAAGCAGTGAAGCATCCCACTCAGATGTACTGAACAACTTCTACACACATTTTAATACACAGAACAATATACCTGTGAGGAAAATCTTTTGACTGGTTTTTCATTTTGCCTTTATACACCACCACAATGGATTTGAAATAAAACAATCAAGATGTGATCAAAGTGTAGAGTTTCAACTTTATTTAATGAGGTTCCACAAAAATATGGCATTTACCATTTAGGAATTACAGCCATTTTCAACAAAGTACCTCCATTTTCAGGGGC
>JAKKZN010000004.1:25462607-25481118 GCA_033441825.1 Pangasius elongatus
GGCTTCTGCTTGGTTGGAATGAAAACCTGCACCCACACTGGCCCTTTCCGGATAAGATTGGACACCCCTGCTTTAGAGTTTTTGTTTGCATGTATGAAATCAGCAACACTTTCATTTTAAACATATTTTGACATCATTCATCAATATTTATTCATGCTGTCATCTATAACAGCACATTCATCCCTGGCCTTCTCCTTACATAAGGAACTCCTCAGTAAAAGTTCTTCAGAGCTAATATCAGTAGGCAGAGTGATCACCTCAGTGACATTACAGAATAAGGAAATGGCAAAGAATGGCATTCTGGTGTCTCCTTCAGGTGATCACCCTGCATACTGATATTAATCTGAGGAACGTTTACTAAGGAATTCCTTATCTAAGAGGAAGGACAGGGTTGAATGCGCTGTTATAGATGATGGCAGGAAAAAAAAAAACAATTTATTTATACAGAGGCCATCAGTCCCTTCCTGCAGTACTAGCTAGCACTTTGTAGAACTGAGCAACAAACACTGGATCCTTCTCTTCCAGGGTGGCCAGGAAGGCATTCCTTTCGTCTTCAGTCCACGTATCAAACCACTGTGTCCACAGCCTCAGCTGACACTCAAAAATGTTGGGAGGACGGTCCTTCACCTTAAGTGCAGAGGGAGAAACAGAATTTAGAAAGTGCAGTTGAAATAATGCCAAATTGCATATTTGCATTTTTCAGGGTGGCTCAAGGGACAGGACAAACGATCCATTCATAGATTCTTTACAATTAAAAGATGCCACATCAATGTGATGAATGAATTTAGGCTACTTGCAACAACAGATCTATAAAATGTGGCATACGATTGTCGGACACTTAATAAACAGAATATACTTGTTTTTTCTGGTTACCCATCAGTATCCAGAACCTTGTCCTAGACTTGTTTTGATAGCGCCGTGATCTTCATAAAGCTGTTTACGCATGTTTCTAACAAACTCTGGAGCCTTCCAGGAACAATTGTACTGATAGTAAGATCAGGTGACACTTTACTTGCACAAAGGTGGACTCCATTCAACTAATTATTGACTTCTGATAGCAACTGGTTGCACCAGGATTAATATACAGGTGTCACACCAACGGGGTGAAAACTTACGCAATCACAAATTTTAGGATTATTATTTATAAATAATTCTGCAAATGACCGATTAATCTTAATCACCTGAAGTTTATTAAGGTGCTCCAATAAGCTGCAAACCTTTCCTGGTACTGCCTTTGAAATCAGGTCTTGAAGAAAACATTCTCTTTGAGAAGGACCCCAGCCAAGAAACCAGCTAACCACACAGCGCTGTTCCTGGAGAGTCACGTATGACAGCGGCCCTGGACCATCACTCTGATTGAGGGACGAGGTATGCTGGTGCTCTCCCACTCTCGCGCGTACCATTTCTTGTGGAGCAGTAGGGTAGGACGTAATGGAGGACTGGAGCAGTTGAGGCCAACCTTGGCCCTCGGATGAAGCTAGTGGCGTAGCTGATGGGGCGTTTGGCTCGAGGCATGCGTGATAACTCGTTGTATGACTCTTCGTGGAAGGTGACTGTGGCAGGCTTGCTTCTTGCAAGGCATGATGAAACCAGGCCATTTTCTAAGATAAACAAAAGTGCACAATTTAAAAACTGATCTCTCGAATATTCAATCAATTAATGTAAATGTCATCAGTAGTCTCCAATAAGTAATTATCTCAACAGGGCTGAATGTGTCTTGGTGATGTGAACTTTTCTTTTCTTTTTTTTTTTTTTTAAACCTGAATTTTAAAATGTGCATCCCTAAACACTGGGGGAAAAAAACTCATTTGAATTTCAAGGAAGTTAATTCTAAATAAATAAATACAGATGAGATTTCAACCATTTCACTATCTGGAATTCTTTTTTTTTTTCAGTTGTCTCATTTTCATTATTATTTTTGTAATTTAAACTGTCACCTTTTTTTGCTTCCATATGCATGAGGAAGTTATTGAGCTTGACTGGGTTTAATATTTACTCTATAATCTTAACAAACTAAAGAGCTTTACATGCGGAAAGGAGCTGCTTTTAAAAATAAATGAAAAAACTTACATGCAAAAGATGCAGAACAAAAAAACACTAAGTCCCTTTGTTTCTCTGTCAGGAAGGTGATCTGTTTCTGACCCTCATCACCTCTTTTAAAAGTAAAATTAAATTAAAAAATCAGCTTTCACGTCCAGAATGTTTTACAGCAGATCCTAAATCACCACACGATTATTCACACTGTCGCACAACTGAGCTTTCACTGTCTGTTTTAGTTTTATTAAGATCTGTCTCCACAAAAAACAAAAACAACCAAACAAAAACATAAACATGAGCCTAGCGCTTCCGCTTCTTCTTCTTCTTCTTGGGCTTTTATGGCTCGGTGCAGTTCCCCCCCTGCTGGCCTGGAGTGTGGAGCATCGCCGAGGAGACAAAAAATAACTTTAAAAACCTCTAAATCCTAATAAACAGTCCTCCTTTCTTTAGATATCTCAGCAATGCTTTATATATTTTATACTGGACCTTTAGCATAATGCAGCAGATTATTAAGCGATAAATTTCCTATTGTCGTTTCTCTTCATCCAGAAGCTCTTTCTCTTTCAGACGCATTACAGGATGGTAATAAACCTGTGCGACAGTTTCTCAGTTTCATACAGAGAAGGGTTAGGGTTAGTTTGAAGCTGTATGCCCAGGGCAAAGTCTCGTTAAATTATATCTTCTTCTGTTAACAAAATTTCTTCTTTCGCTACCAACCTGATATGAGACAGACGTCATGCTCTTCCTCGTCCTTCCTCCCCCAAACTTCCTGCCACTTTCACACCGCAGCCTGCATTCTGACCAAAGCCCTGACCTCGGTTTTACTTCTCGGGATATTTATCTCTAGAAAAGAGAATTTCAGAGCCGGCTTTGCCAGATGGTCTACCTCCTAGTGTTAGGGCTCATCCACACCACATGAGCAGCACCCCGAAGAAAGAAGATCTTTATTCTGTACGTTTTTAACTCTAAGTCATCTTAATAGAATTTCACACAAAATATTTTGTTTGTTTAAAATTTATATTCAGAATTTATATATTTCTGTATATCTGCTTTGAGGCAATGTGCATTGTTAAAAGCTCTATACAGATAAAATTATCAGCAGTATTCATAAGTGAGCTGACTGATACACACACACGAGAATAGTTATTAGAAACCTGGGAGTAAGTGGACACTGCACTAAGAACAAGCCGAAATAAGTTTTAGGTTTTAGTGTTTTATGTGTTTTATTTAGAATATACTAAAAGAAATGAGAAAACCAAAAGAATACTATTTAGAAAGCCATTAAGTTGTGAGTACTGGAACCCAGCGCACTGGACATGGAATAATCAGTGAAATACATCAGGTTTCATCACTTTCCAGCCTTAATTGCTAAGGGTTTAAGTGTAAGAAGAATATTTATTTAGTTAGTTAGTGAGTATAATATCTAGAAAGAAATGCAGGCCTGAAGGGGTACTGGATGTGTTTACACTGTATGCCATAAACACTGAAGTTTCCTCAGTGCAGTCAGAGAAATTACATGAAATTATATGAACACATTTCTCACACAGTTCATGAAAACATCAGGAGGCTGAGGAGAGCAGAGTTAGACAGAGGGATGGAGCAGGAGGAGCAGGAGGAGGAGGAGCAGGACCCGGAGGAGGGCTTTGGGCTCTGGGCTCGGTTGGGAAAGCTGAGCACTTGGAGCAGTTTGGACTCATCCACGTCAACAGCTGAGAGGAAACAGAGCCCAGCACCAGTACAGAAACCGGCTGAAGAAAAGCTTCTGGAGGAGGTCGGTCAGATCAGAGAAATCCACTTCACTGCCATCGGCTTTCTTTTTGTCTCTTAATATTTTTAGAGAGAAATTACATTTAGCCGTAAAGAACTTCTTTCAGCCTGGTCCTAGTTAACGCTGCGTGTTTGGAGTTTTGTTGATTCGGTTGTTTTAAAGACTCTTTCTGATCAGTGCTCCTGTGGGGTTTGTTGTTTCGCGAGGCGATGTTTAACAGTTAGAAACAAAGCAAAGCAACGCGGAGTCTGTGGAGCGGTTCGGAGAGATCCTCGGCACGATGTGGCTCTGTGCTGCGGCGCTGCTGCTGCGGCTGTGCGCTCAGGCCGCGGCTCCAGAGCCGCACTTCAACCCGGAGGTAAGGACGAGCACTGCAGCCGAGCACTGCACCAACACACTGCCGTGGAGACACCACTTACATGAAAACACTGTGGTATTTGGCTGCTTTTAGTTCATTCGTCGTATTCATCTGTAATCCTGTTACTGAAGCTGATAAAAATGTGGAATGATTGAAAACAGCTGCTGGAGAAGCAGTGAAGCGCTGCATCTGAAGGAAGGGCAGGATCCAGGCTCCTGTGCGAGGGGACCGAGAGGGCCGAGGGGGCTGGAGGGGGCTCTGGTGACTCACCACATCTCATCATGTGATAGGAAGCATGAGAAGGGTTTCAAAAGAGTCAACATTTCTGATTTGTTTCCTTCACATTAACATTGCATGACAAGAATAAGAGCAGTGAGGCTGTAACACACTCTGGTCTTCCTCCTGATAACTAACCACAATCCCAGACATCAGGGCCAGGAGCTATCTACAGCATATCTAACTCCACAAGTAACCTATAAAAAGAAAAGCTCAACTATTTTGTCACAAATATTTACCCATGAATACAATTTACAAAATAATTATAAATAAGCAGGAAGATATGTATATTTATTTATACAGAAGCAGTGTAAACACACACAAGGATATCAAATGAAGACAAAAACACAAAAAGAAGAAAAATGCACACAATGAACATACAAGTTAATATGTTTAAAAAAAATCATTTTTAATATACATTCACTATCCACTTTATTAGGAACACCTGTATACCTGCTCATTTGTGCAGTTCTTTAATCAGCCAATCACACGGCAGCAGCTCAGTTAACGTTCATATCGAACATCGGAATGAAGAAGAAGTGCGATCTCTGTGACTTTAACCGTGGCATGGGTGTTTGTGCCAGATGGGCTGGTTTGAGTTTTTCAGAAACTGCTGATCTCCTGGAATTTCCGGAGAAAAACAAAAAACACTGAGTAAGCAGCAGTTCTGTGGGTGGAAAAGCCAGAGTCAGAGGAAAATGGCCACACTGGTTTGAGCTGCCAGGAAGGATATAATAACTCAGTCTTTACAATCGTGGTGAGCAGAAAAGCATCTCAGCATGCACAACACATCAAACCTTGAGGTGGATACAACAGGCAGAAGAGCACATCAGCTTCCTCTCCTGTCAGCCAAGGACAGGATTCTGAGGCCGTCATGGGCACAGACTCACCCACACTGGACAGCTGAAGATTAGAAAAAAAATCACCTGGTCTTTCTCCAGTCTTCAGCTGTCCAGTTTTGCGAGTCTGTGCCCATGATGGCCTCAGAATCTTAAGACTCTAGCATGGCTGAACTGGACCCACCATCCCTCAACGTACATGGAAGACATGCACCAAAATTCTTCTCTGCCCTGGCATCCAGGTGGTGGAAGGAACTGACTTCCTGCAATTGAATAGACACTGCTAGCCCTTCTGTAAGCCTCTCTGTTTAAGGACATCTGCTAAAAGCTATTAATGTAAATGACTGGGGTAGCGCTCAGTATGGCAGCTACAGTCCCCTCCGAAAGCACTGGAACAGCAGCGCCAGTCCTTTTGTTTTTGCTATACACTGAAGACATTTGGGTTTGAGATAAAAGATGAATGACATGATGGATCAGAGTTTTAGCTTTCAGTTTCAGAACTTCCACATACAGCAATCAGCACCTGAATGATGGATTCATTTGTTAAGCAGAAGTCAGTGTGGGAAGCGTCATCTCCTCAGTACCATATTGTTTCTGCCCAGTGCTATATGAACCTCAGGGCTTGAGCTTGTACAATCCATAGGCCTTTAATTTTTTAACACATTATTAATATCAACTGTAACATGTTATGCCAAGGCGGATTCAATGGTTAACTCATAAAAGTCTATGATGTGACAACAATGAGGAAACAGATAGACCTGCATCTGAATGCACAAGGGAACGGTCATTCTGAGCCTGTACATGTTGGTGTGCATGCCTGTGGAGAATGCTTCCTCTCCTTCCATTAGAAGACATATAATTTTGCTCTGGTGTGCTGGTGTGGTAGTTAATCAAATATGCAATAAATCAGTTTTTCCCTTTAGTTGGATATATAGACTAATTGTCTCTCTGTATACAGAGCAAAACAGGTCTAAAGATAGTGAAACAACTTACGCTTTCCCAAAAGAAAGCCTAAACTCTCTTCAGAATGGATTACTTTATCAGAGGGACGTCAGTAAGACATTTTACACAGTGATTAATAATCTCACGTCCAGTACTCGTACTTTGTTTTTGTTTTTTTGTTTGTTTGTTTTTTTAATGATGAACATCTTAAAACTCAACACATGGAGTTCATTGCATTTAACTTTATTTTGTGGAATATTGATCTTCCTTTCCTGCCTTTGCCATGTGTGTGTCCTCTAGGCATGGCTCCAACAGTATGGGTACCTTCCTCCAGGTGACCTCCATATACAAGCACCCCGTTCACCTCAGTCCATTTCCTCTGCTATTACTGCAATGCAAAGGTTCTATGGCCTGACTGTCACGGGAAAACTGGACCCTAACACACTGAAGTGAGTCAGCTTCAAAACTGCCTACTGAGTCATTTAGTATGATTAAAAAGTATAATTTTACAAAACATATGAAATGATTTGGGGTCCCTCAGCTCTGTGGTTGCTGTTCCAGGCGGAGAAATCTACCATTACATCCATGCTCTGCTGTTTGCCCAGCAGCTCACAGAAACTGTTACCTGAAAATAAAAAATAATTTGCCCAGAATAACTGAACTGAAGTCTGTAGTGTGCTGCATGAGCTCATATATTGAAATGTTTGCCAGGGCAATGAGGAGGCCTCGCTGTGGTGTTCCAGATAAGTTTGGAGCGGAGCTTAAGAGCAACTTGAGAAAGAAAAGATATGCTATCCAGGGACTGAAATGGAAAAAGAAGGAGATCACATTCTGGTAGGAATTATACTGCAGATATCCACAAGTAACAAAGGAAATGAAAAGAGTGTTTAAAGATCCTGGTTTAAGGCGCATGACAAACTTTTTCCACATTTATGGAAGTACTCTGTGCCATACAGCGTGATCCGTTCCACTTTGGGTCAGGTTTGGCTCAGATTCTCATGTGACTTGTCTGTATGTTCATCAATTTGTCTTCTCCTTGCTCTTTTCCTACTTCTTACCATATCTCTACATTTTCTTTTCTTTTTTTTAACCATATGGCCTAATTTACCTGATTGTCTTTCCAAATCTGCTCTTTTATCTCCTCTGTTTTCTGTTGTTTTTCAGCATACAGAACTACACGCCTAAGATTGGGGAGTATGAGACCTACGAGGCGATCAGAAAAGCTTTCAGAGTGTGGGAGAGTGTCACCCCTTTACGATTTCGAGAGATCCCTTACAGTTACATTAGAGACAAGACTACTGACTTTGCGGATATTATGATCTTCTTTGCTGAGGGTTTTCATGATGATGCCAGTCCATTTGATGGCGAGGGTGGGTTCTTAGCACATGCCTACTTTCCTGGAAATGGCATAGGAGGAGACACACACTTTGATGCTGCAGAACCCTGGACAATTGGAAACCGAGACTTGTGGGGTAAGTGAGGAGAAGGGTTGACAGGAGATGCAGAGAAATAAACATAGGTCCTTGCTTTTCCCCAGGGTTGTGTAAACACCATATCAAGGTTCATCAGTTAGTTTCATTGAACAATTGGGGCCAAATGTTGTTTGCACAGACCCATTCAGTGGCAGACTGTTGCATTAAGCAGTTCATATTTAAATAAATTGTTTTATTTATTGGAGCTTGAACTAAATGCATTTCATTTAAAAAAAACAATTAAAGAGACTACTTAACTACAAAGACTCAATAATAAATACACTATATGGCCAGAAATATGGGGGCATCTGATCTTTTTATTGATCTTAGTTTTGCTTTTATAGAGGTAATCACACTAATGTACTAATCTTGTGCAATTCTTGAGCAACACCTGGCTGCTAATGAATCTCTTAATGATTGTGGAACTAGGAAGGGTGTAGTTATTTCTTCCCACCTGGTTTCTGAATGTTGGTTTACTTTTTTGGAAAAAAAAATAACTACATATTGACATCTGTTGTGTTTTTCTTTTTGCTTTGGTCACCTGAGGCTTTGTTTATAGAAGTTGTTGAGGACCGCATAATTATTATTTAGGCTCTGATCAATAAAAACATAGAATTGAAGGAGGGTGTTTTTTCTTTTTCCCATGACTGTATATGAGCTTGTTGGACACCCCATTCAAAACCCATCCTCATTAATATGGATTCCCCCCCTTGTGGCTAGAGCAGCCTCCATATCTGGAAAGGCTTTCTACAGGTTTGTGGAGTTTGTATGTGGGAATTTGTGCCCATTAAGCCAAAAGAGCATTAGTGAGGTCAGGCACTGGTGTAGGATGACGAGGCCTGGCTTGCAACTGAAGTTCCTATTTATCCCGAAGGTGTTTAGTGGGGTTGAAGTCAGGGCTCTATGCAGAACACTGCAGGTCCTCCATACAAAATTCATCACAAACCATGTCTTTACAGACCTCGCTTTGTGCACAGGGCACAGTCATGCTAGAACAGGAAAAGTCGTTCCCCAAACTATTACCGCAAAGTTGGAAGCTTACAATTGTCTCCACTGCCATTGTATGCTGTAGCATTAGCATTAACATTATCCTTCACTGGAACTAAGGGGCGTAGCTTAAACCCTGAAAAACAACCCCAGATCATTATCCCTCCTCCACCAAACTTGACTGTTGGCACTATGCGTTCTGGTAGGTAGCGTTTTCCTGGCATCTGCCAAACCCAGATTAATCCATCAGACTGCCAGATAGTGAAGTCTGATTCATCACTCCAGAGAACACATTTCTACCACTCCAGAGTCCAGTGACGGCGTGCTGTACACCACTCAGCAGCCCCACTCTGAGCTTCCATGGTCCATCACTCTGTGGCTGTTATTGTGAAATGGAAGCATCTAGGAGCAACAACAGCAAAGGCGTCATCTTATGACCGTACCGCATTTAAAGTTGCTCAGCTCTTGAGTATGACCCATTCTACTGCCAGTGTTTTCTATGGAGGTTGGCATTGTGCTTGATTTTATGAACCTGTTAGAAATGGGTGTGGCTGAAACACCTGAACTCAGTAATGAGGAGGGGTGTCCATGTTTGGCCATATAGTGTATGATAACTTGGGTAATGCTGGGTTGTGATTTTAACCATTGTAACCAGGTTGAGCAAGGCCCGTAACCCTCTCTGCTTTAGGGGCACTGTATCATGGCTGTGCTCTGACCCCAGCTTCCTAACAAGCCGAGATATGCGAAGAAAAGAAATTCACTGTGCTGTAATTCCACTGTATGTGGCAAATACAGGCTGCTGCTGCTTCTATTGTATTGAGCCGATACCAGAAAAAATGGTGAATCGACTATAAGAAAACATACTGGATATCAGATCCTGTAACAAATGGCAAAGATTGGAACTGGATTTGGAAAAGAAATGTATTTCTGGAAGTTTTCATAGGTTGTTTTATTATATTTATACTTCATACTTTATTATATTTATAGTGTAAGTGATTTTCTGTGAAAGAGTTTAACTGTGAATTGCTTCATGTAAAAAACATTTTAAAGCTTAGTAGTTTGTAAAGAAAACAATAGCGGACGGGTTTGAGTACCGACTGATACTCAAGGTTCAATATTGGTATCGGTATCAGTATCGGAAAAGAGAATGTTGTATCTCCAGCCTTGTGAATTTCCTCTCCTTTAGGTAACGATGTTTTCCTGGTGGCTGTGCATGAGCTGGGTCATGCATTGGGTATGGAGCACTCAAATGACCCCTCTGCCATCATGGCACCTTTCTACCAATGGATGGACACAGAAAACTTTGAGCTTCCAGACGATGATCGTCGTGGCATTCAGCAGCTTTATGGTAAGTTAGAGAAACAGTTCAATTTGCTTTGTCATGACATGGGAAACAAAAGACAATCCAGTAAACATATTAGCATTTTTACTGCATCTCTACCCTGTAGGACCCAGCTCTAATGGCCATCCTCAACCTTCGGTTAGCCCCCACACCCCTTACCATATCCCTCATCCCACTGACACTCCACGCAGGCCAGAAGTACCTCACTTTGGCCCTGATATCTGTGAAGGTCACTTTGACACCATTGCTATTCTGAGAGGGGAAATGTTTATCTTCAAGGTATTTAAAATAATATGTGTGCTTATACACAATGAATAAAAAACTGTTTTGATGTTAATATCTAAAGCTCTTTGATCCTGGGTGGTAGAATAAATGGTTCTGGCGTCTTCGCAATCACCGGGTTATGGAAAATTATCCAATGCCAATTGGACATGTCTGGAGAGGTCTAGCAACATCAATTGATGCTGCCTACGAGAGAGAGGATGGCAAATTTGTCTTTTTCAAAGGTAAAAGCTGGTTTCTTTTTGTGACTTTATTCTAAAACCTGTTGCAGAAGGTTAAAAGTTCTAAGTATATAATTACTTCTTCCTCAGGTAACCGACATTGGGTATTCAGTGAAGCAAATTTGGAGCCAGGCTACCCAAAGACACTGAGAGCGATGGGCAGAGGCCTTCCTCAGGACAGAATTGATGCTGCGCTTTTCTATACACCTACAGGCAACACCTACTTCTTCAGAGGAAATAAGTAGGTGACTGTTTTTTGGTTTGTAAAGAAAGCATTTCTTGATGATCATAAAGGACACTGTTGGCGTCTTTTCTTCCCTCAGATATTATCGATATAATGAAGAGTTGCGATCAGTGGACCCAGACTACCCTAAACCCAGCAGCAAGTGGCAGGGTGTCCCTGATGACATCAGAGCAGCTTTCATGAGCCGAGACCAAAGTAAGAATCCTTTCTTAATTCAGTACCCCATTAAGTGTATAAAAAGCAACATGGTTTGTTTTAAAAGTGGGATTGTTGCTCTTATAGCTAGTTATGTTTATAAATAAGTAAACTAGTTATTATTGATCACATATGTGTAATTAAATGTAATGGCATGTTACTCAACAAACATTTGGATTTGTGCAGTATATTATAATTAGATATAAATAATACATCTCCTATAATACATCAGTTCTGGGCGAAGGGAAAGACATGCCAATATGCTTAGAACTTGCACGCATGAGAGTTTCAAGCAACATCAACACAATGAATGTGGCTCTGCCTTGGAAAGCATAAACTGGATAAACATCTTTACAGAATATTAAAGATTTAATCTCTGACTTTCAGGTTTCACATATTTCTACAAAGCCAATAAATACTGGAAGTTCAACAACCAGCTGATGAGGGTGGAGCCTGGTTACCCCAAGTTTGCCTTAAGTGATTGGATTGGCTGTCCAGATGAGGACACTAAGACAGATGGAGGTCCAACAGGTGGTGGTAGTGATGACAGTAACCAGGACAAAGAGAATAAAGAAGATGAAGAAAAATTGGACAAGACAGAAGTCATCGTCATTGAGGTGGACAACACTCCTGGTGATGGAAGTGGAATGGCAGCAGTAGCAGTGCCGCTTATGCTGCTGGTGTGTTTAATTTGCACTCTGGCAGCCTTGATCTTTTTCCGCAAGTATGGCACTCCACGTCATCTTCTCTACTGTCAGCGTTCCCTGCTAGACAAGGTGTAGAGAGGCGAAGAGAAGAGGAGGGTGAAGATAAAGGTACAGGAAGTATGGTATATATATTATTTCCATACTTTGAAGTTGTTAACCTTAGTTTTGCAAAATATGATTTAAAAAAAAGCAGTTGGGATATTTTTCTGCATATAAAAACTTATATACTATATATACTATATACTATATAAAAACTTATAGACTTTAGACCATCTTGTCTCTGGCCACAAGAACCTTATGTAGTGTGTAAGTATGGCTGACCTGAGAGCACAGAGCCGTGCATGGTCGTTAAGACAGTCCACGTTGCCCTGGATTGCATGTGCAGAAAGGTACTATTAAGAGTGAAGCGAGTGTGCAGGGATGTTTCCACAACCACTGAGACAAACCATTAGAAATTATAAAAAGTCTAAAAAGTGAAGTTCCACTTCATCAGGGGAAAAGTCCATGTCAGGCTTTTTTTTTAATATATTAACTTTTAATATATTAACTTATTCCAAGTCTCTGCCATGTTGGGAATTCTTCTACGAATCAGAAGAAGTTCTGTGTTGCCAGAATAAAGTGATTTTACACTAATCTTTGTAATTGAGCATGACCGATCCTATAAGTGGACACATCCCTCTTGTCCCCACTCCAAAGTCTCAAAAAATCAACTTTACCTTTGAGGGAAGTCTAGACCAGCTGAGGGAAAATGAAGAGTGCATGTGTCAATGCTTAGTGATGTTCTCACATATGAAACGTCTCTGCATGTGTCAATGCTTCATGCTTATGAAATTTTCTTTGCATGCAACACACGGCACCTGGAGCTCTCTTAACAGCCATGCTCGGATACCTGCAGTGTGGGATCAGGCTGTTCATTCTCAAATTACTTAACTGTAATGCTATGGACACAAAAAAACAGTCTGATATAAATTGCTAGATTTGAAATCCCTAATTAATTATTTTCATTACTTATAAATGAGTTATTTTGTAGTGGAAAAATCATTTCAATCGTTTTCTATTTAGAATCATTTTCAGTAAAACTGGTCTACAAACTCCTAATAATCAAAAGCAAATGTACAGTTAACATTATTTTATGTTTTAAAAACCTAATCCATTATAGCATGTCTTAAAACACATTCCACATTATTAATTCCAGAGTTAACCTGACCTTCGGGTATTGTTTATAACATGTAACATGTATAGTGTGTGTATACATTTGTCTGTTAAGAAACAGAGGACTCTGTTTTCATGATCATGATGCAGAGCGGCGCAGAAACAGGGTTGGGTTTAGAGGTGTGCGTTAGGACTGGGATTATGCTTGACCCAGAAAAAATGTCATGGTGCTGGCGATTCTTACTTTCATGCAGAAACGGGAGGTCGGATAAAGTTCATAGGACAGAAAAAGTCCACGAGGGGAACACACTGGGCCCTGGTGCAGCGATCAGACGCTTTTACAGCATTCAGTGATTCATGCTTTGTGCGTTATCCTGTTTGGCACCGCTATGGTTTACATTTATTTGTTCCATTTAAATGTTACATTTATGTGACTAATTTGTTTACATTTAGATCAGAAAGTTCATTAGAAAATATACAGGTACAAACAAAACTAATAGCTGCAGGAGAGGGTGGGATTGGGATTTTTAAAAAAAAGTCTCACACTAAGCTCTAGTTGGATTTGAATGAATACGGTTTGTATAAAGAAAGCTTGCCAAAAGGTTTCACGGTAGGTATCGATTCTTTACAACGAAACAAACAATGTCATGCAAGCGTTCGGTTCTGACTTTGTTGATGAGCTCTAAAGGAAAGCTTGCAGGAGCTCAAGGGGAGTGTAGCCAAGTTTCAGCAAAATTCCCAGCCTAAGTACAACTCACAAACCTCTACAGCTTAGTTAAAAAAAACTAGTCAAAAGCTTTAGGCACAGAAAAAGGTAGACTAATTCTTTTTTCTTCTGTCTTTGTCAGAGGAAATGATGTAACAGTGGTGCGCATTTCTGAATTGCAGTACACAGTGTATTATACGCGGAACCTGACAGGCCTGCTCGTGGGACGTAAGTGTGTGATGGTGAAGGGAGATGCACTGTGCCAAACTAAACGCCGCCTTACTGAGCTCCAAAATAAACTCCTATTTTCCCAAACAAATGAAACGTGCTTTTCTGAGCTGCTGCTCAGTAGAGCCCATGCAGTCCATGCTGTGCTCAGGGCAGAATATCTCTGCTGGCCCTTCAAAAAATAATGATTTAATTTACTTTTAAAAAGTTGTAAAACTTGTACATTCATTGCACGTGTTTTTAAATAATTGTTCTCATCATTAGTTAAAGAAAATCCCTCTCATTCTGTCTTGCAGCATCATTCCAGTGTGTGTCCCTGTTTTATAGATCAAAATCCAGTGACTATAATTGGACAATATGGCACCATTTTCTCCCATTGTGTGTTTTCGAAGCCGTTTTTGCGTCGAAACAGGAGTGACCATCTTGTAAAATTGGAGCCAGAGTCTGCACAGCAGAAACCTTGGAGGCAGAGCATGAGCAGTAGATATGGGTGGACAGGCGGTGGGTCCGCGGACACACACACACACGGCCTCCATGAATTACCCAAAGTGCAACATAAATCGGTGCATCAGATAACTCGAAGTGGCAAGTACAGCGTTAGTAATAAATGTCAAATGCTAAAAGAAAATATTTCAGAGCTTTGAATCATGGCTGACTGAGCTACCATTTGCTAGCTAGCTAACAGTATCAATGTAATATAGCAACTAAAATAAACTGTTAAACAGCAATCAACAGTCTGCAGTCTGGCACGAAATGGCAGACACTGATGATGTTGAGCTGACTTTAGAAAAGTCTTTTGATGTTCTTAACTCATGAGGAGAGACTGAAAATCAAACAAAAGCCAGAACAGTGTCCAAGATTTCAATTCAAAAGTCAGGCAGCAAAAAGCTGTGCTTATTATTCGTCTTGTATTATTAGATACTGAGCTTCCGCCATACTAAACCCTGTGAATGAGCCGTTACTGTAGAAACGATAACATGTTACACGATGTTGTTCATGTTACACACACACACACACACACACACACACACAGACTTGCGCCCAACCAAAAACTCCACACTGCGGTTCTATTTTTAAACCAGTATTATTTTCTGATGTAGAAAAATAAAATATGGACAAAAAACTTGTGATTATGATAAACATTTATGATTGCTGATTAATCAGTGTTATCATAGATATTTTATTTATGAGACGTGTTAATTGTAATGTAATATTTTTGTCAGACACAAAACATTGTTTACTGCCTCAATAAAACCACTCAAAAGTTACTGTATATTCTAATAAATGGGCTGCAATTTGTTTATATGATCCTATTTTTTCACTTGTTTTCTTACCTTTGTTAAAAATAAATTAATAATAATAATAATAATAATAATAATAACTGGGGGGTTCTGACTTTCTTTTTCACTCTTCTCCTGGTGTATTCATTGACATTTTTTCTTCTTTTTCTCTTTATAGCCTAATGCAGTCGTGGTTATGTGTCTCGCTAACTGTTGTGTGTTGTGTGTAACGTTGAGACGACTCTTCAGGTCTTTTACGTCACCTGATAATTGATTTCGTTTTGCCATATTTCTTGCTTTTAGTTTATTCTCTCACACACAGCGTTTAGGGCTAAAGTGACTGTGTGAGTATACTTTGCCTTTTCATTAATATTCCTTAACATTGTACTGTCTTCATCGTAATATGATTATTGATGATGTCATGATTATTATTACTTGTACTTATTATTACTTATAATATTCTGTCAATGAAATCAATGTGTTTTTCTAATGTTGTCAATAGGATGTCCTGCTGGACAGGCAAAACCCATCATGCAGTGGCCTTAATTTTTTGCATTTCTGAATTTACGAAATTAAATAAAGACAAAAATAAACAACTAATACTTGTGTTTACAGTTGTACAGCTATGTTGTGGTGCTGTTTAGCATAATTGCAACCTGAAGTCCAGGCTAGCTATTTATTTAAAAACAAAAACAACTATTAGGCCTATAATGATGCCCACTGTGTAAGGAATGTGTTGTAATGTAGACTGAAGTGTAGCAGAGGGTCGTAAGCACTCCAAAGTAAGCCATCTATCTTTCTAAACAGATAAGATAGATATTAGTTACTTAATATAATAAATTGTAACCACATTGTCTTTTTCCAAACTTACCCGAGACATTCTATTAATAAAATATTCTAAAGTTTCAGTTTGAAACATGACACATTTGTCTGTTAACTACTGATGATAAATAATACAGTTTTTATGTTACTATAAGAGGACATATAAAATTATAGCGTGGGACCATACCTCCAAAGGTATTGGAACGGCAAGGCCAATTCTTTGTTTTAGCTATGTACTAAAGACATTTGGGTCTTAGATCTAAAGAAGAATGAGACGATAGATCAGAATTTCACCGTTAATTTCCCGATATTTGTCTAGGCGTGTTAACTTAGAACATTGCACCTTTTGTTTGAACCCACCTATTTTTCAAGTGATCACAAATATTGGACCATGTGACTGGCAGGTGTTTCTTGTTGCCCAGGTGTGTCCTGTTAGATTGATTGTGTAAATAATTAATAGCCCTACTCCTGGTTTGATCTCTGGGTTTAACCTGTGAAGACTGCATTTGTTGTTAAAAAAGATAAACGAAATGAAGACCAGAGAGCTGTCTATGGGAGAAAAGCAAGCCATTTAGAAATTGAGAAAAGAGAGAAAATCTGTCAGAGTCATTGCACAAGCATTGGGCATAGCCAATACAGCAATTTGGAAAGTCCTGAAAACGAAAGAAACCACTGGTACACTAATAACCAGACAATGAACAGGTCGCCAAGGAAACAACAGCAGAAAAATCCAAAAACAACAGTCCGTGACATCATCAACAACCTCCGCTTGAAGAAGAAATATTGAGGCCATATCACAAGATGGAAACCTCTCATCAGCAGTAAGAATCAGAAGGCCAGAATGGAAGTCACAGAGAAATCAGAGATGAACCACAAAAGTTCTGGAACCAAAATGAACCTCTACCAAAGTGATGGAAAAGACAAAGTGTGGAGAAAAAAAGGAAATGCTTATGATCCAAAACATACCTGCTCATGGGTGAAACATGGTGGAGGGAGTGTCATGGCTTGGGCTTTCATGGCTGCTTCTGGAACAGACTCACTAATCTTTATTGATGATGGAGCTCATGATGGTAGCAGCAGAATGAATTCAGAAGTCTACAGAAACATTCTCTCTGCCACTTTACAGAGAAATGCATCCAATCTAATTGGGAGGAACTTCATCATGCAGCAAGACAACGACCCAAAACACACTGCAACACAACAAAGCACTTCATCAGGGGAAAGTGGAAGGTTTTTACTTTAACTTACCTTAAGACTTTCTGTTCATACTTTTTCTTAGCTAAAAATTGGGGGGTGCTATGGTAAAAAGGTGCCTTGTTCTGAGTTGTTTAACACGTCTAGATGTAAATATCAGGAAATGAAAGCTGAAATTCTGATCTATCGTCTCATATTCATTCAGCTCATGCTTTGTCGTGCCAATATTTTTGGAGGGGACTGTAAGTATATTTTTGTAAATTATTTTATCACGCAGTAAAGACCTCATATAGTTGTACAATGTTTGTACCAGCTGAAACACTTTCTTTGATCAAATGTATTCCTAAGTGGGTGCATAAATGTTGTGCATTACATGACCCACAAAGAGGTCAGTCAAATAAATAACAACTGAAATGCTCGGGTCTTGGTGCTCCAGCCTCCATCCAGCCATGAAGAGTTCCAGGAAGGAAATATTTTTTTAAGTAAGTAGAATGTCTTTGTTTATTGTTACTTACATACTTGTATTGATACAACTGACACCACACTATCAACCATAAACTAGCCTATATTGGTTTCATCTGCATACAAAATGAACACATAACAACAATACATTCTCCAGATGAGAAAGATTTACTTATTAAATTACTTTCATACCTCAAAATCAGACTTTTGATGATTAATTCTTCAGCACTGTGATTAAGTTACTGTTCTTTTGAAAACAGACAGAGAATGCTACTGAGAATGACCATACTCCACTGCTCTTGAATATACATGTATGGAATCTAACAATCTGTGCTTTAAGCTGCAGCCAGGGGTGTCATGTTTGCATGACAAAAGCAGCCCGATGGCCAGTCTGATCCAGCCCAACTGCAAATCTTTAAAGCTTAAAGTTATAAATAGCTATGAGAAGGAGTGTACTAATTCACATACATTCATATATAAAGTACATAAAGTACATTTGACTTCATAGGCATTTACTGTAGTTACCTTATTTCATTCATTACCTTGTAATCACAACGTCTGTGCATGTNTACCATTTAGTGTTTGATTTTCTTTATATCGTCTTTCCTTCTACACAAATTAGTAAATCCAATATACAACCAATGTGCACCACTTCCGCACTAAGTACCATAATGCATATCGTAGAAGCCGGTGTGTGAGGGTGTGGAAGAAACTTGCGGAATTTTAGCCAAGCTTTGGGCTCGCATTTATTCAACCTGCGTTTTTCCCGTGTGTCTGTGTGTCTGTGTGTGTCGTGCAAGCTCTGCCAGCTGTGTCACTCTCTACTTACGGGAGTCATAAATATTAGGATTATGTTAATACTTGGATGCAAATACTTTGCAGTCAATAACTGCCTGAAGTCTGGAATCCATAGACATCACCAAATTCTGAGTTTCCTCCCTGGAGATGCTTTGCCAGGCCTTCACTGCAGCCACCTTCAGTTGTTGCTTGTTTGTGG
>JAKKZN010000004.1:25481218-25509589 GCA_033441825.1 Pangasius elongatus
ATTGTAGACTTTGACAATGATACGCCGACCTTCTCCAGAGTATTCTTGACTTCTGTTGATGTTGTGAAGGGGTTTTTTGTCAGCAAAGAGAGAATGCAAATGCAAATTTGAACTTGGAATCAACTCGAGACCATTTTATCTTCTTAATTTGTCATGAAATAACGAGGAAACAGGCCACATCTGGCCATGAAACTGCTTATCACTCAATTGACCAATTATTTTTGAGCCTGTGAAAATGGAGGGACTATGAAAATGTATGTAATTCCTCAACTCCTTGAATTAAAGTCCCATCTTGATTGCTTCATTTCAAATCCATTGTGATGGTGTACAGAAATTACAAAAACGGTGGTGTACAGAATTACCAAAATTACCAAATTTGTGCCTTTGCTCCAATATATGTGGCGGAATGTCACAGTCTGAGGGGCAGTGAGGCATCCACTGTCCTGCTCACATCCCAGGTGTTCATTCTTTGTCATTGTTTCAGCTACTTACCTGTTTGTTGGTTGTTTATGTACATTTATGCACCTAAATGTGTATTCTGTAAATGTATAACTATTGTTCTACTTGCACTTGGCAATAATGCAATTTATAACATTTATGCCAATAAAGCACTGTTTAATTGAAAAATTTAATTGACTGAAAGAATATTATAGCAGAACAGACTCAGTCTTGCCTCACCAAGCTAAACGGTGCAAGCATGAAAACAGCTGTGATTCACAAGCTGTAATGTGATCCAGTGTATTGAAAGAGGGCAGACTTGTCACTTACTTGAAGAAAACCAAAGCTTTCCAGGTTCCAGGAAAAAAGTGGAATCCTGGACAGTGAGGATAGGCTGGCCACTGAGATTATGTGGGGAAAGTTGAGCCAGCTCAGCTGCTTTGCACATGGAAGATTACATCAGGATGGAAAAATGCTTAGCTCAGCCACTGCTGCACTAAAAACAGCTAGAACTGTACAGAGTGGCTTTGCTGAGCTTAACAAAACACACAAGCATGGAATTTGGGTCAAAAGAGAGGAAGAAGAGAACAAAACTGATATAAAACTCCAATGTATGAAATAAATATAAAATAAACTCCAATGTATAAAATAAAAAGTGGGAGAATCATGAAGACAGACTGTCTTGGTTCAGAATGTTTAAGATTTTTTTTTTTTTACTATCAGTATATAGTCATGACACATTATTAAATAAATATATCCACCATAATATTACGAGTCACCAGAGACCAACAGATTTGGCATGAGAAACAAAGTCAAAAAACGTCTCCTCCTTCTCTGCTGAGGGTTTTCTGAGTTCATTGTCTGGCTCACTCAGAGATTTATCAAGTCACAGCAATCTACTGTAGTAGCACCTTTGTGGCTTTCTTCTTCTGCGCTAGCCCTCAGAATAGCGCACCTAGTGGTGAGTTGTGGAATTGCACACTGTATATAGTGCACTGCTGTTCTTCAGCTCTGAACTATCCAGTACTCGCCCTTGGAATAGCGCCCTTAGTGGCGAGTCACAGAATGGGGACCTCACTGTGTTGTTCTTCTTTAGCTCTGAATTGCAGAGAGGGTTGCCCTCAGAATAGAGAAATTGCAGACTCCAATGTAATATTCTTCATCTGAATTGCCAAGTGGATTGCCCTTGTAATATCACTTTTACTGGTGAGTCGTGGAATTAACAACCCCGTTATTCATAGCATGCTTTATTCTTCTTCTTCAGCACTGCATTTCTGAGAAGGTCATCTGTGGAATAACTGTCTTAGTGCTGGATCGAGGAATTCGATCTTGCTATTCACAGCTCAACTCCAAAAAGAAAAATAATCACGAGAATGCAGGACTCATGCTTTTGTGGACAATGCCTTAGCTCTCTGGGAACCGCAGAAGGGCATCAGCTGCCAACAGTAAAATAAATATACTTGCAAAAATTATACATCTTCAATTTAGCATTTTATATATTAATCATTAACACTTTAAATACCACTTGGAGATGAACAGTGTAGTGTCTGTTATAGTGTCTATAGGTGGGCGAGAGGCAGACGCACTGTCTGAGCAGCTGCATTTACTGTGCATGCTCTGGCTCCAGGGTCACTACTGCACAGACATTAGCTCCAGTTTTCGCAAGATGGCGACTCCCATTTCGACCAAACAAGGCTTCAAAATCACACAATGGGCGGAAATGGCACCGTGTTATCCACTCATATAGTGGGGTCCAAAAGTCTGAGACCAGTTGTAAATAGCTGAGATGTAGATATAAATATCAGGAAATGAAAGCTGAAATTCTGATCTATCTGTCTTCAGTGTAGAGCAAAAACAACAGAACTGGCCTTGTGTTGCAGTACTTTCAGAAAGGACTGTAAAAGGCCCGTTAAAGTGAGTGTTTTCTAGAAAATCACAGCTACAGTAGTCATGTTTAAAAAATGAGACAGGTCTTAAGTTCTCAATTCTCTTTAATATCCATTTTTATCTGAGAAAATTAGACAGCTATCAAAGTGCACATCTTGGCTAAATAAAGCTAACACTGCTGGCCACAGGGAATTGTTTGAAGGAAGGACACTTTGGTTGGTCTTATCGACAGAACTTTCTGCTGACATGCACAGAAAATCCAGATACATTATTCAGTTACAGAATTAAAAATTCACACAGTCATATACACACTATTCAAGGCTGGAATAAAAATCTCTTCTTCAGACTCCCCTTATTTTTCCCCAGTCAGATATTACTTTACTCAATTCCAAAGCTCAAATTTCCTCTTCCTTGCAGAACTCAAGGCAGCTGATACTGAGACCTACCAGCAAACAGCCGCTGTACAACCACGCAGATGAACAGAGAATGGTGAAATAATCCACCCTAAAAGTTCCAGGCAAGCAATTCTGATCAGCCTAATCGACACAGTGAGGAACATAGTGAGATCATGGAGATGTATGATCCTGGTCCAGCTGCAGAGAAGCAGGAAAGTCGTTCTTTTGAGAATGTGCATTGCAAGGTAACATTTGGTTGCTTCTTTAAATATATTTAAATCTGTTAAAACAAAGATAAATAAAATGTTATGAGCAGCCATGTCATAAAGTCATATTTTTCATACACAGAAAGTTTTCTTGTTTCTCAGCTGTTTGTTGTGTTCATAGGCCTGTTGCCTATTTTATGTATGTTTATTTGAATACAATATTGTTATACAATATATTGATTATGGGAAAAAATTGTTAATTATTAATTTTACTTGATGGTGTATAGCCCAGTATTAATTCTTGTTCACAGCACTACTAATTAGCATATGACCAGAATTTACATAGATGTTCTTACACTTCAATAACAGACACTTGTGTTTCCTCAATTTTAGAAACCACCAGGTGCCACTGCACGCAACTTCGCGTCAAAGGTTCTCACCACGTGCGCACATTCGCAGGAAAGGTGCTGAAACACTGTCCATAGTGTTCATAGTACAGAGTTACATCTGTAACCTTATATTTTCCAGAACTGAAATATGTTCCTCTTTTGCACATATAGTTAATAATAATAAAAAAGTTATTAATGTCTTTTATTAGTGCATTTAAACATTTGAAGGTTTTGTCCACTGTAAGTGCTCTTCTCTGTTTTGATGATGATGGTGACAGAGTTTGACAGCTGGAGCCTGATAACAAACTGAATTAATTCTGTTTCACTACAGTGTGTAACTATCCACATACCTTATCTTTAAGCAGACTGACTCTTTTTATCATTGTGTTTGTTAAAACATCTGGCTCCTTGCCTAATGTGATCTTCACAGGCATATGCAAAGGCGAGGTTAGAAAATAACCTGAGTTAAAACATCTCCACAAACCATAGTTTCTGAAAATACAGTATGTATGTTTCCTTAAAGTAAACATTACGAAGTATATGACTGGCATAAGAATTTTGGTCATAACTTCATTTTTCCCTTTTTGGCTGTTTTCCAGAAATCCAGTGGATCTCATCAAAAGAGAAGACTTATTAAATAAGCAAAATAATTATTTGCTTCAAATGCTTCAGAGAGACATGTCTAATGATTCACCCAAGAATCATCAGAGGAGCTCTGAGTGAGTTCAGGAGCAGGGTCTCTTTAAAGCTCCCGACCTGCTCATGTCACAGCTGCCTCGTGTCTCCATGGCTTGCTACTTTCATGACACATGCTGGTACAGACTGATCTCCCAACATTTTCTAAACAATACACAGTTCACCTAAGATACATACAGTAGTTTATCCAAAAGACAGACCTGCTCTGTTCCTCTGTGCACAGACTACTTTGCCAAAGTTAAAAAAAGAGCATAACATTTTAAGGAAGGAAAGAGCACTCTAGTGAGCCTCACAGTACTAACTTCAGTAGGGAGGTATGATACAAATTTCATATGTAAGTCACACTTTGAACGCAACCACCACACTCCCCGCTTTTTGTCATGCATGGCAATATAATTACTAGGATCGCCTGTTTTTATTAGGACCCATTGTACAGATGTTAGTACCATTAACCAGCCTGCAGATAAATTCTTTCATCTGACGGATTCCCACACTCAGTAGCTGACTGATATTGACCCTTCAAATGCAGTAGTGCCGCTTCTCATATGGAGGGAGAACAGAAAAACCTTTGGTCTGTACTATTATCCGGTAATCTCTGCTTACACAGAAAGTGTATAAGCTTCCTGAGGTTGGATCCAGATGTAAATAGTGTTGACGGTTCAGTTCCAGGCACTTTCGCACTGTGATGAATTAATAGCCTTGGGATATGAACCACTGTCTGTTAGATAATTCAGAAGTATACTAAGACACTTTGTGATCTTGGCACTCTATGGATATGGAACAAGAGGAATTATTTTGTCACTTGAATATGGGTGAGACATTTTCCACATTTTCTTCTAGATCATCATTACCACTCTTGAGCCACAAAGCATCAAACCAGTAAAAGTCCTATTTCCCTTGGCCTGTGTCTTTAACATGATGAGACAGGAGCAATGATGAGACAGTGCGATTCAAATGCAGCTGCATTATGTGTCTTCAGGGGCCTGGGCAGGTCATTTCAGCCGCTTCACTAAGAACAGTCTACACGACATCTTCACAAAGAATATGGACCTTGCTGTAGTGAGAAGTGTGCATCCAGGTGACACCTCAGTTCACGCCAGTGTTTCTTCCTCAGATCCTTCACTGCCACCCAGCCACCGGCTGAGATGCCAGACCCCCGTCTGTAGTTTTGTGTATGAATGCCTATTTCCTCTGTTAAAATCCTTACTTTAAAAATTTAAAAATTATTTTTAAATGTCACCACAACCAAAGAAAAAGCCAACAGATAATTATAATAGCTTTCCTAATATATTATAAAGAAATATTAGCTAAAATAATTCATGTGATTTGTTGGTGTCTTCTGCAGTTTAAAGTCATAGCCTATAGAAAACGTTTCATTTGAATAAAAAGAATGTTGTGTTTGAACTGAAAAGGCGGCAAATGTTAAGAGTTCACCACCACGCTGTCTCCTTCCTATAAACATCTCTACATTTTTCAGCCTATTTTCTGGCACCAGCTGAACCATCATGTCAATACAAATATTTCCAGTCCACCATTTATACATTTCCGCCATTAAGCAAAACAGGAAGTGTGGCTATATCTCAGCAATGCTTTGAAATTTTCGCACAAAACTTGGCAGATACCTCAAGAATGACGTCTTGAGATACGCTATTAAGTTTTGTCTCATATGACCTCATATGACTGCTAGGTGGCACTATAATAAGGAAAAAAACATGCTTTTTCCCATTACTTAGGAAGTGTTTGGTTTAGAATCATGATTCTTGTTTTCCCTGATTCCTCCCATGAAGCCTCTAAGGTCAGTTGTTGTAAAAATATCATGGTCACCTTTGCATTTTATGAACAGTTTGGAATTTCTTGAAAACCATTTAAAACTGTTCACAGCCTTCAATTTTTGTCCAATCCTCACCACTTCTGGCTGAGATCATCTTCAGACCAAGCTGCACAAAAGTTATCAGATGGATTTTTGATATTTAAAACCCATCACACATAGCATGCAAACCAGTTTGACAGTGTAGGTGTAAAACAGGAAGTGAGGTGATCTTCTGAAAACACACATGAATTCAAAAGCTCATGTAAAAAATGACATCTAACTGAATACACCGGGAATTACACATGCTTATGCCACCATGTGTGCACAGTAAACAAATGCTTTCCTGCTGGAATGTTAAACAAAGCACAGAGCTCTGAGACCTGATATTTTAACAGATACCGACACAGCATTCGTGGTGCCATGTAAGTTATAATTTAATTTTTTTATTTAATTTTTAATTGATATACAGACAATACTGCTATAAACTAATTTAAAAGTAGAGAAGGGGCACTTTACCATGTTCAGTGTGAGCGGCCGTGTTGATCTGACGTCACTCTATAAACAGGGAAGGAGCCGGTAGTTGACTAAGTCCCCAAGCTGATGAGAAATTTCAAACTGAGGTGGCATTTTTCAGTGGATTTTAACCCTAAGGGAATTCTAAGTTGCAACTTCGCCTTGAATGCAGACTCATCTTCCGGCTATAAAGGATAATCTCACTTGGACTCCCTAATAAGAGATATGGAATGTAGGAGTCCTGGAATGAGCAGGAGATGGTTTTAGGAGATTTATAGGAGTATAAATCTCCAACTCTCCTAAAACCATCCCCTGCTCATTCCAGGACTCCTACATTCCATATCTCTTTAACACATGTAGCACTGTTTTCCTCTTCTGTCTAGAGCCCTGTTCGGATTGGATTAGTTTATCAGATCGATGTCTGTCATAATTTTTTATTCGTCTCCTCAGTGATGAAACTTTGCATCCAGACAACAATAAAATTACCACAGAAGTGAATCTGGATGTTTGCATATCAGTTGTAAACGATTAGCAGTTTGAATATAAACAATTAAATCATTTACAGTATTAATTTATCAGCATTTAACATTATATCTTCAAGGAATGAGTCATTATTTCTAGAAACAAAAGATTTATGATATTGTGCATATGTGGATGTGCACAATAATGGCTCCTTTAATCAGCCTGTGGGATCTCGCTTCCTTTAATCCTGTTTCTCCTCCTGAATGTGCTTTCCCGAGTAAAGTGTAGTTGAGGCTTTACCACCCAGACCCAGTATATGTTTGGGTGCCTTATACGCACACTACGAGACTAAATACGGCGAGTAGGAGCAGCTAAAAATCTTTTTTTCCACCGTGAGTCGACACCTGCATAGAAAATCATGGGCATGTATGCATGGACTTCTCAGGGGAAGAGGGAGAGAAACACTGACATGGCTGATCTAGATGGACAAAAAATCACAGAGTAGCACCTGTAAAATAGGAAAATACCCCAGGACCCCAGGTAAATATAATCTCACCTGGATAGGGCTTATGAATGTTTATTGTAATGATCGAAACGCTACTATCCGTGTCACCCAGAACACGATGGATTCTCTTCTGAGTCTGGTTCTCCCCAAGGTTCTTCACTGTGTTGCTCAGGTCTTTCCTTGCCACTATCACCTCTGGCTTTCACAGTAGGGATCAAGATCTACATCTGAATTTCTGTGAAGCTGCTTTGTCACGTTTATATCATTAAATTCACTATACAGGTAAAATTGAATAGAACATAATTTAATTCATTATTTATAAACACCTGTGTAGAAATTATCTGATATATAAATAAAAAATACAGCTGTAATATATCTATTTGTAGACCTATAAGCACTGTTTACATACACGATATTGCCACATATTTAACATGAATATAATTAATAGGAATTATTTTAATGTGCTCATTCTAACACGTTATCGCTCATTTAATGCACCAAGACAGATAAAAGAGCCTTTATTGCTCCCTGACTTATAAATTACAATCTTGGGTGTTAGCTTGTCCTCTTTCGTTTTTAATTTCATTTTCAGTCTCTTTTCATAAGTATGAGAATCAAAAGGCTTTTCTATAATCAGGACAACTTTAGCATCTTCTAGCCAAGCTGAAGGAGTTACAGCCATCTAGATTTATTAACAACAAACTCAGAAATTAATGCAAATAACGAAATGTTATACTTGCAGTTTATTTACAATATTTACAAATTACACCTATAGCAGGCTCCAAGTGATTCCACCTGGCTCCGATATGTTGAAGTCAGGTGGTTACGAGGTTCCCCTCATGTTCCACTTCACGCTGATTGCACTGTTCACAGAAAACACTTTGAGTTACGAACAACACGATATTGCAGTGAGATAACTGATTATTTTGATTTGCTAAAATATTGAATTCCACCAAGATTGATGAATAAAATATCAATAATAACACTTTGATAAACAGTTCAGTGTATTTATACTAGCAGGAAGATACATTTTTGATGGAGACTTCAAAGCTTTTCTGTAAATCACTCTGGAGAAGAGCTTCTACTAAATGCTGTAAATGTAAACGGAAGTGTGTGTGTGTGTGTGTGTGTGTGTGTGTGTGTGTGCGTGTGTGTGTGATGTCCAATTCACTGCCATGCCACCAGAGGGCCCCCTGATCCAAATCCTAAAGCCTGTTCTTTGGTGTGTGTGTGTGTGTGTGTGTGTGTGTGTGTGTGTGTGTGTGTGATGTCCAATTCACTGCCATGCCACCAGAGGGCCCCCTGATCCAAATCCTAAAGCCTGTTCTTTGGTGTGTGTGTGTGTGTGTGTGTGTGTGTGTGTGATAGGGGTGAGAGAGAGAGAGAGAGAGAGAGAGAGAGAGAGAGAGAGAGATTCTTTGAACTAATTCAGCATAAAATACAAGTTGTGACAGCCCGAGTTCTGTCCGCAGGAGTCCGACAAAGGCTCAGGGGCTCGCTTGCCAAAATCTCCATCTGTGTACCCTTGACCAGTTGCACCATGTTTTTCCAGTGTGGTTGGATTGCTGGATGGAGGAGATATTCCTTAAGACCTCTCGTTAAAATGAAAAATCTAAATATTGTTTAAGGAGTATTCTTTTAATTACTTTGCTGTACATACACTTGTCTCTGAAAGCAGGTCATTGCAGAATAAAATAAAGCACGTGTAAAGGAAAGAGAGCAGAAGGTGATATTACTAAGCTTTCGTAGTGAAAGGGGTATGTGGTAGGCGTTTTAGAAAACATCTAAAAATGATGAAAAATCTATTTTTTCCTGCCTATAATATACATCTCTACTGTAAGAAAATTTGCATATATTTTTACCAAAAATAATGTGATAATGTTTTTATTTATGTCACTTTATTACCTTGCCTTGGCGTAGCCAGTTTAACAAAAGCAGAGGTAAACTGAGTCGGTCTGCGTAAACATCTCTGAAACCTGGCAGGCTGAGTGTGCGCTTCTCTCCATTTAATCACGTTTAAGACAATAACATGCCACAGTGAAGCACTCATGAACATACGGCTGCCAAAATGTCTGTAAAGAGAAAAGCGCTTACACAATAAAGTGTATAACGAGTAATAAAGTGTTTAATGATAGCTGGACCGTAACTGGACTTTGTTACTTTACCTCAATCCTATTTTGGAAGATTTGTACTTTGCTTAAATATTATTGAAATTGAACACTTGTAGTCCTACTCAAGTAAATTTCCGAAAGAAACGTATCTTTTACTCGTTACATGTTCTCATTTGCCTAACACATAAAAACAAAATGTTAAATATATATAAATATATCTTTGAAATTTGCAATCAAATCCACATGTTATGGATAAGTTTAGTAAATTATCTAGTTATTAATTTATGCAAATTAATGTAATTTAGCTAGTTAATTTAGCTAACTAGTTATGTTTGGTATATTAACTTAATAAAATACATTAGCTAGCTAGTTACATTTTATAATTTTGTTTAGATTAGCTAATTAGTCAAGTTTTATAAATTGGCTTGTTAAATAAGCTAGCTTTTTTTGACACAGAACCCATACCTTTACTGAAGTACAGTGTCTACGGACTTTTTACACGCTTGTAAATGACCAAAATAAAAAGACAATAAGATAGAAGTTTAGTCAGCAGAACAGAACGGACTGATTTAATCAGAGATTATTTCCCCACAGTCAGTTGGGTGAAGAGACTAATTACAATATTGCCAAAATTCTGATTAATATCGTAATAGTGAGGTGCACTGATGTGCGTGTAAACTAGACTGATACAGAGGATGCTGATTAACAAAGTGATAAATAATTGGGCAATAATTTTATTTCTCTGTAAGTAGATTTTGGTTTTAAATGTAGAGGTAGGTGGGGCATCGTTCAGTGGAATTTGGATGGAATCTTTCATTTTCACTTTTGATGGTAACAGGATTTTTAAATGCTGTGACTTTACTTCTGGGTGAGATGCATGCAAAAGGGAAACATAGTTCAGTTCAGGAAGACCTGTAGTGTTCAGAAAACAGTACTGTGCAAAGGTCTTAGGCACATGTAAACGTGGGGTAAAGCAAAAATAATGAAACTAAACATTCTCTACATTAAACAGCACTGAACTAAACAAAGTGAATGTCTGCTTTGCTGTATATTTCGCTTTGCTTTAAACATGTATCAGTAGTCTCAGGTAAACTTCATACTTCATTTTTTGCTAAGTTTTTGGTGAGAATCATTTTTGCTGGTAGGTTTTTCTAAGCATCCTGGAGAATCTGTCACAGTTCCTCTGGAGACTTTGACTGTCACACTTGCTTTTCAGGTTTTACCCAATGCCTGTGCATATGAGGGGATAATATGAAGCCATTTAGCCCCATCGTGTGGTTTTGAAGCCTTTTTGGTCAAACTGAAAGTTGCCATCTTGGCTGAGTTTGTGCAGTGGGTCAGACGTGGAGCCAGGGTCCGTGCAGTAGAGAGTAGAGCTGGCTGGAGAGCGGGTCTGCTGCTCGCCTGGACACACCGTGTGTAGACCATCCGCGAGTCTGCGAGTCTTGACTGACTGAGCTACTATTTGATAACAAACGTACGTAAGTAAGTATATGTAGCTAATGTACTAAATGAAAGCATACTGGTAAACAGTAGTCAACATTTACACCCAACTCAACATATTTTTATAAAATAAAATCATTGTTCACCACAACTTTCATCAAACTCTGCCACCTGCAGGCGGTGGTGGTGAAGTGCACTCTTTTACGAGCCACTACATTCAGTGCTAGTCATACAGTCAATAATAAATTATAATTAATAATAAACTGTAGCTAATTTTAGCTGCCCGCTGAGGGTCAGTTAGAACAGTCTACAGCGGGACAGGACATGGATCTGCTACAGAACTGCTGAGGGATTCAGGTGCATGGTGTAAAGTGTATGCTGTTTGTATCTTAAAACACATCTTTTTCTTTCTTATTTTTCCGATCTCACTGTATGACCTGATTCATGCCATAGTTTTTTTTTTTTTCTTTGTCTTTTGTGTTTTGTCTGCTGTCATGTTGCCTTATTGTAAAGCGACCTTGAGTTTGCAGAAAGGCGCTATATAAAATAAACTTATTATTATTATTATTAATGCAGAAGTCTTCAATAAATATCTAATTAAAAAATTTGTATTGAAAATGATGCCTAAGACTTTTGCACAGTACTGTATATACTACTACTACTACTACTACTACTACTACTACTACTAATAATAATAATAATAATAATAATAAAAAAATAAGAAAAGTCAAATTTTGACCATATGAAGGGTTTCTCAGTCCGTCACTGTGCAAAAGTCTCAGGCACATGCAAAGAAATGCTGTAAAGCAAAAATGCCTTTAAAAAGAATTCAATTAAATCTTCTACATAAACAAAATACTATAAAGAGCAGGAAACAGTTATAAACTAAGCAAAGTCTATATTCGGTATGACAATCCTTTATCTTATTTTTTTTAATTAGCAGTCTCAGGTGCAGTGTGTGCAGGTTTATAAGGAAATGAGCTGGAAGTGTTACTGAGCATCTTGCAGAAGCAGCCGCAGTTCTTCTGGAGACTTTGACTGTCGACTCGCTTCTTATTTCTGCAGCGAAACCCAGCAGCCTTCATTCTGTTTTTATCTGAACATTTTCCTGTAACATTTAATTTTTTTCTTTGCAAAAGCATTGTTTGGAAATTTAAAATGTTTTTGTACTGAATTGATAATGTAGAAGTCATACGTTTAATGTAAACATGTTTAATGTAACGTAAGTTTGTACTAAAATAAGAAGGTACCTAAGAGTTTTGCACAGTACTGTACAAGAAAACACATTTAAACGAAGCAATTTAAATAGTCCTATTTCTTATTTATATTTAATCATCTTGCTTAAAGGATTTTATATATAATGTTAATTAATCTCTGCTAAAAAATAACATCAATAACATCAGATTGTATACATTACCTTATAAATCATCTGATATTTTATTATTCTACTGTTAGATTAGTCTTGCTTGCTTGGACATAATGACATTTTTTTTCCATCCCTCTGTTACTTTAAATCAGTTTTCTGGCCAACCCTTTCGTACACACAGTTTGATATGTGTATTATTTTACAGGGGGAAGACCAGAAAGCCTGAGAAAGTGGAATATTTCCAGCCCCCCATCAAATTGCCCCGCTCCAGTTTAAGGTAGGCCTTGTCACCCCTCTCCATGATCACCAATCCAGCGTTAGTGGCTGCCTCTCTGGTCACATCCTGGTCACCAGCAAAGGCAGAAATCATTGGCCATCCATTAAGCATCAGGCTCACCTACAACAGATCATCAAAGGGAAATGATTTCTGATTCTTTATAATATCTATCTGTTTCTGTGGTAAAGCATTAATTGGATAGTAAGATATACCTGTATGGTTTGCCTGTTGTAAGCTTTCACTACATGGAAGTTAAAGCTGTACACTCCTCTCCTTGGGGCTAAGAAGACACTGCTCTCCTGGTCAAAATGACCTCCCACATTCACCAAGATCTGCAGAGAAAACCAGCCAGTAACACAGATATACTACAAAAAGACTGGCCAATTAATTTTATAGTTGCTGATTATGTCTATGTTTACCTGATCAAAGTAGATGATCATGGTGCGATTGCTCATATCTGTGGGCTCATGGTTGGTTTGGCGAGTGGCAGAGAAGGCCACTCGGCCAGTGCCAGAGCGTACTGACATGCCCAATGCATTATTTGCAGGTTCTGAAGAAGGTGTTGAGTCACAGACCACTAAACATTTACCTTCCAGTACAATAGGCTCAGTGTCATTCTGACTTGTAACCACCAAGGGATACCACAGCAGAATTAACCCCAGAAGAGTGGGCACTCCAGTGGATACACAGCCTATCACTGTATGCATGCTCTTAAATGGTGCTGATATCTGGTAATCCACGTAATACGCTGGTAATGTACTAGGTGAAATGATTTTAAAATACACAAAACGGCTAAGAGACTTCTCTCTTCCTCTTTTCTCCCTCTTCAAACAATGTTTGCTTGTTTTTTTTTTTTTTAAAGCAACTACTGTGATTTTCTTTACAGATTGCTATAGTATCTGTGGCAAAAGCATATGGAGATTTTTTAATTGAAACTACATTTGAGAGCCATCATCAAAGGATCTGTGGGAAGGGAAGGAGAAAATTAGAAGATAGAGATTAGAAAGAGGTCGGCAGAAAAGTTGCTTTGTCAACCAACAGGTAATCTCATAAGAGGGAGAAGAAAAATTGTTCATCGTCAGGTAACATATTGGATTGCTGTCAACAAAGGAGAACAGAATCCAAGAGGGAGTACGTGCCAGGAGGAGAAAAAGGAACATCTCCACTGAGTGACCATCTGTCTTTCACACGCTTCCTCTCCCTCCTGATGTTCCATAACATGCACCCACCGACACAGAGCACCCAACCCTATTCCCATTCCTCCAGCATGTTATGTGAATGGTATCTTTCCAGTTTCTAAGCATGCTACTTATAGGCATTTTTAATACGCGAAAAGATAAAATCTTGCTGCCGTAATGTAATCAAGTGTCAATGAACAGCTTCTACTATTTGGATACTTTTTCAACTGATAATCTCATTATTTATACTTTACTAACTGACAATTTCAGCAAATTGATGCAAATATTTGAACAATATATTAAATGATCAAAAAATATATGCTTTAACACATTTCTCCATTTTCATTAATAATTGTTTCTCTACATTTATACAGACTTTAACTTAAACCACCAAATTACATTTTACTCCCTTTTTCACTATCAAATGACCACGACTGTCCACTAGGCATCATATCAATATCTCTATGAGTCATGAAGTATAGAATGTTTCAAAGTTATTGCTTACTAATTGAAAGAGAGTAAGTCACCTGTGTGATGCAGCCATTTCTCCTCTGCAGTGCAGGATAAGGCAGGAAGAGACTGGAAGAGCTATGAAGCATTTCACTCCTGCCTTATTTATCCCATCTCCCAAAGACCCTCCCTTTAGTACAGCCCACTCACTGCAAATCTCTCTCTATTTCTCTCTCTCTCTTCTTCTCCCTTTCTCTTTAATGTATCAGAAGCAAAATGCAGAAAAATCTGTTAAAACTGATTCTGAAATAATTGTTATAATTATACGAGAACTGTCAGTCTAAAGGTCAACTAAATATAACATTTATTAACACAGACAACATAAAAATCATTTTAAAATTGTATGAAACTCCACACTATTAATTTATATAAAATTTGTACGTTAGATTCTCTATGCATATTTTCACCTGAAATCGGGTATTAACATATTGTTCCTAAACGTCTTTATCTCTTTAAATAGCTGTCTTTATTATCTTTATTAAAGAGTCAGTCACTTTAGACAGAGTCTATAATGTTTCTTTAAAAGGAAACATTCTCTTGCTTTTCTTTAAAAATGTTTGACAGTAATCTAATGCTATTACAAACTACATGGATGAAAATAACTTTAAAAATGCTTTTGCAAACTTCTTGCTTAAACACATTTCACAGCAGGGGCTGTTCCCTTCTACACAGCCGCTTTTAAAAGTCTTGAGGCTCAGATGGACGCCGCAGGGCCGCGAGTAGTTCCACGCACATTAAATCATTTACGTTCCGAAAGTCCTCCATACATTTGCTCTTGACCCTTGATAGCTAAAATATTTTATATTCTTTTTATTGAGTTTAATCTTACAAACAGAAAGTTTCCTAAACTTATCGGAGAAGTTAACCTGGCATTCCTCTGGTCCATGCACGACCTGCAGAAGTCCCTCCCTTGGTGCTTCATGGTTGGTTGAACAGATATTCATAATAAAATACTACTAATGAATCATAAAGAACTGAATGGTCTCTCCCCACATCACATATCTCCACACACACCACCTGGATCTGCCATGCCTCTTCTATCAAAATGGGCAGCTTCTTTTTCAGTACCTACAATAATGAACAGTCCAGCAGGGAAAGAGCCTTCTCCTGCAAACCCCACCAGCTAATGCGTGTTCTTCTAATTTGAGTTTGGGACTCAGACACAGTCTCAGTCTCTAATGTAGGTCCGTAGGTGAATCTGTATTCCGATTCAAACCCAAAGTGGGCATGGCCTTTTTTTTGCGGAAGGGGGGATCGAGTGATATAGAGGTAGAAATGCCATCACTCAAGAGAAGTGTTTCCCTTAGGAAAAGGGGCAGCTCTGGCCATGTAGTGGTATGAAAAACAACTGGACTCTCCTTTTTAGTTATACTGTCATAGGTTTCTCACAATGTATACTCTTTAAAAGCCTCTGCTTTCTCTTTCTCTCTCCTCCTTCCTGAAAGGATGCTGGGACCTGATCCTGACTCCCTTCCCGACCCATCCTGATGCTTCTTAGCTGGAGCTTTCTGCACTTGTGACTCACTCTCTGCTAATGGGGATGGTCCCAAATGGATAGCCTCTAGTAGCAAACCCATTACTGATATAAACTTTATAGAATAGCATGGTTGAATGCTTGAATCTGATTGGTCAGAAGCTGTGCATTATGTTTGTATAACAGCACAACTTCGCCTGTAACACGAACATTAATATTAATGTGTAACAGTTCACACACAGTGGATGTGCCACATAATCTAAGATTAATAATAAACAGATTTAAAAATCGGTTGTTTATCAAAGTAATTCTTACAATCAGTGACGTGAGATTTTTGGTTAGGAGACGTTTATTTAACATTTATGGAAGGAGTCTCGGTTGTAAGAACTCTAGGTCTCAGCACCGCTTTCCGTTTCCTTGTCTTGGGTAAAATGACAGGTGGCACTGTGTGTGTGTGTGTGTGTGTGTGTGTGTGTGTGTGTGTGTGTGTGTGAGTGAGAGAGAGAGAGAGAGATTTAGCATATGTGAGAACAGGAACTAATCTGTCTCTTGGACATTCCACGGCATTAACTATAAACCACTAAAATGTGCGACATGTTGCTCATTAATAAATGACATTGTAATCGTTGGCAAGTCACTGTGGTGAGAGTGGAATAATGCACTCAGGCCATGCTGTTATACGAAAATAATGCAGCAGCACTCAGATTCTGCCTCATGCCACATCACATCACGCATTATTTTTGTATAGTATCATGGTCTGTCATGTGTTATTCCTTAAATTTTAGATAGAGTTTAATAGAGTCATTTGTTATATCTGGAAATCACAGACTTTAGTAGACAACTCCAACTCCCATGCTGCACCGCGGCCTACAAATACGGCCACTCAGAACTACAACTCCCATCTTCCACGCTCCAGCTCATGATAGATGAGGTGCTGAATAAGTGCTGCCCCTCCACCATGGGAAAACAAGTGAATGTCATTCTCCCTCACTCAGCTCCATCCAAGTGGAGGAATGGAGCAGCAGCAGTTCACAGCTGGAGCACAACTGGAACACTACCATACAGTGGATACAAAAAGTTTACACACCCCTGTTAAAATGGCACGTTTTTGTGATGTAAAAAAATGAAACATAAATCGTGTCAGAACCTTTTCTACCTTTATAGTCAAATTATAACCTATAAATTAAAGTGAAAAACAATAAGAATCATTTTAGGGAAAATAGCCCTATAGCATTCATTTGGTGCTTTTTTGGCAACAAACATACCTTTTGGACTCATGGAATCATTGTTCCTTTTGAAATTGGTCAGCCCAGACCATAACACATTTTGCCACAGGGTTTGGGGTGAGTTAGATGGGCTTGGATGTTTTTTGTGAGAAAGGGCTTCCTTTCCTATTAACATTTTAGCCACAAGCCTAATTATTTCTACTTGACATCAATTAACTTACATGTGCTTATTTTATTGCTTTTTAAAATTGCTTATTATTATTTAGTGGAACCAAAAACACATTTTAAATTAAACAAACATGCAAGATTTAATCATGCTCAATTGACTAAAGGTCAGGTCATCATCAGTGTGCTCCATGACAACCTCTCAGTGTAAAGCTACAGTACCCTATTTTATAGAGCATTTAGTTATATATAGTTAGCTATTGATACAGTGCTTGTTTAGCTAACATACTCTGATGACAAGCCCTAGTAATGTTAGATAAGTTTATTTAATAGCAAGCTCATGCTTTGGTGAAATGTTACTCAATATTATAATGATTTAAAAAAAAAAATCAATAAAATTTCCCATTTTGCTCAATTAATCTTCTTTTCCATAAATATGACAGCATGAGACATTTGTATAAACAGCATCGTAAGGATGTGGCTGATGTTTGCTCCACGTCTACGCTAGAAAATCCAGCTTGGTCTGACCAGCTACCAGGGGTTAACGGTGTACTATGTTGTGAAACTATGTTGGCTAAAAATGTCACTGACGCGCACGGCACCCCACAATGCGTGGGGAAAAGAAATGTGTATTTCTTCTTTTTGCGCACCACTGACACATTTTCACTTTATTTTCAAAGTAGCTGACTTCACACCACTCAGTCCACGAACTGAATCAGCACTGCAGGCTAACATCACGTGCAAGGCGATTCCACTTAAACTAGACACAAACTTTAAGGCTGCAGTTTTTGTACATTTATTAATTTACTAATTTATTAATTTTTGCTAATGTTCACAGTCCAGCATGATCATTAAATTTCTTTTCTTTTTCTTTTTCTGTGTGTCCTACACTGTGGCCCCGGCTGCGCACGCCTCTCCCCGTACCCCACTGGCTGCGAGTCAGGGATTAAGATTACAGCTGGTTCAGGAGCTGCGAATAATGTTACCTTCAAATCCTCCTCAGAAGTTCATGCATATGAGAAGTTTATTTTGCCCTGATGAAAGAAAATAAAGAACTGAACAGGTAACACGCATAATTACCAGTTCAATCTTTCGCTCTGCAGTAGACGTATTGGGGGCCACCCTGACTCTTTGTTAAAGACACCCCCCTAACTCGGAAAGTCAGGGCTTATAGAAGAATTTGTCTGGTTGTAATTATGACGCTGTGGTGCTGTTCATGCGTGTTCACCTTGTAATTACGATATTTCCAGCAGGCCTTGAAGACATTACAGGAATTAATGTCTGATAGGATGCAAAAGTATTTTCCCTGTCCCTTTTTGCCATATGGAGTCGCCACATCGTATCACCTCTCATTTACAAAACGTTAAATTAAATTAAAAACTTAATCTCGCTTGCCCACCCAATTTGTGCAGCAGTAGTAGCTTGGCCTGCGGTCACCGTAAGCCACCAGCTCTCATCGGCAACGTATAACTTCTGGGTGCCTGGCATGGCGAAGGCTGGCATGGCGAAGGCTGGCATGGTCACCAGACCCTGAGATCACTCTTTCTCAGCAAATAGTTTGGTATCTCTTCACCCGAGCGTCACACTCAGGAGCCCAGAGTGGAACAGGAAATTGTCTGAAAGTGATTTCGATGATGATGCCATTCCTATTGGACTTGTGCATTTAATGTGTACTATTTTTAATGTAACTGTTTATACACATATGGTATTGTTTAATCAGCCAGGAGGCTGTGCCGTGCTCAGGTGTGTGTGCCGTGCTCAGGTATGTGTGGTATGTGTGTGTTACAGCCTTCTCACTGCTGGCCTGCTGGCCGGAAGGGTCTCCTGCAGGTCAGCTGTCAGCTTCCAGATCCAGTGCACGATTAAAGAAGAGATTTTTGGTTCTGCTGATTGGCTGCATCTGGTCATGGAAACTGTGTACATGTGATTTTTGGCTTAAGTGTTCTTTTATCATGGATAAATCAAATGTGTGTTATTTAAGAGATAAGCTAAATTGCACTGACAATAACATGCTCCCTGGGGCATTATAATTAAATATTATATTACATTATATTAAATATTATATTATATAACATATAATACTGCCTTAAGATCTAACGCGTAAATTCGAGGAAAACCAACGACGATAAACCGACTGCTTTTACTGCTTTGTCAACCAAACTATAGTCCTGTTCTGTCTTCACGAGCCCCGTGATCCCAGCCAATCATCACGCGCATCGTCATGACGGACATTTCTCTCCGCCAATCAGAAAATAGAATGTTGTCTCTCCCTCGCGCTATTATCCAATCAGCGCGGGAGGATGAGACTGGGGCACGCGCTTTTCCGCCGTTGCTGCTGGAAGGTAGTTCCTGCTCTGCGCTAGCTGTTTCCAGTAACCGTGTTGGAGCGGGAGGAAGCCATGTGTGTGGATGTGAAGGTAAATTAGCGCAGGGACGCGGTGATCGCGCCCGTTTCGCAGGTGGTCGCGGCGCCGCAGTGCCGGGGGGCCGCAGGTGCGCGCGCGGGCAGCGCCGCGGCCTTGCGCTGTTCTGCTCCTGCCGTGTTTTTGTAGCACGTTGTCTTTGGTCCGGTTTGTTGATGAGGCGAAATGAAAGCGTCCGAATGAAAGAGCGGAGAAACGAAACGATGAAAAGTTACATTTTACATCAATAATCAGCTAAAACATAAGCGATCTCCAGCATTTCTCTCGCACATACACAGTGATTAAGCACGGAGTGGAGATAGCAAGCATTTAACAGGAGTGTGTTTTAGCTTTAGCGTGGAGTCTAGCTGCTAATCATCACCTGGAACTTCTACCTGATTAAAATGCTGAATGTTTACTGCCTTTCAGCAGATCAGCACTGTGTCCTGGCACTGGAGTGTTGCTGGCTCTGAGCTGGGAGATCATGTGGGATGAGCTCAGGCCACTGTGCCGTAAGCAGCTCTGATATTTACAAACAGGTGAAATCTTTTGTCTCTGTTCTCCACCAGAACCTCCTCCTTCTTCTTCAGTAGCCCATCAGAGCACTGGTAAAGGGCGGTGTAGTGTTCACTCAGAGAGCAGAGAAGAACGTGTTAGACAGGAGAGGAAGAAGTTTGTCTCTGAGTCGGTGTTCCTCGGTGCGTTCACACACACCTGATGTTCACCTGGCTGAGGCTGATGGGTGAGTGACCGCAGGACCTGATTCACCATATGAGCTGAAACGTGAGTACATTCCACCCTGCACTGCAGTCTGTTGTGTGTGTAAAGTGTGTGTAAAAGGTATTATCTCAAACATTTAGGCCTATAAATATGTTCAGGTTTGTGACTTCATGTTCTCAGTTATTCTTTTGTTCTGATTGGGAATTTTTATTTACATCCCTCTTGTTATGAAATGAACAAGATGGCAGATCCCATTATGGACCTGTTTGATGATTCGCCACTGTTTAACCTGGATTCCCTGCCAGAAGATACCTTTTCTCAGGGTTCCTCAGACCCAGTTGAGGAGGCTCTGAAGTTGGCCCTCGGCCAGGTGGATCCCCCATTTGATTCAGACTCGGCCCCAGAGACCAGTGTCCCTGTCCTTAGCGACAGTGTCCAAGCACCACTGACCGCCACCACAACCCTCTGTTCTGTTCCACCTAAAACACAACCAGTAAGCCAGGTGCCACTCTCGTCCATCGCTTCAGCCCCAGTTCCCTTTCAGACAGTACCCCAGGCTTCTGTTCCCATGGTCAGTAGTAGCAGTGGTTCGACTGCTGTTCTTCTGAGTTCCCCTTTGGCTGTGTCAGGGTCTCAAGTTGCTCCACAACAGCTGCAACCCCAACACCTTCTTACACAACAGGCGGCAGGACAGGCCGCCCCCAAAATAGTGATTCTGAAGAGCCCTCAGGGTCAGGCCCAAGTACTGCAGAGCGTTGCAGGAGCTGCAGGCACTGCTGGGAAGCTTACCATTGCAAGAGTGGTGACAGGGACACCTGTAAGACCCGGAATGTCCATCGTCTCAGGAGGGACAGTATTAAATGCTACACAGTCTGCACAGGGACAGGTAAAGGTCGGGACAGGTGTCCAGAGGTTGGTACAGACACATAATGGACCTGTGAAGCAGGTGCTGCTGACCTCTTTGCCCCAGACTCATGTCCAGTTACCTGCTCAGACGCAGATTACACAGACAGAGATGCCAAAGTTGCAGCTTCAGACTCCAGTCCAGCCGGTACAGACGCAGGTCCAAGAGCAGGTTGCTGCTGCAACTGGAAGTACAGCGGCAGCCCAAACGCAAGGTGTCACCCTGTCCACGATAGCACAACAGGTAGGACTGTTTATTTTCTTTTTCCATATTTCTGTATTCCAGTAGAGAGCTCTCTCTCTGCGTCAGTGTGATGGGATGAAAGTCTATCGTATTCAGGTGAAACCTGTGATCTAGCACACGCTAACTGAATATTCTGCCAGCACCTGAAGAACACTTACTCCCAGCAGAAGGTGTAAGGCCACTGATACCTAACTTCTGAAAGTGAGCTCCAGGAGCGTGCACTACTACAGTGTGTTACACAGAACTGACATAATGAGGCGTAATGAAATATCGGGTCAGTACCATGACGGACATTTATCAGATAACCTGTCTCAGCAGGAGAATATGATCAAGGTAACCAAATGATCTACACAGTCTAATGGAATGGTATTCTGTACGTTTGTTACTGGCGCCACACACTTTTCTTTTCTTTTCTTTTTTTTTTGCAATGGTCTTATTTCCATTTCAAGCGCTGATTTGTTCAATTCCAACCAAAAATTAAAGCCAAAACACACAGCTGTCTCACTAACCGAAGCGCTGTAGGTGGGTGTGTGTGGGTGTGGGTGTGTGTGCGAGGCCAGTTGCTGGTGTGTGGAATCGACTCCAGAGCTTTAGGGTTGTTTCTTAGATTTCAGTGCCTGGATTTAGTGAATCTTTAGTGAATCAGCTTTCTGTGGGATGTGAACCGAAAGCAGGATGGTGACTTGATGACTTCACACACACAAGATACAGTGGATATAAAAAGTTTACACACCCCTGTTAAAATGGCACCTTTTTGTTATGTAAAAAAAATGAAACATAAATCGTTTCAGAACCTTTTCTACCTTTATAGTGAAATTATAACCTATAAATTAAAGTGAAAAACAATAAATCATTTTAGGGAAAAATAAAAGATGTACAATAACCTGGTTGTAGAAGTGTACACACTCCTAAACTAACACAGAGTTAGATTTTAATTATTTTGGGTAAGAGTCTGTCAGTGTGGCACATCTCAACTTAGCAATACTTTGCCTTTCTTCCTTGTAAAAGCACTCTATCTGTGTCAGATGGTGAGGGCATCTCCTGTGCACAGCCCTCTCCAGGCCATTCCGCAGGTTTTGGAGTTAGATCTGGACTCTGGCTCGGCCATTCCAGAGCGCTGATCTTGTTTAGGTGAAGCCATTCCTTTGTTGATGTGGAGGTGTGCTTCGGGTCGCTGTCGTGCTGAAAGGTGAAATTCCTCGTCATCTTTAGTGTTTTAACAGAAGCTGTAAGGCTTTGCGCCAGTTTCAGCGGAAGAGATGCAGCGTGATGCTGCCACCACCATGCTTCACCATGGGGATGGTGTTGTTTTGGTGATGTGCAGTTTTTTGTGCCAATCATATCTTTTGGTATTATGGCCAGAAAGAGACTTTGGTCTCATCAGACCATAACACATGGCTTTTCCAGTTGGATGTTACTGAGATGATGTACTTTATTTGGGGTTAATCAGTCACTGTGATTGATGGCAGGTGTATGCTAATTAGCATTTAGCATGAGTTTGAATGTGATTGGTTTATTCTGAACCACATTCCCAAAAGGCTGTGCACACGTATGCATGCTGGGTATTGGAAGTTTTTTATTTTTCTTTTTTCTCTTTGAACAGTGTAGTATTTCTCAACGCTTGTGGTTTACACGTTAGCTGACTCAGGTAGCTTCGCTGCTCGCTGCCCAGCACTGCGTAATGCACTTGCTTTCATCATTCATCTGACGACATATTCACTTATTTTCAAACTATCAAGGTGTTTAAAAAATAGACATAGTGTAAACTGCTGTGTAGAATGAGTGAAAAGGCTGTTTGTGCCGTTATGCAGTGACCTGGCTGCCCTGTGGCTATTTGTTCACACACACAGTGGGTTTGTAAAGTATTCAGGCTCCTTCATTTGCACACTTTGCTATAGATTTAATTTAAAATGGATTAAATGTATCTTTTTGCCATCAATCTCCAATAACCCAATGAGAAACTTGAGCAAAAAGAAAATTTATTAAAAAGCAAAAACTTAAGTGCATATTGGACCAAAACCCAGGCCATGAAGTCGGAGGCACTCTGGGATCAGCGGGCGGCGCTATAGAGCCGTTTCTAAAGCTTTGAATGTTCCCAGGAGCGTAGCGATCGCCATCATTGTGAAATGAAAGAAATTTGGACACAGAAGGAGTCTTCCTGACCTGGCCATACTCAGTGAAAATCCATAAATGCTATTTTAAAGTTTAAACCGATATGAAGGGAAAGATACAGCCTTCTAAACCTGATAGACGCGTCCAGTGGGTTAGGGTCAGGCTTCTCCCAAACACTTAGCTTTATAATAATAATAATAATAATAAAAAAGCCAAGATAAACAGGCAGCACTTCGCCGAGGACTGAGCTCATCGCAAAGAAAGGTGTAAATATCGCTTCAGAGATGTGGAACTGGCACAGGTTTATGTAAAATACAGTGCTGCGTTACGTCCTAAGCGGTAATTCGCCGGTTGAAATAATTCTAGTAATCGGCACAATGGACAGACGAAGTGAGAAAACAGACGACCCCATGTTTGTATTTTGTTAGCGGTAAGTTGGGCAGCCATCTCGATGAGCGATGTACATTTTCTTTCTCAAGCAGCGAACTGTATAGCGGGCGTTTTATATGTAAAGGTAAGAAGTTTTACGTGGTTTATTTCTGATGCTGTGAGCAGCCATGTTGATTTGACGTCACTCTGTAAATGGGAAGGAACTCGCACTTGAGAAGAATAGCACCAAGTGTACTTCTCAGTTGCGGTGGTCTTTCACCAAAGACATGGTCCTCATTTACTCTGTCCAGAAAGAAGTCCAAACAGCCATTTCATAAATACTCAGTCAATCGAGCCTTTAATGTAGTGGCTAAACGACTAGATCTAAAGTCTCATCTGAGTAAAAGGCACATGGTAGGTGCTTAAAGGACGTGAGAGCATGAGGACAAAGCTGCTCTGCTGAGTCCGGGGCAGACTCGAGCCTCACAGAACATCTGTGGAGAGACCTGAAGATGGCAGTTTGCAGATGGTCCTGATCCAGTCTGATGGAGTTTAAGAGGATTTCTCATGAAGAATGGGAAACTGAACAAATGCAGGTCTGCAGAACTTTTAGAGACTTATCCAAGAAGGCTCCAAGTTGTAATGGCTTCCAAAGGTATTTTTACCAAGAACTGCACAAAGGGTCGGAATACTGATCTAAGATTTCAGCTTTTGATTTTTTAATAAACTTGCAAAAATTTAACATTTTTTATAAAAAAAAAAAAACATCCATATGGGTTATTGTGTGTAGATTTGTGTCAATTTAATCAATTTTAAAATAAATCTATAATGAAATAAAGTGTACAAAAACTGATGTGGTCTGAATACATTTTTTAAATATATTTTTGTTTTATATAGCGGTTGATGTTCTTGACTTCGTGTACAGAACATGCCGTCACACATTCACTCACACACAACATGGCAAGTTCCTACAACAGCAGCTTTACAGAAATGAAAAGGCATATATTAAACATTCTTTTATTTGCACTGGACAATGTTATTGTTTCAGAGAATATGCTGAAGATGCATAAATATGGACAAAGATGTATTGTGCTGGCAATAATTATTAGAAAATGTACTACATTTCTTTAAAATGTTTTGAATCTTATGGCAATTCCATAAGCAGCGACACAAAGTCGCCTCTTCCTCACTGCGCTCACGCGTGCCTGGAGAGTGATTGTTAAACAGGTGAAACAGGGAGGAGTAATGCACAAACCCGTGACCGTCTGTACAGGTGGCATCATAACAGGGAGTCGAGCGTGAAGGCAGAATGTCTGAGGCCCTCTAGTGGCTGGCTGCAGTACCGCTTCTGACCCCGCCTCCTCCCGTGTGAGTCAGTGGGAAAGGTGGCAAACGTCTAATTTAATTTACATCTCCACTGATTACTTTCAGGAACAGTGCTCTTTGTTTTAGACGTTCATTTGTCCTTGGTATGTCCCCCGATAATTTTCCTTGCATTATATAAAGTTAACTGGTGATGAGTGAAAGGGAGCGGTGATGAGGTGAAGGACGGTTTTGGACAAGATGATCACTCCTTTCTCACTGAACGCCACCGCCTTGATGAGTGGAGCATAGGAGCACACTTCTCCATTCATATATGTAACACACTGCAGGCAGCACGCTGTCCACTCGTGTGTGCGTGTGTGTGTGTGTGTGCGTGTGTGTATATATACACACATCGTTGGTACAAATGCATAATCCATTTATACTGGATTAATTGGAAATTTGTTTTCTAAGATAACATCTGTGGGGGACCCAAAAATTCCCATTATTGTAAAAAAAAAAAAAAACTAATGTTGTAAAACTTGCAGTGTTTGACCTTTAATCCCTTTCTCCCATTCCTGGAAACATTTCACCACTTTGTAATCATGTCTAGAGCCTGTTTTTTTTCTCCCCCCCCTCCTTGATTTTCTCCTTGGTGGTGAATTTTTTTCCTTTCAATCTCATTTTTAATTTTGGGGAAAAAGAGAAGACGCGTGGAGCGAGCTCTGCCGAGTGCAGTGGCTGAGAGGCGATAATCCCAGTGTTTCTGGTTAAAGTCCTTGGTTGACAGTGCAGTGTGTGCAGGTGCGTTGTTGTGGTGCGAGATCCAGTCCTGGGTGTGTCACTTCTCTGGACATGTTTTCCTGATGCTTTCCCGTAGACGCCTAAGCACTTCAGTGTACGATCGCTTAGGTGCGCACGCCACGTTCGCAGTCCGGGAATCCGCTGCAAAAATTGTTCAGGAATGGTTTGAGGAACGTGACAAAGAGTTCATATATATATAACTGCTGATCATCTCACATTTTCATGCCCGAAAGTCTCTAGAGTTCACACACACATTTATAAATTCTCCGAAATATTTGATTGTTTGAATAAACAAAGTCTGTGACCTGGGATCACTCAAATGATTCAGTGAAACCGAATGGCTCCGTGGAAACGCCTGAGGCGAACAGCCAGACTTCCGTGGCCTTGTTCTTGGGCACCGTCGATCACAGAGGAGTGCCGCTGGTGTCATCTTAAAACGTGGCATGTGTTGGTCATGGCGATCCAGAGCTAGCGGTCGCTTCACAAATGCAGATAATTCCTGTGGCAATGGCGCAGGCTCTCCACCAGATACTGTGATCATGTGACCAGTGTGCTGTCTGTATACTTTAACTCCATGTGTTGTGCAGACTGGGTCCGCTGGTGTAGTGCAGTGAGATTAGATGCAGGATTGTAGTGATGATGTCACACATTTCCGCGATGCACATCACCTTTCTGCGTCGTGGTGTACAGCGTCACGGTGTATTGCTGCACTCCTAATAGTCAGGCTTATGCTTAGACTTGTGCGCTGTCATTATAGCGAGCTATCAATTTCTTGTGCTTAATAGTTCCTTATTGCGCACTTTCAGTTTTAGCGGTGCTTCCGTGAGGAGCGTAAACCNCTTCACTGAGGAGAGCAAACCTGTTGGACACGTGAAGCGGAGAGGAGTGGTGCTCCCGTGGGTGAGCCTTAGCATTAGCTTTGGCTTTGCGATTATGCTGCCAAGTCGTCACCCATTCGCCCCGCTGTGAGGGCTCTAATGCCAGAGTTGGGGGATTACTAACTCCGCCTAAGGCATCCAGACTTTCCCCTACAGAAACTACGCTGCTCTCACTCTCACTAACCCTCTCTAGAGTCAGGATGTGCACCTCTAAGGCTGCAATCTTCTCCGTCAGAGAGCTAACTAACATGTATTTATCACATATAAAGCTATTACTAACGACGGAGGAAGAGTGACTAAGCATCCTGCACTCAACACACTGAACAAGCTGAATGTTAGACATGTTGTTTAACACACCTTAGTTGACTTTGAGAGAGAAAAAAATGAAAATACAGTAGAAGAGAACGTGAAAAATACAACAGATGAAAACGATAGCCGACGCAGGCAAGAAACTCCTGGCAAAACAATTCGAAAACAGGAAGTGACATCAGAGAGACATCAGTGAGAGACTGCCCAAATAGTCATAATATTTTCCCAAAATGACTGAAAAGGACATAATACAGAAAAGGTAAATAATTATATACAAAACTCACAGTGTAGATACTTAGATATACATACAATCAAAGTATCAAACATCAGACAAATAACCAATACACAAGTATTACGTTTTTAAACACATGCACATGCACACATCAAATTAACCTACTCTCACCCATGAGAAAATGGACCTGTCCAAGGACAGTGCTCTTGTGCCAGGTCGCCCAGTCTGGAAACTGAAGGAAATTGTGCTGGACTTCTGAGCTGCTTCTGCTTTGATGAGCTGCACCTTGTGAGCTTTTCTGGGCTCAGAGATCCTGTATGTGTGTGTGTGTGTGTGTGTGTGTGTGTGTGTGTGTGTGTGTGTGTGTGTGCGCGCGCTAGCTATTAGGCTAGTGCCCAGGAAAGTCGGATGGTTTGATGGCTTTAATGGAATTTAGGGAACCTGGGGTCTCATTTATTAAAGCGTGCATAAAACAAGTATTACATTTGTTCATGAGAGCCACTCGTATACACAAGAAAATTGGTATTTGCACATGCGTACACACAGCCAATGGCCATTGATGAATCCCACACATTCTAAATTGATGTGTTCATGCATTGCCACACTCATTTGCCAAAAAAACAACACTCTCATATTGCAAATTGCATTGTATACAACTTTAATTTTAAACTGACAGTAGGCTGCTCATGGTGCTGCTTGTTACAGACGACTTGCAAAAAGGTCTAAGAAGATGAGCTTTAATGACAATCAAGTATAGATACTGTTGCATAAAAAGAGCAAAATAAAAATGGCTTATTTGGCACTTTTACGAGTAGTTTTAATAAATATATGATTACAAAATACAATTTTATATATATATATATATTTGAAATAAAACAATAAAAATGTGATTGAAGTGTAGATTTTCAGCTTTAAGAGGTTCCACAAAAATATGGCATTTATCATTTAGGAATTACAGCCATTTTCAGCAAAGTACCTCCATTTTCAAGGGCTCAAAGGTATTTGGACAAAGTGACATAATTGTAAATATAACCATAATTTTAAT